>CM062835.1:5861633-5993323 GCA_031772345.1 Himalopsyche anomala | reverse complement strand
TACCGCCTCAGAATCAATAAATGTTGTGTTGGCTGAATTAAATTCAGTTTGAATGAATACTCAAAATGAATTAAGTTCAATAATTGTTCAAAATTCAAAATGAAAAGTATTTAAATTACATTGAAATGATGTTATTCACGTGGCACAGTCGATAGATTTAAAGTAATGCAGTAGATCAACGATTTGATTTTGAATTGTGAAGTTTAAATGATCCATATGTTTTTTCTTAGCCCCAAGAATTGCTCGTTCACTCGACCAATTGCGATTTTTGTGATTAGGTGTTTGGGAACATTTTGTTGATGAAGCCGTCCTTCGTTGAGACGAAATTGCAAAAATTCGGTGGAATCGAAATCGATCCGTTCGATTCGTCAACAGGAACACGGCCGTTAGAGATAATTAGTCAGATAGGTTAGTCAGCAAATGCTTGGAGAAATCTGCGGCAGATGGTCGTTTAGAAATACAACTCACATGTTTGTCGTTAGCTGAAGTTTCTTCACATAGCGCCACAGATTCGATGTTTTAAGGCAAGCGTTTATTTCATCGGCATCGGTCGATCTTGAAATGACTGGTAGTGTTTGGCGAAAATCGCCAGATAGTAGAATCATTGCGCCTCCAAAACATTTTGAGTCATTGCGCTGATCTTTCATAGTTCGGTTGAGTGCTTCCAATGCGGAGGAAAAATAAGCCACCATTTCCCTCATCAATTGCCTTCATTAAAGTATCGTACACTTTCTGTTGGGGGTTCAACAGTGGTACATTCGTTTGAAGTGATTGGTTCAATGCATCTCGATCATATTCACGTTTACGTTCCGATTCTCGATTGAAAGCGTCGTTCATTCATCGATCTGGCGACGCATCATGCAGCGCATGAGGTAACACATATCATATCTTCGATCAAAAGCAACGCCTGGTTATGTATCTCCTCATTCACCTCGAGATCGGGATTCCCTGAACTGACGCGAATTTGGTGTAAAGTGTCTTCGGACATGTCATTCTTGTACTTGTTCCACAGTTCTCGTAGATTCAATGGGAAGCATATCAAAATAATGATAGCAAATAATGTGCGTATCTGACTTGGAGATGCAGAAACAATTGCTTCAGCGATTGTCATGTCCCAATGAGTATAGTTTTTAAGCAAATTCAGCTATTGACATGCAGCACGAAATGTTGGGCATACTACGCCATTGACAGTTCGAAGTGATTCAATGATGTCGACCCGAAGGGAATTATTGGTTTTTTTTCAGATTTTTCATGTTCACAGAACTGAAAGACTCTTAGAAAACCATTCCGAGCACTCTTACGAATTGGTTTAGAAGTACTTGGCATAGCTAGTACCTCTTTATTTCACTGTATTTTAAATAATAAAATTACATCTTCACAATGTTGACAAACGACTACTTTGTTTGACAGTAACTGTCAAACAAAGGCTGTTGCTAAGGAATGAATGTGTTGGTCTAGGATAAATTTGTTCTCAATGCATGTCACCAACATAGTGACAGGGATCTTTTCAAAATTATTCAAATAATACTTTTTTATAATTTTACGAAAGTTCATTCTAAATTTTCATATTTTTATATTACGAAATGATATAAATTCTCAATATAACAAAAAACGCAACATTTTCCAAATCTTCAATATTATATTTATGAGATTATCTTACATTAGAAAAAAAAATATTATTTTTTTGTTTAATGTTCCACACATGGTATGGTTGTTTTCTATCAATGAAATTAGTGATCAGAGTTTGTTCAGATTTTCTTTTTCGATAATTAATTGGTTATGCAGTTTGTTATAACAAGGGCTTTTTTTACCCTGTAACGCGGGGAACGGCGTTCCGGCACCTTTTTTTCTCGAAATTTTAATAAATGTTTAATTTTATTTTTTCTATTTTAAAATATGTATATTTTGTTTTATTTTCTATGCATTATATGAAAGGCCGTCATTAATTCTATCAAAATGATATTCGAATATATAATAAATAATATACCTTCTTAGAAAATGCTCGAAAAAAGTGCGTTCCGGCACCTTTTTTTTCAAAAAAAAGCACTGGTTATACCCATATATAATTTTTTTAAAGTTATCGTTGAAACTTGAATGCGCGATCAGAATTTGAATCATTTAGAAAGAAATGATCTTCTAATTTACTGAAAAGTCGGAGAACTTCTTCAATTATTTTCGCAGTGAATGATCGCAGAATTTCTTTCAGTTCGTCATTGTTTTCTGGTTTTTTGTCAATAATTAAATTTAAATTATTGACATCTTTGTCACTTATAGCTTTATCTGTAAGTAATTCGTCGATATAATTTTCGCTAAAGGTATCAAGCCTTTCTTCACCAAGCTCGTGTGCTAAAGTAATCATTTCAGCTGATATTACCGATGTTTCAATGGTTTTATTGACTGTTACACACCTAAGTAGTGGCCTTAATTCAGCGATGGCAGATGCAACATGATTTAAACAGTCCGAAATCGTATTTTTTTTCAAATGTCGGTTGTGTTTATGATTCTCTCTATTCTATCCAAAATACAACGATATATGCTCTCAATGTAATATTTAACATTTTTATATATCGTAAAATATGGTACATTTAAAAAAATGCATTTCTAAAAAACCGCATTACTTTGAAATTGCATAAAAACAGGATTGACTGTATATGGGGATCAAAAATAAAATAATGATTTGATAGTATTCAATAATAATATAATATACATGAAAAGTATACTGATTTTTTTTTACATACTTTCTGATTTTATGTACTTTCATTCGTCTTTTCACATTTCAGTATATATTTTAGCGACGGTGATGAACATGAAACATAAATTCCTAAAAGTTTTTTTTTTAAATGGATATTGAAGATTTAGTTTCGAAATTCTGACACGTTCGTCCAAGTTCGTCGGTACATCTCTAATTCAAAGTATGAAACAAATGAATTTTACAACCAACGCCACCTAGTGTATTAAGCATAAACTGCATACGTCATGTTCCGCGTTCGATTCGAAAAATTTAAAAAGACGTATTGTACTGAGATATTTATTTTCTTTATAATTTCTTTTTCGTGATATTTTTCCGATGTTTTAATGCTTATTCTGCTATTCTAGGCCCATACGAATTTAATAAAGCAAAGATCATTGAAAACCGTGCTCTAATTCTCGAGATATACGTGGTGTAAATAACCCCACTTTGTTTTATATATGTTACACCGAATCGGTGAAATTGCCTATTTCACGGAGTCGGCAGAAATTTTGCTGAATGCGTGAATTCGGCAAGCCCGTTGCCTATTGCACGCATTCGGTAATATTTCTGCCGACTGAGTGAATTCGCCAGGGTGTATAATTATTGTCTATGGTCAGTGTATAAATTCTTTAACTGTCAACATGACAGTTGAAAAAATAATTTTGACACAGAAGTCAAATTTAGCTTGGCTGTAATATTGTCATTATTGTTTTTGATTGTGAATGCAGAATGATGACGCGTTTTGAAAAGATTATTTCTATACCATGTTCCAACCATTTTTCACGAACTAACTAAAAGGGCCAATCTTCATATTATTAATAACGCTTAATGCGGATCTTGCCGTGGAATTCGCCTAATGATAACGGTATTTTGAATAGCACATTTTCGAAATGTCGTTCTATCCAATGAGAGCGGATTATTTTAAGCCGCGCGTGAATGTTCTGATATCTTCCCGTTTGAAAAATCGATATTTCTTGGTGTAGAGCTGAAGTATTCTATCACCATGGATCATAATATTCGAAAATTTTCGAATAATCAAAGACTTTAATTCGATCATTGTAAACTATGATTATAGGGCTATCGAAATGAATCGTTGGATCATGTGAGTCGAGTGAGAGCAATATTCTTTGGAGCTGATTTGATCAATTGAATCATAATGATTAAATCTTTTCACGTCTGACCTTGTAAATCTTTTTGAATTCTTTAATACATTAATAATGTTTGAATTATGATATGGATTTATCATAGAATAATATTTTGCTTTTTTTCATACATTTGGATAAAATGTGCAATTGATTTTTTATTGAAAAATTGAATTTGATTTTTATATATTTTGACTGTCTTCCATACTAGATAAAATATATTATAAATATAATTTTATGTGAGATTATAATTGTGTGAGAATATATTTTGAATATTTTTCATACATCTGGATAAAATTTGCAATTAATTTCGATTATCCTATATGTGATACGGATTCTCAAAATTTTTAGAGTCAACACCCCCGCCCTCTGTTTTTATGATTTTTGTCATCCTATAATAATTATAGGATGACAAAAATCATATACATATTATGTAACACGGTTTCTCAATATTTTATTAGTCGACATTCTCCACTGTCTTGTTACTGTCATAGTGGAATGACACACTATTTTTTTGTTAATAAAAATATCATAACATTTCTTTTTACCATGGGTCAAATTTTTGTTTCTTAATTTAAATTTGGTTCAGTTGTAATTTTTTATTATTTACAGTGAAATCCTGTTTAAGCACGTCCAGAATTCACGTTTTCCGATATTTGCGTATTTTTTTACAACCCCAATTATTTTAATTCTTAAAGAGGTCTGGGTGTATTCTTAAAAACCATTTAGAGAATTAATTAAGCTAAAACCTTCTGGCTTATTCAATAAATAAGTTTGCATTTGATTTTCCACGCCAGTAAATATTTGATTTATCAAAAATGCAAAAAAAATCACCGACGTGAGGGCAACGGGCTTACAGCTTGTACATTATAGAAACGTCACCCGTTGAGGTTATGTTGTACAGTGCTGTGTCCGAACGAACGTTATTTGATTTTATTGGATGCAAAAATGCGAGTAAATTTAATTTCTAATTTTTATAAGCTTTCTACAATTAAAATATAATTATTTTATCATCACTGTGACAGCTTATTCTTATACCATAGATAGTTCCAATATAACTTATTATGGTCTATGGTTTATTTTGACAACTGTCACAAAGGGAGACATTCCAAAGTCGAAAATAGATCTCTAAAATGACGCCCGATGAGTTGATGTCGACGAGTGCTGACTATCATATTACAGTTTTAACTTATTTGCAAGTTGTATGGAGATGAACGACATTGTAATTAATTAACAATATGCTTTTATATGCTATGAAATGACATTTGGTTTAGTTGCAAAAAACACCGCCAGAGCGCTGTGATCATAGACAACCTACAAAGTTTCTATGAATCTACCTGCTGAATGCATGAAATAAGCAAAAGATTTTATGCCGAATTCACGCAGTCGGCAGAAATTTTACCGAATGCGTGAAATAGGCAACGGGCTTACCGATTTCACGCATTCAGCAAAATGTCTGCCGACTGCGTGAAATATTCAATTTCACCGATTCGGTGTAACATATATATAGATTATATGCATTGCAATGAATAAGACTTATGAATAATATATGTTTATACGGAATAAAAAATAATATTTAATTAATTATTTTGTTGCCAATATTTATTTATTGGAATAAGGAAGTGACAAATTACAAGTTTACACAAAAAATACTTTTAATATATGGCACTAAATCGCTTGTGTGTGCTCTCCGCTACTAATTTTAACAGATATTAAGTAATATTCAAAGATGCTGTGAACTAACAAAATTAAATTTAAACTTTAATAGTGTATTCGATAATAGGAGCAAGTTTTGTAAGGACAAATGCAACTGGAAAAATGCTGCACTCCTTAAACATTTTATGTTGAATTAATTGAGTCAATCAGATTAATATTTTCATTTTGTTTAACAGATTAACGACCGCATGTTTTTTTATATAATTTCACCTGGCGGCTGTGCAATTTTGCGAAAAATTCGCAAAAATTGTAATTTTACTAAATTCAGTATAATTTGTAAACCAATTGAGATATCTTAACCAAATTTAATTGTCTTAGCTTCCAGATACTTCACTTATACGCATAAATGAGTCCACCGGCCAGTAATCTTTTTTTTTCAAAGACTTAAATACGCGTCCAGCGGTCGTTAAGCTGTATTCAATATTAAAATGTCAAGGGAAAATGACAGCAAATAATGAAGCTTAGATGACTAAATAATGAAGTATTATGCTATTATAATTGTTATTGGAATCCATAGAAGGTATAGGTTGATTAAGCTACCAACATTAACAAATCTAGATTAAACAGAATAAAAGGAACAGATAAAATTAAAAAAGAATCAGCGTTTCAATGTTATAAATTTTTATTCACTTAATACAGCGACTTATAAAAAAATAATTGTCATAGAATATATATCTATTATATCTTACAAAATTATCGATTGATATACATATTAAACATTTCTTTTTTTTTACTATACAGTTAAATATAATTTGGCTAAAGGTCACATTTCTTTATATAAAATTATATCAAATTTAATTTGATATATTTGTGTTTCCTCTGATTATGTTATAAAAGGTTTCACTTAATTGAGAAGCACCTTTAGACATAACAAAGCTATCAAATTTAATTTTATAATAAAAATGAATATCCACAAAGTTACTGCCAAACAAATCGAAAATGTATAATAACAATTTAATTGTTTGCATGCATTGGCATTGACAGCGGAATACCGATTACAAGAACACTAATCATCGATAAAAGCAACTCTTTAAGTTGTTTAACTATCATATTGAAAAAAAAAGTTAATTTAGTTAAAAGAAAAAATTGAAAAATTCGGAATACTCGAGTACATTACGAAGGAATAATTTTCTCACACAGGTGTACATTAAGATCAAAAGAAAACCATTATGTATTGGGTTGGCACATCGATAAGGAGGTGTTATTTTTTATATTTATTTGCTCGCGTTATAGCCTCGTATAAATTGCGTTGACGGATAACGCTATCACTGTTCAAGTTATCGGAATAATCGATTAAGGATGTGAAGGAAAACGCGGCGCCAAAATCGATTTTTTTTTATTATCTGATGAGAATAAAAGTGGCACGGCTGTATGAACACACATGTAAACAATCCTGCAGAGTTATCCTTACATCTTTTTGTTTATTTACTCGAGCATTACGCGTGGCGGACGAAACGGGGGGTTTTATTTGGAGCATCGATTTAATAATGTAATACGTACACACGAATTGCAGTATCTTTTCATCGCTTAAAAATCCACCAACTCCGACTTTACTTATCGCTCGAACGGAGATTTTAATAATTTAAAAAAGCCTCAGTGCTTTCTTTCATATTCGAAAACAAATAACCAATAAAATAATGCCGTTATTTAAGCAACCACTGCAAAGTATAAGTTAATATTGAAATATTCCTGTTATCAACACAATATATTATTGTGACTCATAGTGAGTCATACATTTCAATATTTGTTTGAAATGAAAAGTGTGTGGTAAAATCATGAAAAGTATTTTTTATATGAGTCGATTTTACCATCAACAGATTAAGTGTACTATTAATAGAAAGATGTTTACCTGTGAATTTGAACGACTTACAACAAAATGTAAGCCTTAAGCTTTGGCTGTTACACCACAGCGTTGTGCATGTCTGCATAAAGATATGAAAAAGTTTCATTAGGACGAATGTAAAGATATGGAAAATTAGCGAAAACTTCACTAAAAACAATCAAACGATTGAACTTGGTAGACTCCGTCACATCAAGGTAAAAATATAAATGTATTAAGTTACACAACAATAAAGTATTCTTAAAAGCTATTTAACATCAATTCATCGTCAAAATTTTTCGTCGATGATGACGTGATGCAAAATTCAATGAAAATATGTTTTATTGAATCATATCCATTCCCAACATATGAATTTCTATAGGAGAATCTTAACAGAAATTCTTAAGTCGTTTAATCCTCACTATTTGAATGAAAGGATGCAGTTAAAATGAAGAATTAGTTAGGTAATATCCTTTGTTAGACTCCGTTTTAGTAGAGTCAAAATATCAACATATTTCAGTTCTACAGTTTTTTAAATATATTTTACGCGTTGATAGCTATTTCGGCTTTCGCCATCGTCAGAACTATGCTTAATGTATTTTTTCTTAGCTAGTATATATAGCTGAGCAAATTTACGTTTAAGCATAGTTCTGACGATGGCGAAAACCGAAATAGCTATCAACGCATGAAATATAAAAAAAACTGTAGAACTGAAATACGTTGATATTTTGACCCTATTAAAATGGAGTTCTACCAAGTAAATGCCAAATCAATAAATAAATCCGTTTTTAGTATCGGATGAGTGGGCGGAACTGCAACCATGACAGACATCAGATATAATTGGAGAAGAACCGAACGCAAATTTGAATCTTTTAAATTTTGTAAACGTTTGTTACATACGACTAAAGCTTCACGGTTTTCAAAAACTGGGCTTAAAACCCCGGTTTTTAGAGACATTCGTGACATTCGAAAGCCTGGAGTTTCTACTCGGTAACAAAGTTTCAAATTTTCGAATTAATTTTAATTTCCATTTATTATTTATTTTAAGCCGTTAATGTTGATACTTGCAACAGATTTGGCAACAAAGAAAGCAAGATGAAATGTGTAGTTAATTTTTTAATTTTTTTTTTACCATGTCCGCTCCCAATGTGGAGCATATGAACTCCTAATGGAGTTTATCTCAACAAAAGTGTTTCTACGAGAACTGCTTGTTACTCAGTTGCTCAACCTCTCTTTTTCCAAAGAGAGTAGGAATAGAAGGAAAGGGCTAGGACAGGACTAGTGGTTAGCTAATCGCTCTCGATACACCCTGTACATAGGATAGGATGGGTGGGAGGGGAGAATTCAAGACATCACATACATCCATGCCCTTAAACAGAAATTCATAAATCGATTGAAAAATCAATTTATAAAACTGCCCGTACTGGGATTCGAACCCGTGACCTCTGTAGCGGTAGCCAACGACGTTGACCACTCGACCACACAGGCGACCAGTTAAATATTTAGGTTTATTTTAAATACTTATTTTTGTTGAGCTTTTTGACTCAGATACGCTTCTCGGAGAGGCGGCAGGGTTAATAAGTCTACCGCCGAATATTTTTTTTTATGATTTTTAACAGTTTTCATAATAAATAAATAATGTTCAAAGAAAATTGAAAATTTTTTAGTCAGTTGTCATTTCTGTAAAACTTCGAAAGTTGGGTTAAACCTAGTTTTAGGATATATTAGAATTCAAAAACCGAGTTTTTTCAAAAGTCGGGTTTTATATAATATAATCTTTACTAACTATGGAACCAAGAACCCTTAAATTTTATCATTAATGAAATTATGAATGAATTGAGGTATTCATGCTTTTTGCTGATATCTTTGGACATTTAAGTTTATTTAAAACGTATGCAAAATAAACTGTGTGTAAATTTATTGCTTTTCCTGGTAATCGACAGGAAATTGGATCATTTGAGAGCTATATTTTACTAACCACGTACATATAACAGATGTAACTCAAATAAGTCCTTCAATATTCTGCAATGAAATTTTCATTTGAATCTAAAATAGCGCGAACAGGTCTTTGGTCTTTAAACGAAAATGTATTTTAGTTAACTATGATATAATTTGTCACATTTTACTAGATACTATTAATTAGACGTATTATTAATATATTAAAACGTTTTTGATACACCTGAATATCATCACATTTCAATTAATATCTTTATGTTTTTAATTAATAAATTGATTAATAAATTTTAGTAAATATGAAATTCACTATAGTTCATCCCAAAAATTGCAAAAGGGAGGTGAAATTGAATTGTAAACGCTCCTCGTCGAATCCCGGTTCTTGAAAACGGTTCCATAATTCTGTTCCATACCTTTGAACAGAAATTCATAAATCGACTGAAAAATCAATTTATAAAACTGCCCGTACTGGGATTCAAACCGTGCCCTCCGTAGCGGTAGCCAACGATGTTGACCACTCGACCACACAGGCGGCAACTCTTAGCAGATTAAATAAAATATATACCATCGTAAATATATACATTGATTAAAATATGTATTAGTTTTCTCTACATAGAAAATTCGATGTTCATTAATTTTCAATCCCGAACAACCAGTATTTTTGCATTTTCAAAAACGATAGTTTGATATAAAAAAAATACAATGAATATCGAGATCCCGGTTTCAGTAATATTGATCGTTATGACAATAACGTGACCAACAATTTTGAGTAGTTACCCCTTTTTGCAAGTTCTAAAAATAACATATTACAGAACCACGAGCGCTATTTCGGGAAAATCAATCATTTAATATAATAATTGAATATACACGCAAACTGCGCCTTAAATGTTTCAATACAACATTTCGTGCAGTAGATTCATAACACGGCTTTACAATTATATTTAATAATTGACTTTTAATATGATGTAGCACAATCACAGTTTCAATGTCAAGTACTTTTAAAATGAAAATGTCATTTTGCTGAAGAAAATCTTCCGTTGTTTCATAGACTAGTAAACATTTTGTTTTTTTTTTTTTATACCAAGGAAGACATCGCGGTAATAACTTGATGTTTAAAAACGTGCAGGGTTCATCTTTAGGTGCACCAGTAGTCGCAAAAGGCTTAGACGACTTACATTTTTTTCAATGTAGTGAATATATCAGAAAAAATTCAAATTTTAGACAGCAATCAAATTTACGTTTTTAACAATATCTCAGTTAATGATTAAAACCACGACAAACCGTAATTGAAACAGTCTAATTGTATTTTAATTTATTATTAGCATTGTAAATTTTAACACAAGCCAGTTTTGGTGCCATCTTCTACACACACTGAATTTTCTGTGTTTATTTATATAATCAATGATACTACTTGTTGTTCTAACTAGTTACTAGTGAAGAAAATTACACTAGTGACTAGTGGTTAAACTTTTTACGTCTCAATACGTTTGTAAAAAATATATATTTACTCTCATTTTGCTATATCCTCACTTCAAACGTTATGAAAAAGGCATAATGATTTACAAGTAAATCGACGAAAACTTGCCTTCAGTAAATACAGGTAAATTAGAAAACTAACCGCTAATTACCGAAGATTATTTTATCGCGTCAATCACCAAAACGACCTAACTCTGCAGCTATAATATATGTATATTATAAGTACTTACATGTGTGGTAATATTTTCTTAATTACTTGTGAATTGTTTGTTATTCTTGTTTAATGAAAAATTGTATATTATTTTACTACCCTAAAAATAAAATGACCTGCTGACTAGGGTATCCAATCCCGGAGCCTTTTTCCAATCTCGGGATTTCGGGATTGATTAATTTTCAATTCCGGGATCCCGGGATTGGGATTAGCTCACTGAGGAATTTGAAATACTCAATTCCCTATACTTTTTCCTCAGATTGTCTCCAAACCTCGTTGGTTTTTTTAGCTCACCGAGGAATTTGAAATTCTCAACTCGCTATACTTTTTCCTCGGATTGTTTCAGAAACTCGTTTTTTTCCGGGATTTTCTAAAAAATTCTCAATCCCGAAATCCCGGGATCGCGACCATGTCAATCCCAGGATCCCGGGATTTGATGACCTACTGCCTATGTATAGCATTGAATCAGAATGATCGTTTCTATCTCCGGGAAAAATATTTACGAATTTCAGGATAAGTCTTAAAAGACTTAATTTATTTTATGAGATCATATTTTATAATCAATAGTCAATATATACAATTTTAATTAAGGATTTGACCAAGTGTATCAAAGTATGTAATTAATAAATGTATTAAATACATTAATAAGTCAATGGAAAACTTCTCATCAAATTAACCAAGGTCAACGTAGCATATTTAATTACTCATTTCCATATCATTATTCATCGTTTACCGGTAATTGAAGTTTGACGGTAAATTACATGACCTAATAAAGATACATATCGGCCACGCTCATCACGAGCATTTCAAATTAATATAATATTAAAATGAAGGGTTGAATAAGTCAAAAACATGTGTATTGTTATAGCTTTAATTGGTTTTCTCACATGAAAAGATATTCACCCCTTTTATATATTTAAATAATATTAAAAAAAGGTTCTTTGCACAATCTCATTTCGGAAACACTGAACGAGAGGTGTGTTTGGGCCCGTGCTGGTCTGTAGGACCAAAACCCGATGTTATGCGAATCGGCTTCAGGTGAAAAACAATTTGGATTCGGTCAGATTATACAATAATATTTCTAACATAAATTGAACAATGGTAATATGTTATTTGACATCCATTTTAATGTTTTATGTATTAATCTTGTTGCAACGAATGTCATATTTATATTTATTTATTATTTTTACTATTTTTCGCGAAAATAAATTCATTTTATGAACATCATTATGTAAACCAATGTTATATTGTGTTTCGATTGCATTCAAACACATTATTATAACCTTTTATCAATGTGGTAGACTAAGGGTAACTCAAAAACGTGCATTTTTGTTTCATTAAATGCACAAATTTATTATTTGATTTGTTTGAAACAATAAATACTGATTGATAAAATAATCTCACATCTTGAATTTTAAATTTAAAAAAAAGTCAAACGCAACATCGATCTGCTTATACATTTTTTTGAGTATGTTATTAAAAATCCTAAAAACACGTGCGTACGCATCTGTTAAAAAAATAATTTATCATTATCTGTTCTCTCTTCTAATAAAATACTAATTTGATCGATAAATTTTGATAAGTGCATTTTTTAAGGCTTTCTAAATTATTCAGGAGACATCGCGCGACAAATGCTGCTTTAAATTATTACCAAATAATAAATTGAGGTAAAGCACTGATTTTGACTTTGTGTTTTGGTTAACACGACTGTTATGAAAACCCCGAGTCAATAGGAGATTTTACTCGTATTAGCCGAAATCGTAATACGCAATCGCGTGTGGGGTGGCCGTTATCATTAGAAATCGAAAAATACTGTAAGACTATGTACGTCATACTATTTTTCTCAAATCACATCGTGTGATATTGCCGCTAATGTAATAGATATTTCCTCATATAGTCTACGGTAACATATCACAGTATAATTACTAAGTGGCTCTGCAATTTCTTGAAATAAGGGTCAATTGATATACAAGTGATTTGAATACACTGACGCAAATGAACGAGCGTGCATCTTACAAGGACTGACAGGTAACTGATTGCATCGTCGTAATATGCAAATATGGATTTTAGCAGCGCTGCCCACATGCTTAAAATATAAAATCGATCCTGTTAAATAAAGCTGCTCTAATGTATGGAATAATAAGATTTATTTATTTTAATAAAGAGACACATGTAAAGAAAAAAACAGATAAAGTTAGTTAATTTTTTTTGGTAAAATATACTTATTGATTTTTAATCGAAGTCTCTTTTGAGAGCTTTAAGTTTCTATCTAAGTAAGAGAATTATTTTCCATTTTTTTTTTATTTCGAATGTTAAATATATTTTCATCCAACTCTATTAAATAGTAATTCATTGCGGTTATAACATCCTGATTCGACAAAAATTTCTCTAAAAGAAAAGAATTAATCAGTTTACTGGAATTAGAATACTTTTCTTATTTTGAGATTTTTCGTAAAAAATGATGAGCGTAGAAACACGGTAAATATTTTTAAATAAGTGCACAGGTAAAACTTTTAAACATTTTAATATTTTGATGACTGGGTTTACACGTTAAACAAACTCTATTTATGTTGTCCAGGTATGTTCGGAGACTGCGTCAGGCAACGGAGACGCGGCTCCGAGCAGCTCCGCCAGCGGCTGTGACATGGCGGGGGCAGGAGCTGATGCAGGGGCGGGTTGCGGAGTGGCCGGGGGCTACCAGGAGATTCCTGGCAGTACCGGAGATGGAGGCTCTGAAGGCGGAGGAGCTCCACCAGGAAACGATCTTCCAGACGCCACCAAACTCCTAAAGGAAAAAGAACCGGTGCGACATTTAGCCTTCATTATTAAGACTGTATTTATATGAAGTCATATTATTAAGTAATTACTTAAATTGCATAATTATTTTTTACGAGTAAAATAACAAAAAAAAATACTATAAAAAGAATAATTGCCTTTTAATAATAAATTATGATGAAGTGTCGACACTAATTCCCATTTTTAGGTAAGTTATAAAATGCTCGATTAAAATAATCCCTTTAAAGGTTTTTGTGAAAAAAATAATTTAAATGGGTTGCCAGAAAATATAAAATGAGTAAAATTTTGACAAATGAACAAAAACAATTGTTTTTGGAATAATGGTATTGAAAGAAAGTTGGAGTAAAAGCGTGATTGAATTAAAGATAGTAAATTACACCTGTAACTCGATTTATTTTATCTATTTGTTTTTCAACACACCGTATATAATCTTGCGTACCAAAGATACTATTTTTTTATACTATTCATTGTGCACTTAGTTTAAAAATTACGGCTTAGAGACATATATATTATATATACATAAGTCCTAATCAATATTAATACTTTTGTTAAGTAATCAAATAAAAGAAAGATTGTTAATATTAAAATCTACATTAGAATTTGAAAAGGTATTTGGTGATAAATATTCATCTTGTATCACGCATCATTTTTTTAGTTTTCACAGTTAGGTGGAAATCCTTTGTATAAAATAGATTTAAAAAAAAAACGACGCCATCTTTTAAATTACACAAATTTGATGAAGTTATGACAGAGAAAACTGTTTAAAAAACATAGTAAACGAATTTAATTAGTTAAGAAACTGTTTTAATATTTAAAAAAATACTCTATTTACTTTTCTATAGTGATAATATAGTGGTTTTTATTTAATTTAGTAAACCAATAATAAATTTTCGATTCCAAATCACATATGCATCATTAGAAAGTGAAACCGGTTAACGAGTATTATATTAGAACAAAAATGCGTTTGTATTTTACCCAGACAAGCGTGATAAATGAAAATTCAAAGATTTCATAGTTTTTGTATTAGTAACATATTTTTTTTAATATTTGACATTACATTTATTACCATTGCGCCGAAATTTTTTAAATGTTTTTGCAATTAATTCGAGGTTAATTCAAGTAGAATTGACAACACAAACAGCCACGTCAAGTTTCATCTATACATCTTCCCGCTAAAATATATTAATCGTCAGCAAGGTAAAAAAATATGGCGCTGTATTTGTATCTTACCTCTTACTACTGGGCTACAGTACTTCTTTGAAGAACTGAGAACATATAACATATTCGATATTATTGACAAGCCTCTATCAGCATGTTTATTTAACCAGAGTATCATATGAGGATATAGCAGTTAAGAAGCATGACATCATGAGAGTAAACTATCAACCACGGTTGATAGATTTTATTCGTAGCTTTTCATAATGTCTTCCAACGTTCCATCTGGCGTATGAATGAATATAGTTTACGGAAAGCAATTTTGGTGCGTGTAAATATTTGTTTTCAGTTGATTCTCGAATTCTAACGCCAGACTATGTTCTTCGTATATCGTTGCTTTATTTTTTACAAGATACATATAAATACAAAACTTTTTGGATTGATTCAATTGGAATATCCAAGCATTACTTTATTTCTATTAAGTAAATAATTTCGTAGTTTTCTACTCAGCAGAATTATCTAAAATAATATTATAGTATTACGTCGTCTTTGAGGTATTAGTGATCTTTTTATTAAGCTAACTCAAATAACTAAATGATTCGTTGACGTCATTAGATTTGTGGTCGTAGTGTCTGTCAATAACAAATGTTCTTTTTTAATCGATTAGGGATTCGAGGGCTCGAGCAGGGTTTGTGACGTTTAAACTCTAAGTACAGTGTCTGCCAAACGGTGTGCCGCAAGAAATATCAGGTGTGCCGTGGTAGAAGAAGCCTTAAAATATTAATTTTAAATAATATCTATTCATTTAAATTTTCTTCAATTTTAAATAAATTCAACATCGACACATTCAAACAAAAATTTGTCACGTTCATACATCGTGGTCAACGCGACACATTTTCTTTTTAAAGATACTTTTCCTTACTTAAATCATTTTTATTTGGTGTGCTGCGGTAAAAAAGTTTGGCAGACACTGCTCTAGTAAATCTTGAACGAATTAATAAATCTACTTATATTTGATAATACTTGGCGCACTGTCAATAAGCTGTAATTATTGTCTCATTTAAATTTAAAAAATGAATTCTACACATGTCTACTTGTTAAGTTCGGTTACAATTAATTGTAGAGTTTTTATGGATTGAGATATAATATATCTACGTCTATATCTACGTAGATTTTAAAATTTTAGAATCAAATCGGCGTGTCATATTAAATGAGCTTAAGATACTGCCTTAAGTCGAGTTTATATTCACGTTAAAACATTCTATTTATAAGTAGCTATGGAAAAAGGAATATTTTTTTTAAATTTAAATACAATGAAATCTTGAAGGTAATCATGAATAATATTTAAAACTATATTTTTTGCAGTCATCCAAGGTTGTAGTAGTGTCTCTAACACCAGAGAGAGAGCGAGAAACTTGGGGAAAGAAAGTGGAGTTCCTGTTGGCAGTAGTTGGCTTCGCAGTCGACCTAGGAAATGTATGGAGGTTTCCATATATTTGCTACCAGAACGGAGGAGGTTCGTATTCTAATTTCTTTCAATGCCTTACAAATATTTATAAACACAGATGGAAATGAATATATAAGAACCCCTAAAAGTAATGTGCTGATCAATTAAAGTTTTGTTTCTTGCTAGAGTTGCATAATAATATAATATGGTTAAACCTATATTGTTCAATTACATTAGAAGTTATTTTTTTCAGCCAGCGACTTTTAACAAGAATTTTCTTGCTAAATAACCTTCTTTTTTTATTGTATTTTACATAGTCTGGCTAATTTTTCTTAGTATCGTTTCATTAACTCAAAAGCTTCCTACTAAAACAAATACAATAACTTCAGATCAAATCAAACGTACGACCTGCGATTCAAATTAAAAGTTATACGCTTCATTGCTGTAAACAGTTCATGTGCTTGACACAAGTACTTGTATCCTGCCTGGTTGTAAAGAAATACGTATGTTTTCTTACTGTAATAAACAATGAGCGGCAAAATAAATTTACCCTTTTGTATGCTAGCTTTTAAATTTAAAATTTATATCGATCTGGATTGTTTTTAAGGTGCTTTCCTGATTCCATACTGCATCATGCTGGTGTTCGGTGGTCTTCCTCTATTTTACCTTGAGCTGGCACTCGGGCAGTTTCACCGTTGCGGCTGCCTCACCATCTGGAAGCGGATCTGTCCAGCTTTGAAAGGTAAGTAATTATTTTATACTAAATGAATCATTAAATAATCTTTTGTCAATTGTAATTAATATCTACTTCGATACATCAACGTTCATTATTTCGGTTGTAGGGGTTAAACAAATGAGTAAGCTACGGAACTCTCGTCAGAAAATGAAATCAAATACAATAACGCTTTCCGGTTTTAAATACATTAAAAAAACTATTTAGTGGCTTACTACTAATCGAAAAATTTTACTTTTCTCGTAACCAAAAGCTTAGGAACATTAACCTTATAACTATAACTAGGTAATGATGTAAATTATTGTCTTCTTAAAGTAAAATTACGTTCATAATAATGCTTCAAAAAGCTGATGGTTGGTTTCAGTTATTACATAATACTTCATCATTTAAGTACAGTAAGCTATCTGAAAAAAATACTTTCAATAGGTCACAAAAGATGTCCATATATATGGTAGTGAATAAATAAGTCAAAATGCTCTAGCGATAGGCATCTCACCTGCTCGACAAGTGTAAAAAGGTCGTGGAAAAAACGCAATAAAATAAAACTACAAAAACATAAATTCGACATTTTAATAACCCTTCATGGATTTAATCATTTGAGCTTGGCAATAAATTTATTTTACGCGATGAAAATTACGTAATCAACAAGCATAGTTCGTCTACACACAACTCTTGTTATTTCCTTGGAAATTCCTCTTTATTTCTTTGAGTCCATTTGAGCCGTGAGTATTGGAACAGAAACGATTGACGCATTTCAGAGTGCAGTGCAAATAAAAAGCTAATAGTTCCCTTTAGAATTGAGAAATACCCAGTTAAAACCTGGGTCACCCGGCGATTGGATGCCACGGACCGCCAAGAGATGGCATAGGGCGCACGATGTTTTAATACTAAAAATTAGGGGTGTGATAAACTTTAAACAATAATAGATAAATAGTTCATTAAGTGAACTTTTTGATGTGTCAAAAAGACTGTTGAAGTGTATTTTATAACAATTATTACATACAGGTATTTTGATTTTAAATTGGATAATTATATACTCTACGTCAGTGGTCGGCAACCGAGTGATCCATAAGCATGTTAACGATATTGTCCGAAAACAATAAGTTTGATATTTTTTCGAAACGATGTGTCATGTGATTTTTAAATTCAAACCGTTTGATTATAAAAGGGGCGTAGCGAAATCAGTTTGTTTTATTACTAATCGTTTCCTAGCTTCATACTTTTTTATCCACCCTCTCCGAAAAGACAGGTTATTTGACCGAATGACTATCAGTTATTTTAGGATAACGGCGTTAAATAAAAATTACACTAACGGCAAGTAAATTATAATGCTCCTAATTATAATGTTCCAAAAAAATTACAAGCCAATGTTATAAATTTTAATTTAAAAAATTAACAATAGTTCCAAGTTAGTGCCGCAGCGATCATCGTCATTGTCTTCCGTGACGGATGTCACCGGTTCGAGTACCAATTACATACCAGTACAAACATTATTTTTCAATAAATATATCGATTTTTTTATAAAGGTATGGGTGTTTGTGATGTTTTCTAAAAATTTCCTCTCACCATTGGAATCCATAAAAATATCGGGTCGTAGCACGAGCACTTTTATAACCACTAGTACTATCGCTCCATCCTTATATCCATAATACTCTCTTTGAAAATCATAAAACAGTTCTAACTTCTTAAGTCAACTGGACATTCTTCATTTTCAAGAAATAATATAAATTTATTCACATTCAGTAAATGTTGTAGCAACCCTGTTTTTGATAAAAGATAGATGGTCCCCTTTCGGCAGACCTTCATTAAACAAACAGTTAAATCCACTTTAAAACACTTACTCAGACCATCATCATTAGATTTACTGTTTGGGAAATCTACTTATAGGAATACGACTATTAACTTTACCGCCATTATGAAAACGGTTAAAAAAACGTCAATTATTGCCAACATAAAATCCTAACAGTATATAGTCAGGGTTGTAGAACCACAGTCGTAGTCGTGAAACATGCCGACTTCTACATTTTAGACAGAAGTAAAAAATTCTATGGATTTTAGAATACACATAAAACAAAATTTTGCAGTTTTTTTCACGACTCTACACTCCTGCTTCAACCTAAAATTTTGTATTTTTTTCAATACCCACTGTCAATATTGAGCATCTTAATCGAAGTTGTTTTTACATGAACTGTGTGTTATTCTGTTGATACAACCATTTTTTGTATATGGTAATTGTACAAGGATGGAGCTAGTAATTGATTAATAGTAAACTCATCACTTTTGCCGCATAATAAAATGTAAATATTTCTAGAAAGATACTTCTTTCGAATAAACTGCATCGTGACTAGTAGGGATTCTGAAGTCTCGGGTTTTTCAAAGTCCCGGGACTCGAGACGTGATAAAGTCAAAGTCCCGGGACTTCCTGGGACTTTTATTTCCCCTTCAATAAAATTATAAATTTATTTAAATTAAATATTTGTATGTATGTACTAAAATGGGATGATAACGGTACATGTATTGAAAAAATAACAATGAATTGGGTAAAATTATGACCGTTGCTTCACAAATCACAATAAAGCTTTTATACCTTTTTTTGTCTTATTGAGACATTGGTAACTTTGTATAATAGTGAAAAACATTTGTTTTTTTTTTCAAAACTGATCCCGATGATAGACACCAATGTAAATTTATTTTAAATCAAAATTAACTAAGGTCACATTAGCGATTGCTTGCATCCAATTTTTATTTGTTAGAATGGTTTTTTCAAAATTAAAATGTACAATTTGGCTTCCTTAAGTCCCGGGACATTTAATAACAAAGTCCCGGGACTTAAGACAGCGAAAAACATTAAAAGTCCCGGGACGTCTCGACACAGAATCCCTAGTGACTAGTGTATAGTTACTGATGGCTACGCGACCGTGGTAAAAGTCATTGACCGTTGGCCACAAGACCGAAATATATGTGATTGTTTATTAATGTCTACTACCGATGTTGTACATATGACCTCCTAATGGAAGTATCTCAAGATAGGTTTTTCTACGATAAATACTTAGTGAAACAGTTGCTCAACCCCTCATTTTTTTAAGAGAGTAGAGATAAAAAGGATAGGGCCAAGACATGACTATTGGTTAACTGATCGCTCTCGCTACGCCGCGTTAATTTTATGATTGTTATGGTGGGGGGAAATTCGACATTACAAAAACTTATGCCATCACACTGAAATCGATAATTTTACTAGCTTGAAAAAATGCTGTTCGTACTGGGATTTGTGAGATCCAACGGAGTTGACTTTTACACCACTGAACCATCCATATGCGAATAGTCATACTTAGTAAACTTAAATGTACACTATGACCTCTTTATATTGATGTCATATTCTGTGACGATATAAGATTAACGTGTATTGTACGGCGATTTCAAAGGTTTAGTTAAGTCATATGTTATGTATTGTTACAATGCTCTCACCCGCATACTGCCTATCATGTACGATTGCCATTGTGCTTGATTGTACAAACGGAGATATGTGTATAAAGCCATATTGTACGATATCGATTATACAAAAATATACCAAATACATTTACGACTAATTTGTAACGTTAATGATGTTGTGTTTTACATAGTTTATGGCTTAAATCACCATACACTAAGGTGAAAAAAATATAAATAATTATTATGCATTCCGATATGCAGAAAATTTTAAAGCTTTATCACCTTGTCACTTGTAACATATCAATTTTGTTTTAACTTAAATGTTTCTAGGTTCAGTTACTCAATGTTTCTATTTGCATATGTCAAAAAAAGCGACTGAAAAATAAAATTGGTAGTTAGCTGATTGCTCTTTCTCCGCCTCGTTTTCAGAATCAAATATGACGTCATATTATTCTGTTATATGTTAGTTGGTATTTTAAATGTTTAAAGTGTTGGAGTATATTTATATAATTATTATATATGTATATGTAAAACAACCAGCTATTTTTCATATTACTTTTAATGTCAATATTGTGATTAATTCTTATTAGTAGATTAGAATTAAATTTTATTGATCGTATGTTTTAAGTAAAGTATATTTAATCTTTAGCAATAGCTCAATCAAAAAAATTAAAATTTGTATCTCAATAAAAGCTTTCAGCCACCAATAAATTTACAAGTAAAATTTATAAATAATCTTTACATAATGTTTTGTTTTCTTTTCATGTTTATTTAAAATACCTGATTTCTATATAAAAGTAAATCATGCGATGATTTTCTCTTGCCAGATGCCAAACCTCAGACGAGATTAAAAAATATTAGGGTTGCTCACCGCTGTCCCAGGTGAAAAAATAATAAAATATTTTTTACCGTTTCTCTCATAATGTAATATTTCTATTAAATTTGATTATCGCATGACAAGACTCGCTTTACTTTCGAGCGACAGGTGCTTGAGCGGGAAAAGTTTTTGCTAATATTCAGTGATTAATATTTCATTTGTCGCCGAACTTTTACAATAAGCAGTCGAGCGTCATTTTATACCGATCGCTGATTGAATCAATTCTGATAAATATTTAAATTTTATATCACAACTTGATAGTAATTATAATGCAATTTAGAAATAATTACGTTGAATTCTACCTATTTCTTTCACTTAACACCTCCATGCCCATGATGCAATCGTAAATAGTTGACCCATTAAGTCATTCAATATTTCTCTTAATATTGCCAATAAGTATTTATCATTTTAGGTATTCTAGCATATGTACATTTTTAAAATTATTTTTTAGCTGCTAACTTAGGTTTAAATACTGTCAATAAACAGTAAAACTGAGATGCCATCATGGCAGGGAACGTGATTTTTTAGGATGGTATGTTACGGGTTAATAGGTACATTTAATAACATATCAACTGTAGAAAGGAAAAAAATACGTAACGGACACTTACACAAAATACTCCTTTTGATGATTTTTTTTTTATTTTTTTATTCCATATCCGCTCCCTATACGGAGCATATGGTCACCACGAAGTTCCTCTATAACTCTCTATCTCCAGCCAGTCTCCTTGCTTCCTCCCAGGTCATCCCAGCTTTCCGCAAAGAAAAACAAAAAATATACACAACCTTGAAGTGCATAGAGACTGATAACCTAGTTTTTAATTGACTTTATCTGATAGTAACTTAGTAAGTCTTTTTTCCTGATCACAATTTCCACACGTCTTTCTTTTTTCAAACATAAAAAGCTGAATTTAGATACTAATTCGACATTTGCAGCTTACATACTTTTGATAGAACAAGTTGTATACATTGTGATTATCGAAAAAAGCTGTTTTTTTAAATTATGGGTTACGTCATTTTTTCTTTCCACAGTCGTTATGTTGTCAACTTTTAATATAGTATCATAAAATGGCAGATCTGTACACTATATTTTCCATGAGATTTAATTGGTTTAATGGAAAACCTACTGCAACAAATACAAGTAAATGTTCAAAACTTGCTGAAAAAAAAAAAGATTGTTTAAATGTTTTAAAACGTTGCGCTGAAACGGTATGACGTATAGAAGAATTACAGCCCCAATTTGTTTCGTGTTCAGACATTATTTATAAGCCTTTCAACAGTTTTTTTTACACTTACTTTTTAACACATAAGAAGAGTCAACACTCATGACTATGCAACTATTGCATGTCACGTCAATCTTGTATATAAAGCTTACCATTTCTGGGCTCAAAGCTGACGATTTAAATAATTTGATTTTAATTTTCATTAGTTAACATTAGAAAAGATCAAATAATTTATCACTTAAAGTAATAGTTTTTCGTAAGTGTAGTCTCTTTTTGAATTTCATATTTTTCTACGGCCTCTATAGTTTCTTGGAGAGGAGAGGGTGGTAATAAAGTAAAAATGTATAAATTACAACTTTACTTATTTCCAATTCAATTCTACCCAACGTTAGATGATAAAGATTCACGAATGAATACATAACGGACAGAAAAGCGATGCATAAATCAATAAGAAGGGTCAGATTTTATTAATAACCAAGAAAACAACACGTCAATTGAGATGTTAATACCTATTTTGTATTCAGCACTTTATAATCTAGCAGATTGAGTTGTAAGCAGAATGATAAAAATAAATCAGTTTTAATCCGATTAGGTAAACTAAACTTTTATACAACTATCACCGTAGCATATTAGTATAGCTTCAGTATTCATTTGGACAACGCGAAGCCCGTCTAACTTGATAAACAATATATATTGCTAAAACAAAACAAAATCTAGTGCAGCATTTTAAAAGAATTTGTTCAGTAACAGGTTGTTATTTAATCTTTAAAACTTTATTTTTGGAAACTGTAACGATATAAAATTGGCACTAGGAATGGACTAGTAGTTAGCTTATCATAATCAAATAATGAACATCCAAATCGTAAGAATGTCCAAAAATATTGACTACTTGTCTGCGTGATCGGCCTAGTATATGCCAACCATTGACAAATCCAGGTGGATGGCCACTACCTGAGAAGAATTGAGGTGCAACAGCCTTGCGGCCCGCACT
Organism: Himalopsyche anomala; assembly: GCA_031772345.1. Lineage (NCBI taxonomy): Eukaryota > Metazoa > Arthropoda > Insecta > Trichoptera > Rhyacophilidae > Himalopsyche > Himalopsyche anomala. Next base: position 5,969,627 of record CM062835.1, on the reverse strand, counting down.
TTCAGAGGCGCTTTTGGTTAATTTAAGCAATTGCAGCAACAAAAACTATACGCTTAAATAGCATCGATTATTTATTTCTATTCAAATTTTTAATTTTATTATGTTGGAATGTAGAGTCTACATTTTCAAATTAAATAGCCATCCCCTAACATATTATCTGTATCCACCAGTGATACTTATATAATCTATGTTATTTTTTTAAATATCCTTTTAGTTTATTGTGCTTTGAGACTCGATAGTGATTCCTTCGGTAAATCCGTCCGGGCAGAAGAAGATCTAGTGTATGTATTCAGTGCTTATAACGCCCACCCGTAGTAGGTTGGGATTGAAAAGCAAGAAAGGCAAACAGATAACCAGATTAGCCACGAATAAACGCCTGTCGCTCGCGTATTATAGCGACGCGTCTGATTACGACTTGTAACTGTGTTACTGCGATGATGGGAAACGTAAAACGACAAATCAAAACGTATAATCCGTTCCTGCATTTCGGGCTATGCGCCGATGATAATCTGAAAAAATACATAGCAACTGCTACCAATTTAGTTAATCAAAAGTCATAATACAAAAAAAAACATTTGTTAATAATACAATATGCACAGCAAAACCCGTTTCACATCCAACACTTAAGCTGAACGTATGCTGAGATGCAGGCACATGCAGGCAAAGCAGACATGTGCGAACAACGTATGCTGTGACAGCTGTGTCACGCAAGTGACATATATGAATGCCACATAATGGCCTACAATATCTCCGTTAATGTCTTTTAATAGAAGTCTACGTGAATAGTATCGTATAATATAAACAAAGTTCAGGTCGCACTAATTCAATTAGTTTCTTGGTAATTTTCGTGTCGAAATCAAAAGAAAGCATCCAAACCTGCATGTTCTAAGCAAGAATCTGTGCCGGCTATACTCAACAGTGTACGATGATCTATGTTTCTTCGTGTAGTACAAAATCTGTGCTGCTCTGCACCACACTGCATCTCAGCGTACGCTTAGCCTTATTCATCGCAAGGGAAGAGAATCCGTAGAAATTTTCAATTCGCATTTAGATTGTAATATATTGGCATAAAAACTTCCCTTCATTTACGTAAAAATTGCGATTTTGTGGAACAGAAATTTAATACTACGGTTTCGCAAGAAATATTTACTCTTACTTCAGGATGATCGATAGACTTTCATCATTTAATCATTGTTATCAAAACTCATCTTTGAAGTTTATCTGTATACTTGCAGAGCTAAAGATTACAAAATTAGACTGATTTAACAATGAAATATTCAAATTTTTTATCAATTGTCTTAAGTTTAAGTCAATTTAAGTACAAAATCACAGCTACAATACATTTTTGTTTTCCTTAATAATGTCTGCATTCGATGCGGAGCTTATAGATTCCTAGTGAGGCATCAGAGCAAATGTTTTTTTTACAATTACTGATTTCTATTCAGTTACTTAACTTATCTTTATTGTTGAGAGTAATCAACTAAGAAAGGATTCACAATTGACAATCACTTTCTCTACACAAAGGAGCAATATATGAGCCATAACATATTTGTTTATATATGTAGATTGATAAAAAATACGACATTAATGCACGTATTTATAAAAGTCGTCGCCGCAAACTGTTTGAATGAATTCGCATTAATAAAATCTATAGCAGAAGCGAAACCAGTCCATCTCCAAGTGAGTATTGGATTTAGAATTAAATTTGATTACAGTATAAGAACCCTTGCAATGAAAACAACTCGATGCCTAAAATCTGTTTTATCCGTAAATATACATTTCATACTTCTTTGTATCATTACTCCGCGGCACAGCATCAAATTTGTATCTAATAATTTATTTATTTGTTAAATTTTGTTTAGGCAGTGGAATAATATGTTGGATGTATTTTTTTATGCCAAAATGTCTATAATATTACCTATATTTAACAGATCATCTACATCCCTAAACCAATAAAAATATTTTTGATTGAAAACGACTAATTATTATAGTTTTTAGACATTTTTTTTGTAGCTTCATTTCTTCATGTTTTTTTGATGTAGTACAATAATTCTCAAAATCCACGATTCAAAAGTTGGAATTGTAAATTAGTGTTGTTTACCAAAATAAAAAAAAATATTGATTAAATTGATAGAACTCCATTAAAATAAGATGAAAGGTATCCATATTTTTTTGTTCTAAATAGCTATTTCACCATTCGACTTCATCAAAACGATGTGTAAACTTAAACTAACGTTGCTATATATATTGGTTGAAATGAGATGCACAGAACATCGTCTGATATATTCTAACACTATTTTAACTATTGTTAAAATAATTTATTATATTATAAGTTAATTTATTACATTAAATACTGTATTTTCAATATAATTTACGATGTTAGAATAATGAGAAGACATAATTCACATACAAATAGTTTTGTATATAAAATAATAGTAACTGTTGAGCAAATATAAATTTATATTTTTCACCTTATCATGAGACTTTCAACTGATTTTTGATCAAATTTAACGACCCGGTTACATAACATACAGATTGTAATAATTTTGGGGTGTTTATAAATGTCACGAGGCAATTTGGATACATCACTTTATTACTTTTTAATGTCCAAGCTGTATACTTCCTTATTCCAGTTTATTACTGCAAACAGTGTTCGGCGTATTTAGTGAGTGCACAGTCGTAGTAAATACATGACTAAGGTAATATATTACCGTTTGAATCGATTTATGGAAGTGCGCTTAATAAGACGCAGCAAGAGCAATAAGGAAACTGTAAGCCCTCTTCAGGACTTGACGGTTTTCAAAAACCGGGTACTTAATTTTTTTGAACTAAAACTACTTTTTAAAGTATATTTTTGATAGTTTAAAAACTGGTAGTTATAGTTTTAGTTAAGAAAAATATTTTCAATAATGGGTCACCATTGGTATTCGGTTGGGTCCGTGGAGTAGTTGCCAACATCGTTCACTTCCGTGACGGATCTCACGAGCTTGATTCCCAATCGATTTATCGAGTTCTGTTCGAAGGCATGGGTGTTTGCAATGAAAGAAAATTGCCTTACCACATTTTAAATCCTAAAAATAATGGGGCTTAATGAAAGTGATTAGTTGATTTACTCCCTTCGAAAAAGACAGGTTAAGCAACTGAGTAACAAGCAGTTCTCGTAGGAAAACGTCTGTTGAGATACTTTCATAAGAAGGCTATATGCTCCATATTGAGAGCGGATATGGATCCAAACAAATGATACGTAATATATTACAAGTTTTTAAAAAGTTTTTAAAATACTGATCGAAGTGCAGGCAGAGTTAATTGAATACACTCAATTCTTTTTTAACACGTTATACAAAAAAACCGTGGAAAAAGAGTGATGTAATTCGTAGAAAAATTGGAGAAAGTCTTATTTGAAAAAATAACAACATTTTGTTATAGAAAATGGTGTTAAAAAGATTGCCAATGAAGACTCAATAAGTAAATTACACAAATGATTAATCTTAATATGTTTTTAAATGAATAATAAACAATACCATTCATTGAAACTTGATTTTGATTAAATACAGAGACTTTTATGAAATACTGGTCATACACCACTTTCATCGCTAGAAATGTCTAACACGTCTAATTTCTTAAGACCTAATAAAGCCTTTTGTTTGTTATTACTGTCTTATCTGAAATCCGTTATCCGCTTCTGTGTTTTTTTCGTATTAGAACAATTAATTTGTATAAAAAAATATTCGATCTTTTTTGTAAACCCTTATTATTTATCGTGTGAAAAAAATGTGTACATAACTTTAATAATAAAAACGATCGTTCAGACCAAAAAGCAATTGAATATACAATACAATAGTTGACCCGAGCACGAATTTATATTTGACTACTTTTGTATCGTCAGTAAAAACTCGCTTCTAGAGTACATTTGTAGCTTATACCATTAATGTAAAAATACTTTATCACATTACGTTCTTTTTGTATATACGTATGTATATCAGGATAGTATGATTCTCATGTATAAATGTTGAAACATGTTGACTGTGCATAAAAGTGTCACCATTAACTTACAGACAAGAAGTCAAAGAAAAAACAAAATAAAAGGTAAAACACTGGCATTGCGAAAAATCAAAAGAAAATGATGCGGACGAGACAGCTACGGAACAAGTTGTCGTCGTAGAGGCGTAGACAGTCGTAGAACGTGTTTTATTAGCATCGTCATTATTTCTCAGGCGTAGCGCCAAGAAGTGTACAGCTAACTTGCAATCGCTAAGTTTTATTAAGGGACTGCTTTCATTTTTTGCGATATCTTTTATACAGCGATTCCTATACTAGAATATTTCAAACATTATAAAATAAAATGTTTCAAAAATACTTTTAATATATAAATATCGAGCATACGTTTAATTATTACTCTAATAAAGATTAAATGTTTTAAAAAAGTATCACTGAAAAATGGCACATCACTTTTTTAAAAATCAATGTGGAATATAGGGCCTCCAAATGGAGGTATCTCAACACAACTATTTGTTCAGCCGCTCAATCTCTCTTTTCCAAAGAGAGTAGTAGGGATAAAAGGTTAAGGCTAGAAAAGGATTAGTTGTTAACTAATCGCTCTCGCTTCGCCAAGTTGTTGAAGGATCGGAAAAGTGGGAGGGAATTTTTAGACATTACAAACACCCATGCCTTCGAACAGAAATCGATAAATCTACTGGGACTCGAGTCCGTGAGATTCAGCACGGAAGCCAACAACGCTAACCGATTTACCAACAGCCGATTGAATCATTTTACCAACAGCTTTATGATTTATTTTAAAATAATAACTACTTGTTTTAATTTACTGTATACATTTAACAAATATTGAATAGTAAGAAAACATTATATTATTGATTTTTTTTAAATATTATATTGTTTCAAAATTATCGTTTCCTTATTATATATTTTTTAAATGAAAATTTTAGCTATTTGCGATTATTGATAATCGTTTGAAATTCAAAAGAGCAAGTCTTGAAATAACAACAGTTTATTATTAAAATTCACAACAACCAGAACGAACGTCAATCAAAACCAAAAATTGGATGTACACTTAACCGAAAAAAGTAAAGTTATATTATTTTTCATTTTATTGTTGTTTATGTTATCATTGTCAACATTAGACCTTCATTGTCGGATTCTGGGTTAGAAAATAACGGTATCGTTTATGACATTGTTTTAAGCATTCATTCATTTCATTGTCATTGCTGAGTGGTGTTTTTTTTTGAGGTTCAATCAAGATAAATATTTTATTGTTCCATTTATAAAATTGTTTTAATAATATTTTTTCTCTTGCGAGTAAATAAGAACTTCAAATCCTGACGTTTCATCAAATTAATATGTTAGAGATAAAAAAAATACCTTTTGCCACGTTTTCTCTCATGTTCATATCAACCTTGCCGAGGCTTGGACCCATCTGGCCACTAGGAAACAGAACATCACCACATCACTGGGACGACTTATATAATATTTATAATATATGTGGTTGAAAAACTCAATTTTCGATCAAAATCGGATCTTATTGTAACAATAAACGATTTTTTTTTTAAAGTAGTAGAGAATCTATAGATATCGAAAGGTTTTAAACATTTGTCTGTTATCACAAACAGGGCCACATTAAGATTAGATTCAGAAGACATTTTTGAGACTTCTTTATTTAAGGGTGTATAAATATTACCCATAGCTTTATCCAACTAACTTTCTATAAGCCATGATAATCTTTAATAGTTTTAACGTTCAAAGAGAGATGTTTCTGGCCATATATTTTTTTCGGCTTATACGAGGCCAAAATGAGAATTCCACCATTCTTGATAATGTGAAACTAAATGTTCCTGATTATTTTTTGAAAAATCGTGGACATGAATTGTTTGTTCTCCCAATGTGTAGAACTAGCCTGCCAATGGGGATGCCGCTAGTGAGAGCATTTTTAGAGAGAGGAGAGTTTTTAACAATATTGCTTTGAATTTTGACAGATTCGGAGTGTTATTTTTTATGTATTAAAGTAGAGCTTGTCGGAGCTTACTCAGATGTCTTTCTTGCCAATTTTTTTTCTACTGCTTTTGAATATTTAATTATATTCTGTTTTTTCTTCATTGTAGAAGTTATAAATTTATAATTTGTCAATATTTTGCAGATTTTAAAATAAATAAACAATTTAAAAAGCTTCAATTATATTATCTATAATATAATAATAATATACATTGAAATATATTTATTCGTCAATCATGCGATATTATATGCGAAGATACTACTTAAAGAAGCAAAACACGTGTCAGAACATTTTTAACACAACATGTGAAATAACAAAGTTATTAAATTAAATTATATATTTTTTACATAAATTAATTATTATTTTATAATTTTAAGAAAAAATATATGATCACAAATTTCCCGTTTCTGTTATGAATAAATTAAACCATTACCAAATATTAATGATTGGAAATATATTTTTAGTAGCACATTTATAATAATTATTTTTTTAATGCTCGTATTTTTTTGGTCAGAATTCAAATAACATTGGTCAGAATTTACATTAACCCTTCCCTTACTATGCAAAAAAGCACAAGCTCCTGAGCTGTGTATCCGTTACAAATCAGGCAAACAGGAGTGAATCATGACAATTATATGTAGTACTGCTGTAGTAGTGTTATATAATTGTCATGATTTACTCCCGTTTGTCTGATGTGTAACGAATACACAGCTCAGGAGCTTGTGCTTTTTTTGCATAGTAAGGGAAGGGTTAAATGATCATAATATATCGGTCAGAATAAATAGTCATAATTTAAATGAAATTTAAAATAAAAACCTAACCTAACCTAACCTACTAACCAAAATTGTTATTAAATATTCTGACCGTATAATATTTTTATTCTGAACATTTAATTTGTTTCCTTTTTCTAATAGTCAATTAATAGTGTTCGTGTTTTGTGAATCTTGACAATTGTGTATTTTTTTTATTTTATTAAATTATAAGATTGCAAAAGAAAGGCCCACTTGTTGACAGACGTCGATTCTTCGGCAGATGATAAAAGTTTTTCCACGATGTCTTACTTTTTGCCGTTAAGGGTCAGAATTTATGCCGATTTGACATTCCCACTTTTTGGTCTCTCGTAACAACCGAAAGAAAAATGTAACAGATTACACTAATACAACTGTGACTCTGACATGAATTGTTGTTTAACAAAAATGGCGATGATTATCGACGAAACATAATTTGCAATGCATGATGTATAATATTACTGCCAAGCGTCAAGCACAGTGCCACGCTTGGACAAGTGTAATATTAAATTTTATTTACCCAACTGTGTTTCATTATAATAAGGGCAGAAAAACAAATATATAAAATAAAACGCTACTCTGTACTAATGACACATTTATTTATTTGGATCAGGACCGGTTTAGTTCATCACGAGTATTTTCAGCTGATAAATATATATATATATATATTTATACAATGTTTACATATATCAAATATATTTGGACGTAAAACAAATTTCAAATAAATTTTATAGTATAGTAAGTATAGTAAGCTAAGCAGTACTAGCTTAATTTCAAGTTTAATGTTAATACTTGGTGGAAACGCTTGTATGCATGCATTTATTTATCCTTTATATATCTATATATAGGAGTCAGGACCAGTTTCGCTCAGCAAGAGCATCATGCAATGTCAGAGTTTTATTGCGCTGACTTTCTCTATACATATCAACAATGTTTTGTTTTTAATAAAAAGGGACGGAGCTCACTTCTTGCCATTTTTTTTAATCCATGTCAGTCAGTTTTCTAATTCTAAGACAGGACAAGTTGTCAATTATTCGCTCTAGCTTTGTCACATTTATTTTAGGATTAGAAGGATGGAATTTTTTTTAGATACCACAGACACCTATGCCTTCGAACAGAAATCTATTGAAGAATATGCTTTTCGTGCTAGCACTCGAATCTGTAAGATCCGTTAAGGAAGCCTTGTTTTCCTCTGAGTGACCATCAACGTATTTTAAAGGATTGAAATGTGTCAAAGGTGCTACGCCAAGTTATAAAAAAGAGAAACAAAATAATCTAATATTGATTTGAAACATTAAAAATGCCAAGAAAAAGGTGCAGTTACATAGGAAAAGAGCACTGCATATCAATATGTGAAAATTAGAATATAAAAGATTGAAACAGCGTCACACAACGGAATTATACCTGGTAATTTGAAGTTAACACTAGACTTGCGTAGGTAATTCCTTTTTTCCTTAATTTCGCAGTGCCTGATTGGGTATACGGTGTAGCGTTGCCGAGGTATTCAATCTTCTATGAATACAACCTTGACCCGTTTGAGACCGCATTTCAAAAAGTAAGAGGCTTAATGTTTAAAACTCCCTGCTAGCTTTGTAGCCGCGGAAGTCGGTAAACAGACATTCTGCGTCAACTGTCAGTGAAAGCTTTGCGTCAGCAGGTATAACCAATTACTTAAGTCCTGGAGTATTCTTATATCTTGCTTTTAATGTTATTTTTTTAGATATGTGAAATATTTCTAATTCTACATCGATGTTATTCAGATATCTATTATATTTCAGCTCAACGCAATGGTCGGTACTTAAATATTTGTACACACACATCTGCAGTACAATTTGAAAATATACATGCGCACGCAATCTTTGGTACTCATTTGTCAAAGAAAAACTTTCAAGCGGTGAGACCTACAAAGATATTCTCAAATTTATTATTACCTAGGTCCTAGACAATAATTAAGGCGGATTATTAATTTCATTTCAACACGAAACATTCATTTACTAGGCGTCAGTGCAAGTTCATCCGTGCACTTGAACGCCTAAAGATGCCGAAAGGCGAAACCCGGGTAGTTAGTGACAAAATCTGTGTGAATGTACATAATCTGAACGATTCAAATTTAATATTGAAATTCCACCAAGCACCTTCAGTCGAAATCTTAAATTAAACGAATATTGTGTTTTTTTTTTTTTAAATATAATGCCTTTCCACCATGCACTGACAGTGAACACCCTAAAAGTGTACACTTGTTACACTACAGTAATTGAGTCGGTGTAAATCAAAGTGGGCAAAAATCATCTTCTCGATAATAAAAACGGTTCCCCGGCTGAGTTTATTTTTTGAATTCGAATTTATAATCCCTGTTGTAAGCCATGTGTCATATCTTGCTGTAACTTTCACGGGCGGGGCGGTGTTTAAGCACAGATGCTTGGAGAATAACATTTATTATACCATAACGAGCTATTTTTTAGTGTACTAAGCGTTAATGTCTCTGAAAACTTTGAAAGTGTCTACTGTTGGTTACTTAACATAAGTATCATCACAAATAATCAAAGCAATCGCTGTTAATAATGTTTCTTAGTTTAATAAAAGTATTGAAGATTCTTTTGCGGTAGGCAATTTCATTCCATATTTATTTACCATCACCTAAATTCTTAAAACAGTACATGTATGAGAGACTGTTTTGAACAAAATTTTCATTATTTTTAAAGTATATGAGATAACTTTTCTGTAGATGAATAGACAAAGTCAATTCACTAATAGTTCCTGCTAAGCGAACCTCAAAAAACTTTGGGGAAAAATTGGATGGGAAATATGTATTTAGACGTATGTTTAAACTGATTAAACTTGTTTTAATTAACGCAAGATATGTGAATAATGTTTTTTTTTAAAACTATTTCCGCTCTCAACGCGGAGCATACGGACTCCTAATGTAGTTTATCTCAACAGAAGTCTTTCTATGAGAACTTCTTATTACTCAGTTGCTCATCCTCTCTTTTTTTTAAATATAGTTAGGTTTGAAGGATAGGACTAGGACAGAACTAGTGGTTAGCTAATTGCTTTCGCTACGTCCGTTTTTGGAAAAGAATAGGTGAGAGGAAATTCAAGACATCACTTTGTCTTTGGACAGAAATCCATAAATCAATTGAAAATCAATTTATAAAAAATACCCTTACTGAGATTCGACCCCGTGACCTCCGTGTTCTAAGCCAACGACTTTTACTTGTCAGTCACGTAGCAGACTATTGTTAAAGTATTTTATGCAGACAGGCGTTGGGCCTTTTTTTAGCACTTCTCAGAGTTTCCAATTTCTAAATCCCAGGAATTAACGGAATTCCCAAAATTTTAAAATATTTTATCACTGCCCGATTTTCAAAACCTAGAAGTTTATGGATATTTTCATCTGGCCCCCTAAAACTGTGCTGTGGCTTCCCTAATATTATTTTTTCTTTGTGGCCCCAGAAAAGCCACCTGGCTTCCGGCTGTGGTGTACCCAACACTAAAATAATATATAAAATGCTTATGTTAAGCATAAAATGCTATTGCTTATATTTTTATAACTCTATTAAATGGCTGAAGATATAGTCATGACGTCCATAGCTTTCTGCAAATCCTAAAATGTCCTTTTGAAAAAATCATTTACTTTTCCTGTTCCTTAGTATTGTTTTTATAAGTAGACATCTTAAAAATATAAAACGTTTACTGAACGTAATGGGTATGTTGAAACTTTCTCAAAATATTGAGAAATAGGAAGAAAACTGAAAATTTTGTAAATATTCAGTTGACCTAAGCAAACTTAAATTTTAGTGGAAAATCGACGGACCCAAAGATAACAGGGCTTCACTTAATATCACCGACTGTACGACTGCATACCCACAAAACTTAGGTATACCGAAAGCTGTTGAATCGTATCAAAAGAAAACATTTTAGTTTTTGCTTTAATATAAAAAAAATACGTAAATCAAATAAATAAATGAAATTTATAGTCGTTTTTTTTCAAACAAATATAAATAAAGAATTTTTGATATATTTTCAAATTTATGTTTTGAGTCACTATTTAAAATTTTACCTGTTATAGGTGCTTGTTTCTCATTTAAGATATTAATTGGTAATGAATTATTAAATATTATCAAACTTTCATGCAAACTGACTTAAATAAATTGTGTCATGTCATAACCGTAAATCAGTTTCGTTAATACATTGTCAAATAAAATTTATAGCCTAGCATTAGAAAAGTTTACTCTGAAATATTAAAACAAATTCTACTATGGTTAAACGTACCTGTAAATTCACGTTTAATTGTTTTTATTCTATACTTCTTCTAGAATACGTTATTATAGTTAAATATGAAAATATGACAAGTTTTCATCCTACTGGATTGTAAGTTCTTCTTTGTCGTGTGTATGTAAGTCTAAATATCGTAACTATACTTTAATCTCATCCCTTGCCAGCCTTGAAATGAATATTAGTTTTATTAGTAATTCAATTAATCTAATCCAATGTTTCTGAACCATTCGAAAGAATCGCCCCCTTTAACATAAATAAATTATCTACCGCCCCCCAAAATACCATTTATTGCCATGTAAGTCATATTAACATTTTAATAATAGCGCCTCCCAAATTCTGAAAAATTAAAAAAACCCCCTCAGTCTATTAAACGCCCACCAAGGGAGCGGTACCGCCTCCGTTAAGAATCACTGATCTAATCGCTTCACTTAGGGTTGCGATATTGTACGAATAAGTCAATACCATATATTAAATACAGGAATTACAAATATAAATTGAAAAAAAGGATTTATTGATTTCTGTTCGAATGTATGGGTGTTTGTGATATCTCAAAACTCATTCACACTCTTTCAATCCTAAAATAAAAGGGGTGTAGCGACAGCGATTAGTTAACCAATAGTCCTCTCCTAACCTCTGTCATTCTATCCCTATTATCTTCGAAAAAGAGAGGTTGAGCAAATGAGTAACAAGAAAATGAACTTCCACAAAGTTACCGCCGAATCCATCGAAACAGTTTTCGTTAAGCGGACATATTAAAAAATATTTCAACACTGATATTTTTAAATCATGTAGAAATGTGGGATAAAAAAAGTAGTCCCATTTGGTATGGGATAGCAAAAACAGAAAAGATCGATACCAATATTTCGATATTTCATATTAAATGACAATATTTTCAAAAAGCTGTGTCATGAGAATACTATCGTGGTGTCATAAATACGATAAAGTAATTGTTTCGTTAGATAATAATGTTCTACAAAAAGGCTAGTCCATCAATCTGTTCACTTAAATAAATTGTCGAGCAGAACTACTCTTGGTTTCAAACGATTATTATGTATTCACTCGTCATAATTTTGGAAGTAATAGAACATTGGGCTTTAATTTTTGCGAATTGTCAATATATATAAAAGTTCCTTATGTATTTTGGGATATTTTTACATGTACTCAAAACTATTTTACATTGTGAAAATCATTATCTAGGTATATAAACTCTTTATAGAGTCAATACATGTAACACAATGTCACATGCCTAAATATCACGATAAGATAAACTCAATATTTTCGGGTATACCTTTTCGCCGAAGCTTTATGACTTGACCTAAAGCAAAAATAACGGCCGGAGGATGCGGTGTTGCCATTATGGAAGACGTACTCACCGCTCGTTACCGCTTCGCAGGAATGTCCATTTTCCCGCCGAATATAACGCAATGTTGATTGATTTTTTCGCCACGATGAAAAAAGAACGTTTGAAATGTGAAATTTTGATTTTGGAATACCGCGGAAATATCGGCGGTGTTCAATAATGCGTGAGAAACTTCTATTGCATGTCAACCTGGATGTCTCGAGATTTAAAATGATTACAGCTAAATTAGCTTGCTGTTAGTTAGATTTATTGATCGTGTTTCAAAGTCTCCCTCAAAGAAAAAAAAATGATGATCACCCCAAGGAATCGTCATTACACGACAGATTGATTTCTTAAAATAGAATTAAAATAAATAGTTTTCCAATTGTTTTATAACATGGTATACAAACGGGTAGACGTGTGTTGTTTTGTTAATTCTCTGTTATTAAGCTTTCACACCCACCATCAAAGTGTTCATTTTGTCGCCTGAAAAGTATTTATTCTTCTATTCATTAGAAGACTTTGATTTAATTCTAAACAGCAGAGTTTTGGGACCATTTCCGTTTGCGAGAATAAATTATAAAGAATATAAAATTATATATCTGATACAGAGTTTTGAACTTTAAGATATTATTTTCACTTGGGCGATATTTAATGTATATTCTAGATGGAAGTTATTTATATTTATAATTTTACAGTGCAAGAATATACGACAATTATTTATTGTCAACTGAAAATGTGTAATGAATTTTATATTTTTGGAAAATTGATTACACTGGGTATACAAGTGTATAAAAACGGAAAAGTATGTGTTGATCTTATAACCCTGATATTCTCATTAAAAGTGCCTATGCCGTGTTAATTAATATCATAAAACTTTATGTTTCCTTAGAAAATATGGTGACTATTTCCTTCAGAGAACGTTTTCTTTCGTGTACCAAATATGAGGAGGCAATATTAATAAAACACAAAGAACCGTTTAAAAAAAACGCAGAACATTAAAATCACTGTTTTTAGGAGTAAAGTATCCGAATTCAATAAATTGCTCGATCTCGATTGTGTTTAACATTTTTAAATCACATAATATTCATTTGTTTACTGGACTTACATTTTTATGGAGTTTCGGCGCCATTTTCTTAACCATAACTGTATATTTAGCAATTACTATTTGCCGTAGCTCAATAGATGACGACTATTTTCTGCACTCAATATTTAAAAAAAAAATGAAATAGAGCTTGACCTCACTTAGAAAACCAAAAAAGAGATTACGTATAAATTTAATGTGACACATACCTTATAATTTTAACATAAAAGTTATAAATACTTTATTTACGTGACAAAACTCAATATACTATGGTGACAATTATCACAGAAATCCTAGTACGGACGGTGGCGAGTTTCTAAAACAGCAGTCTATTTATTTTTTAAATATTTCCTTCAGATTGATTTGAAAAACAATAATAATGAATCTTACTAACATTAGTAGAGTAAATAACTGATATTTCGAAAGCTTAGTGAATTTACCAAAATAAAATGATATTAAGTACCAGAGCTGCGTGAAAAAAACCCGCGACTCAAACTTCGTTTTAAAAAAGATGTAAAAGTGTTTTTATATTACATTCATTTTTTACGATATCTACTAAAATGCATATTTTTTTTGAATTTTGATTTAAATTTTCAAAAAAAAATTACGGAGTTGCCCGTTATTTTACGACTCTGACTCCAACTCCAGAGCCGTGTTAAAAAAAATCAAATATTTATTTTATATACAAATATGTACAATATATACATGTTATGTGAACAAATTAAAAAATCACTGTCAGCATAAAGTAAGTAAAAAGTTTACTTTTCAGTTTACAAGACTAAAGCTTCCGATTTCGGAATCCAGGATCCCGATCAATTTGAATCGTTTTAATACTGATCCCGGAATTTTGGGATTCACTATAGCATGTGAAACAATCAAATTTAAAATGTAAATATTTCCCGATTTACAATCATATTTAATAAATAAATAATACCTGACGTACCTCAGATTATTTCCTAAGATAATTTTGTGCAACCCCTATGTAATAAGTCTTACTCCCTCTCATATTTTTTCCTAAGTAATTTCAGTATTTTTTTCTAAAGAAAACATCTGGTTCTTTGGCCGCCATAACTGGGATGCTAAATATGTTTTTATAATTTAAATACCTACTTATAAAATACTATCAATATAAATATTATTAAATAAATGGTTTAATACTGCATCAAATGATAATGACACCAATATTGATTGAAATGTGCTCAGTAGGTGCAAAACTGTTTGATTCAGCTTCCTTGTGCCGAAATTATTACTTTTCTTCAAGTTCATTTGATCGCTCGTTCCATTACACGTTTTTGCAAGTTATTAAAAAGATAAGTAATGAAAAATGCGCAGATTTTTCTTTCAAAGTTAGTAGGCATCGATTTTATTTTGCTCCCGTTTATACTCGCTCGCAAAAATGCAAGTATTAACATTTCATTGTATTGAAGCATTATGTATGTCCAAGGATACTTGTTTTTTCTTTATAAACCGTCGTAAAAATAATATTCAAGCTAGTTTACATGACGTAAAACATTATTAAACCTTTCCATACTCTACATGTCTATAATATTATATGAAATACCTTGATACGCCTAGTGTTTTTTTGTTTGCATATATAGCAATGTCCTGATTCTATTAAAAATAACGTTCATATTGACATAATAACTATTTTTTTAGTAGTCTAGTATTTCGTAAACTTTAGTTTTAATATAAAGATTTATGATTTGTATTAAAGTTAATATATACTTTACTTATAACAATAAACTTACTGCTGTAAACGTGACATGGGTAACATTATATTGTAACGTTTATAAAAAATATTTCGCCACCTAGTTGAGTTTAATTTACCTCTTATCGTAGGCGATCAAATAAAGTGTTTGATAAATACATGTATGTATTATAATATGCATTTATGATTTATTATTAAAAAAAGTAAAAAACAACAATTTTCAATTTGAACTCGCCTAGAATTTAAATTTGGGTTCGAAAAAATCATATGAACAAACTTGTAGTCATTAAATATGATGATAATTAGCAATAAAATACTAAATAATGTAGATATTGATAAGTCGAGATACATTATATATTCATTTTATTCATTGCTTTGCACAAAATCTAGTAAGTAAAAAAAATACCGCTACACTTGTAAATGAGTTGCTACACATTTATTTTTTAGGAATCGGCTATGCCATCTGCCTGATAGACGTGTACATGGGAATGTATTACAACACCATCATCGGTTGGGCGGTATACTATCTCTTCGCATCATTGCAGGAAGTTCTCCCTTGGACGAGCTGTGGCAACGAATGGAACACCCCTGACTGCGCCCTTGTTACTGCTAGACCATCCAATCCAAACTCAACGAGCCCTGCCAAAGAATTTTTCGAGTAAGTCTTATGAGCATGTCAAATTTTGTGGTTTATTCAACTATCATTAATATAAATTGCATTAAGGTTGTATAAAATATTTTATACTGTAATATCAAAGTAAGAATTAATTAATTAAATAGTTTAAATACAATTGATATAATTTAAAAAAAATGTTTTTACTTAAAAAAAAACATCACAGCTATTCTGACTAATACAAAACAATGTGGTGAAATAAAGGTTAGTTTTATTTTTTAGGCGTAATGTTCTTGAACAGTACAAATCAGATGGTTTGAACAGAATGGGTCCTATCAAACCATCACTTGCCCTTTGTGTGTTTGGAGTCTTCGTCCTTGTCTATTTCTCGCTTTGGAAAGGAGTACGAAGTGCAGGAAAGGTATAATAAATTTTAATGTTTTTTCACTTTTTAGAAAGATAAGTTTCTTTAATGAATTCATGTTAGATTGTCGCACATATATAATACTTTTGTATTATCAATTACCAGGTTGTATGGGTAACAGCACTTGCACCGTACGTTGTCTTGCTCATCTTGCTTGCTCGAGGAGTCACACTACCAGGAGCTGCTGAAGGAATACGATATTATCTTACACCAGAATGGCATAAATTGCAGAACTCTAGGGTGAGTAAATAATAATATCATTCTAATACATTATATGTTCAATACACTATGCTAATACTGCAATTCAGTGAGTTAGGTGTTCATATTGTATTATATAACAATTAAATACTAATTTTCGTGATTAGGTATGGATCGATGCAGCATCGCAAATCTTCTTCTCATTGGGACCTGGCTTCGGAACGCTTCTGGCTCTTTCCAGTTACAATAAATTCAACAACAACTGCTACAGAGACGCTATTATCACATCGACGATAAATTGTTTGACCAGTTTTCTCGCAGGATTTGTTATTTTTTCAGTACTCGGGTAAGAAATAAATGTCAATTCATTCTTATTCAACTAACCCAAATTGCATTCCCTTTCCTCACGTAATATTAACAGTTTTTTTTTTAACTTTCATGAATATTTTTGACACGTTTCATTACCCTTAAATATTTTTTGTCCAATACATTTTTTTAATGGAGTGATTAAAATACAACACGTAAAATTATGATTTTAATGTTGTTTTAGATATAAACTTAGTCTTAGTTTCACGATTATTGATATTTAGACCACACATTACCTCAATATCACATTTAATCACAAAAATATTACACCATTTCATAATTACGTCCTTTTTTTTACGAAATTAGTTATAGTCATAATGTGGTTTTTATAAGCTATCAACCATTTTTAACAATCTTTATATCACATCGCTCTTTTTACGTATCAAATAAACTTTTATAATATGGTAATATCATATTTAGTTGGTAATATATTTTAATTAAAAATAAGGATTTTTTTGTTGAACATTACATTGCTAATTTTACAACATTTTCGTGAAGTTTTACTTAATAAATGTCAAATTGATTAATTTATTCACCCGTTGTTTTTCAAACAGGAGTAAAGTTGATATATCATCATATTATAATATACCGTCAAATATTTTGTTTATGCCAAGTAAATAAAATTGGTAAAATGCTGAGCTTCCTTTTCAATTCTGTAGTTACATGGCGCACGTGCAGAACAAGAATATAGAGGAAGTAGGACTGGAAGGCCCCGGTCTAGTATTCATCGTGTACCCTGAAGCCATAGCTACGATGACGGGCTCGGTCTTTTGGTCTATAATCTTCTTCCTGATGCTGATAACCCTCGGTCTGGACAGCACATTCGGCGGGCTCGAAGCGATGATAACGGCGCTTTGTGACGAGTATCCTCGTGCCTTGGGAAGACGCCGAGAGATATTTGTTGCCGTCTTACTTCTCATGATATACATATGCGCGCTGCCTACTACTACATATGTAAGTATTTAAAAATAAATATACTATTTCCGATTGCAATTTAAAGAAAATCCATTAACATAATTGGTAAGTCATGTTTTTCATATCGTCAATAGACGCTTTAACTTTTTCTTTGAAGAGTGTGAAGGAAAGAGTATTTATTTAGGGAAAGTTGAGGGACTTAGTTGGTGAATCGCTCAAAATATTTCTCTTCGTAGGAGATAAATAATTACAGATTGATAGAGTCAGAAAAGTACTTGTAGTTAACTAATCATTCACTAATAATCACCGTGGTCAGGGATGGAATAAAAAACAATATATCACAGCCAACCAACAATATGTTTGAAAACACATCCAAATATCGTTTGGAATATAAATGTATGCAGTCCGATAGGTCTGACGTGTATTTCAAAGTATGCATATTTTTAACGCGGACCTATTGTAAGGAAAAATTGTAACCTATCCTCATTGCAGCATTGGGAATAATTGAAAATGTTTCAGTTTCGATCGTTGAAAAGTGTCTCGATTCGTTTTGAAATTAAAGAACATAAGATTATTATTTCAATTTTAAAATCATTTCACGACAGTCTTTACGAAAGGTCCCGCGAAACTAAAAATATTGAATATCACAGGAATGTCAAATATTAAATAATATTATTATAATCTGAAAGCAGTTCATCGCCAACAGCATGAGGCATAATATGAAATATAATTGTGTAACTGAATACTATAATGTTTTAATCTACTACTTGAATTCATTTTCACTTAAATATCTTTTATAATAAAGAGATATTATTTTTTAAATATGTTTATACGGGTATGTCAGTGCACTCATTTTTTTGTGCTACTGTTATTATCGGATTTAGTTTATTTCAATTCGAATAAAATTTTCTACCATATCTTATGTATGTCAATGTTTGCGGGTTTCTTGAGTCGATCGTATAATATTATGAGTCGTGTACACGATTAACACGTGTTTTTATAAAAAAATCGTCAAACATAATAAAATTAGCCCAGAGAAATTTTCGTGTTGACATATCAAAAAATTAAATTCAATAAACATCACGAATAAAAAGCTGTTGATTGCATTAAAAAAAATTATCAATCATATTAAGGTTTTTATTATGAACAAAATACTATGTCACAATTTATTCCATTTTCAAAAATATATTCATCGTGATGATGGCGGTATGATAACAGTATGGCGGATTATATTCAACGGTATTGTTTTATTTTCTAGTCTGTAAAATCGTTTGGAAGGTCCAAATAACTCATTCTCCATTTATCCGTACCGTAATTTAGTAAGTGTAGATTGACTCTGTTTAGCTTTCAATTTATTAAGCGTGCGTTTGTAAGCAGAGAGCTGTTGTATTCATTCCTTCCATTTCCTTTTATGTGGCTCTTCATTGCTAATTCCCAGGAGACGTTTTGGAGCGAGAGAAGTGCAATATCTCTAATGAATAACGATGGCTGTTTAGTTATAGCTAAGTAATGTCGATAAAAGGTGTATCTTTACAATTATTACGTGGGTAAACGAGCCAAGTGATTAATCTGGCGTGGTTTACCTAACACGTAAAATGGTAAAGATTCTTCTCTATGATTTGACAAACAATATAATTGTGGTGAAAGAATACAAGGAATGGTGTATATTATAATACTTTTATGTTACAGAAGTAGTTACAATTATATACGGCAGCCGTATATGTCATATTCTGAGGAATATATATTGTGTTTTTAGCCTTAGAAAATTTTATGTTACACATATTTATTATTTACTGATTGGTAAATGAAATTTATTTGAATCTAAATAGTGTACAAAATATTGAATTCAGTGTTAATTTTCTATTTAAAAAGAATTAGCTTGCTTTTTATTGAAAATTGAAAATTGTTATAAAAAATATTGTTAATCTACGTTTCCGCTCATTTTAAATGGTAATTCGAACAAAATTTGCTTTCGATATTTGAAATGTTAATTTTTATTTTTTCTCGTGCAAAGAATACATTTTATATGAAAAGAACAAATGATTTTGTTTAATGAGTCTGCTTTAACGTTGTGGAAAATCATTTTTGGTATAAAACTCATATTGATAAATTTATAATTCCACTGACTTCAAATAAAGATTGCAATATCGTTATAATCAATACCACCGGTATCTCAATATTTCAATATTTTTTTCAATTAAAAAAAAAACAGTGGTTGTTTGATATTTAAAATTAAACGAAATCAAAATATTGGTCTTATTGATTTTCCATTTAACCACGTTTAATGAGTGCGGTGTTTATACTCAGCGTTAAGTCACGCGTTGGTCTGCGTAAAAGATGCAGCTATAGTATTGAATTCCTGTTTAAAGACATATATATGTTATAAGACTACCTTTTAATTCATATCCGCTCTTAATTCGAAGCATATGGCCACCACACAGTTTCTCTAAGATTTTCTATCTCCCGTCAGTCTCTTTGCTTATTCCCAGGTCACCCTAACGTCCTGTTATTCCGAGTACATTCTATGGATGGTCATCAGTACAACGTGTTGCAATCCTTGTTATAACACGTGTTACGTCTCATTGAGAACCACATTTAAAAAATGTTTATTATTTTTAAATTAGTTTAAAATCTTTTTTAAACGATTAATTTATCGAATTTATAGACGTTTTAATAGTTAAAATAGGTGCATAAAAATCTCTTTGTTTAAAATGAAATAAAAAATAATACCTCCGAATTTATGGTTACCGTCAGTTGACCACGTGGTCAGTCGTATTTGTAGGGCTAGAGCACTTTAAGGAGAAGTGAATCTCGACTTTTCTTATTGTAATTTATTCGGAGGTCTGATAGCACGGGCCAGCTCATGCAACATTCATTGCTGAACCAGTCATGCTGAATATTTTCAGCAGGAGTCCAAAGTGTTGGAAACTGGTACCGGTCTTTAACTTTCCTTTTTAATATTCTATTGAGTGATAAGAGATTTCAATGACCAAAAACTTTTCAAGGCATACACACATAGGTAGTCAGCCTTTGTGGTCAAGTGTTTAGAACTCTACCCTTGCTATTATATCAGATGGAGAGGTCAGTATCAAGTATTGTTATTTTAATAATAAAATGTGAAAACTAAAGCCTTAGTAACTTTCTCTTCTCTACCCAGCATTCATTACTGGCTCATCCGTTGATAATTTAATATGACGGTATCCAGCTTGTGTCTCTTGTTATCGAGTGGATCTCGAGTTATATTGAAAATTTTGAGTTCATCCTACACTATTTAAATTAAATAAAAATATTGCACTCATTTGCTATTATATACCATTTGTTTCTAATGCTTTATATTTTTCATTTTTATTTTTTAAAAAATCAAATTCACAACTATCCCACTAAAATGCGTTTATCTTTAATTATTAACAATTCAAAATTTACTACAATTCAACAAAACATCATCAATGGATATCAAGATAATTTTTCTAATAATCAATGAACACACCAAATTCATGGAAAATGTATTTGTTTTTTTGTTAAAAAACGGACGTATAAACAATGATAACTAACATTGTTGCCAACCGCTGTGCGACCAATGCGAATATAAATGCAGCCAACTTCACACCGTTCCCGTCACGGCTAGCGGGAAAATCTATGGTATTATTATGCTTCACGATTAAGTTTATGAGTTTTACCCATCTCGGTTGGGCATTCGTTCGCCTTCCACTCCATCACTGGACCACACCTCATCAATTCATTACGTACTTACTTCACTTTTCATCAGTCATTGTGTTGTCTATTGTTTTGTTGCCATGCCGAATAATTTGAGTAAACATACACTTTAGATGGTAGTTATACTACACAACATCTCACTAAATGTTCCAATAGTTACTGGAATATTTATTACTAGATAAGTTTATAATTGTATGTGAACAAAGAATTAATATTAGTATCACGCAGTTGCAATTACTTTTATGATTTAGCCTGAAGAACGTTTTTGCCATAGTTGCCTTATTTAAGGCATTTTTATGATTATTTTATAATATTGACATTCACGGTTTGAATGCAAATCACAAAAAAGATGAATAAAAAAAACGTTTTCCAGATCAGTTTTAACATTTCAATTACTTACTACCAACCAATAGCGTATTTCTTCCAGATCTAACTAAGTACAAGTAATTTACCAGGACACTGTTATGTTTTTTATGTGCGTGTCCATTCACCTAAAGAGAATACAATATAATTAATTTGTGATTATTATGTTAAAAAATAAATGCATTCTTGAAACTGAAGAGCTTTTTGCTTAAGTATCATTAAATATCATAAAACTTGCATTGTAAACACAGACTAAAGTTCACCTTCTTGAAAGTCGTAGCAAAGTTATTTCGAATAGTTGAAAGTTTTACGGTTACCTTAAACCGTATGAAACGTGAAATTTGAGAGAGGCAAACCTTAAAATGTTTTCGTAAGTAAACTTCATATCAAAACAAAACTTTTTTGCACGAAGGTGTCAAACTGCAATAGTTTTATTCAAGCATAAAAATACTGTAGGGAGTCTACGGCAAAGATTTTATCTACTAAACAGTGGTTCGGAAATAGAAAAATTATATATTAACATAAAAATCTTCTAAGATGACCTTTTTAATAATTCGTTATTTGGATAAACTATTAATTATTGTTTTGGTATATACCAGGGGGTCCAAGACTTTTTCGGTTTCCGGCGCCCTTAAAATATCAGATTTTTTTACGGCGCTCCAAGTCAAAACATTGGTTATCTGTCAAACCTTATGTTACTAATAATTTACCGATTTACCCAAAACGTCAGCGTGACTCGTTTTTTTAGCTCTTCCGAGAATTTCGAAATCTGAAAACCCAGGAATTTACCAATTTGCCCAAAATGTCACCGTAGCTCGTTTTTTTGTTTTTTAGCTCTTCAGAGAATTTCAAAATCTCAAATCCCAGGAATTTTCCGATTTGCCCACTTTGTCCATTCTATATTATTTTCAAACATTATTATATTCAGGATCTTGAATAAGTCCTGAGCCTTTGTACTTACTTTTTATAAAGCAATAATATTAATAATATTTTGTAAAATAAAATTTTCACGTCGCCCCAAAAGGACAGCCCCGGCGCACAGTTTGGCTAACTCTGGTATATACTGTTAATCTTATGCTACCAATTGAATCATTTTGAATATGTATTTTAAAAAGCTGTTTTCCAATTAGTTCGTGATCGAGTAGTTGGCGTCATTGATTTGTTGGTAGCAGTGTTCTCTCATTTATCAGAGTAATGAGAGAAAGACGGTAGGTGACAGGACTAATATTTAACAAATTGCTCTCTAAATCAAATCATCTAATTATGGTAAGAAATAAAAAAAGCTATGACAATATTTTTATTCTTCAATAAATAAAATAAGTGTTTAACTAATACATATTTTGTTTAACCAATGAATAAAGACAGAACCAAATTCACAGAATGCATAAAATATGTAACAAAACTAGCAATGGAGTTCACTTTGTCTAGTGCAATCTACAAGAAAGGTGTCGATAATGTAGTCGAGGGAGGAAAAGAGAGGTGCTGAAAAGTTCGTATGACTAACAAAATGTCTTGCGTAAAGGTAAACTACCTTATACTACATTTGGTCTTGTGCACAAGTGGCCATTTGTACGAATATATTTGCACACTGATAATTCATCTCCGTATTCATTTATAAATAGTAAAAATAAAACAATTCATGTTAAGCTTTCTCTATTTAGTAATGAACCCAGTACCTTATTAAAGAAGATTTTTTTAGATTATATTTATTATTATAAAAAACTAAAATGTTGAATTTTTGTCTACGCTAAATTATTAGTCACAAATGCGTCGCGAAAAAAATTGTGAGTCGGATTCGCGAAAAACAAGAAAATCCTTCTGTTTTATTCATTTGTTTAAATAATATGTAAGATAAAATAATAGCAATATCTATGATAGCAATGCAAATCCAACTTTTTGGTCTTTTCATACATATTTTTTAACGCTATGAATTTTAAAACCAGCAATCGTAGATAATTGTTACGAAACATTCAATTTCACATCTTTGAAATCGGTGTCGGAATCGGATTGTAGGACAATGTACGAGTCGAATTTTTATCAACTCTGCAGGCTTGGTCACAAAGGATATTTTTATTCGTTATATTATATGTAGATGTAGCCACAATGGTGCGCCCGACAGTGCCAGAACTTTTGACAGCTTTCCCTTTTTCAATCATATTTGGGCACAATCAGTATCATATGTAATATGCTTTGCCAATATTGTAAGAATACGTACTTTATTGGTAAAATAACTTTTATTTTTTTGCGATTTCTTATATCATTGGCACATTTTTTTTATTTTCAATGCAGAACATATTAATTAATTATTGCAATACCAAGCTTAAGTAAAAAGGTTTCTTTTACTATGCAGTAATATCGTTTTTTGTCTCTTCTGTCAAATTTAGTCAAATTTGAGATGACTGTTTTTCCAGTATTGGCCACGATACGTGGATTTACAATGATGTCCATCAACTAACCGACTATTTTAGAAAAACTTTTAGAATGACCAAAGTTCTGTTGGAACATATTATTTTTTATTTCCATATTTAAAAAATCAGGGCTTTGAACCGGAACGGAACCGAAAACCGTTAAAACCGGAACAAAAACCGGAACCGAACCGAAGAAAATATCGGTTTTTTTTTCGGTTCACGCTGGTATAGAATTTTGAGATTTTCAACTTCCTCGGTGGGCTAAAAAAAAAACGAGTCACGGTAAATTCCTTTTTTCCAGTACGAAAACCGAAACCGAACCGATATATATATATTTTACTTGAACCGGAACGAAAAAAATTGCGGTTCGAAGCTCTTTAAAAAATATTTGCAATCAAAAATATAAGTGATATATGAAAATTGTTATCAAATAAAGTGGACAGTAAATAATAGATTTAAACTATTTTAAAATCCAGTCAATCTAAATACATATAATATATACTGTTCATAGTAGCTATATTACAAAGATAATAGAAACATTAAACATAGATATGCAAATAAATAATAAAGTTTTTGTGTTATCGTTACGCTTATACAGGAAATTAGTCAGGAAATATTATTTTGGATAAGGTACAATATATCCGTCGACGACTTGTACGAGAAGCGGCACGGGCAGTTTAAGGTACTTTTTAATACTCAAAGAGCCCGCTGGAGGCTCATTTGAAATTGTAATTTAGTCGTTGTTTCCAATCTTTTATCCCACTTCAACGAGATAGCGGATTTTCGATGACGGCATTTCGCCAAGATTTATTATATTTGCCCAACTCTGCGAGTATGTAATGTACATAACGTACGTTTAATGTTTTAGCAATTTTAAATAAAATACAAAAGGTGCTATAAAAAAACAGTCTATAATTTCAATTGTTGAACATAAAAATACATAATAAAAGATGACACTGATAATTTAACCGTCTTACTTTAAATCACCTTTATTTTTAATGCATCGTTTATGATTGATCTCTTAAATAACTACCATTGAAATACTATACCAAAAATCATTTAAATATTTCATTGTTTAAAAATAATATGGTACATACAAAAATAACAAACTATTTTCTTTTTACAGGGTGGAGTATTTTTGGTCAATTTCTTAAACGTATACGGACCGGGGTTGGCAATTCTGTTTGTCGTATTCGTAGAAGCAGCAGGTGTTTGCTGGGTCTACGGCGTAGACAAATTCTCAGCTGATGTTGAGCAAATGATTGGGCATAAGCCTGGTATTTTCTGGAGAGTCTGCTGGAATTATATTAGCCCTGTTTTTTTACTGGTAAGTCAAACGTGAAAGACTACAATTGTGATTTAATAAATCTTATTTTTTACCTGTTAAAGTCAGCTATTTATAAAATTTAATTTATATTTTTTTCTCTTATATTAAACATTTAGCAACTAAGACAGTCATAATACAGTTATTAGAGCTTTAAATTAGAGCTTTAAGTTTATTATCTTGTTTTGAAATCCTTGTTAATAAATAAATTAACTAATATACATCCATAATATATATATATATACTATGATTATTAAAGATTTGAATCCCATTTTACAAGCAAAAAAAAAGGTACTGCTAGAAGAAATTATCATATTTATAATACAACATAAAAATGAGTTACTTCTTCAAAATATGCATAAGTCGTTAAAAAGGAATAAAATATTGAATATTTGTAGTTAAATGATAATAGAAAAAAACTTTCATTCGTTAAAATTTGAAAAAAGCTAAATTAACTCATTTTATTATTAACGTCAGCTGTTTCATTGTTTGTTTCTTATCGTTGTGAAGTTTGCATTCATAATATTTTTAGGTGAAATCACTGTTTATACATGTACTATATTTTTTTTAGTGTATCTTCATATTCTCACTGCTTTCGTATGAGGACATGCTCGGAGGAGAATATCGTTACCCAGATTGGAGCATTTCCTTAGGATGGGTGCTGACAGGATCTTCGGTAATCTGTATCCCTCTTTACTTTGTCTACAAGCTATGCATTACCCCAGGATCGTTTATCCACGTAAGTAAATTAAAATTAGTTTATTATATCAAAGTTGTGAAAATGAAGACAGGTTTTTATAGAGTATATTTCGTATTTAATAATTATAATGGCTATTGGCGATCATAAAAACACTATTGATTTATTATTAATAAATGATATTATTTTTGAGCCCACTTTTTCATTGTTTTTTAAATTGTGTGATCACTGATCAAAACACAATAAAAAAATTAACTACTAAGCCTGGATTAACCACGCGGTTTTTTTCTAAACACTAGTAAGAATTCCATTGGTGTTTTAGAATGTGAAAGAATTAAATAATTCAGATGCATCTTCAGACTTACTATCGCAAATTTTGCTTAAGTAATAAAGCAAGATTGATTCTAAGTTTTTTAAATTATAAAATTACAAAATGGAGTTTGGGTTTTTTTTCCTTTTAAAGGAAGCAAGTAGGGGGGTGATTGAATCAAAATAAATCAAACAAATAATGATACTAATGAGCTGCAATCAATCAGATTGGGATTTTTCCCTTTTAAAGGGAAGCTAAGCTTCATTACTTAAGCAAAAAATAAAATGAATTTCCACAAAGTTACCGCCGAAACCATCGAAATTATTAAAATAGTATTTAATTTAAATCAAGCCACTAGTCAGTCTATTCAATTACACTGCCAGGAAGTTGTGATTTAAGTCATATTTTGAAAAGAAGAGATAAGATACATTTGTATTTTTTTTAATCTAAAAAATAACATCTATAATTATGAAAAGTGTGGAACAAAATAATGCATATCACAGCGGTTATTACATTTCAAGAACCGTTAAAATAAACTTCAACCCTCTAAAAGGGTGGCTAATACAATAGTGTTACGTGGAAGACTCCAAACGGACGGGGGTCGAAAGAAAAAACGTGGAAATGATTAATTACGTCGAAAACCAACACAGAACAAAACTTTGTTTGAAAACGGTTACAGCTAAGCAATACGAGCAATATTTACATGTCATCGATTCGTTTAGTCAATTTAGGGAAACAATATATTTATTTTATGGCGCTGCTTAATGTGTTATGCTATCTGGCTTGGCTGAGCTGTCCAGAATAAATATTAACAGTCCGTTACATGAAGCATGTAAACTTTTTATGGAGCATTTCAACAAATATTTAAAACAATGGTTGTAAGTGAGTCACGGTAAAAATGTGAATAAAAGATACAAGAGGAAAATGTGCTATCTAAAAAGTATCTCGTATGTACAAAAGTGTCATAATATATATTGAAAAGTTAGTGTAATAATTGTATCCAGTAATGTAGTCGCGAACAGCAGTGGATAGAAATGGTACCACTTGGTAACGGTGATTGGGTACAAGCATTGTAATCATAATCATACATTTTATAAAAATAGTGCTTTTTTCCAAAATCTGAGTAACCTTTCCATCAAAATATTCCGTAAATCAACTGTCTTCCCATTACTCTTTTATGGAAAAGAAAAAAAACTTGGCAAAACAATATGAATATGGTAAAAGCTATTATCGAAACATCACGAAGGTTTAAATTTTCTTAGAATTTGTCTTCCCAACTATTTTTATTTTTCAGCGGAACATTTTTCTAGGATAAATAATCATTCGTTTGTAACAAACATTTCCGATAAATACAATAACCTCTTTAAAAAAAACAAATGTTAATGTATTATACACCAAAAATGTAAATATTAAAATACCGAACCCGTAGCCGAGTGGTCAAATTTGGCCTTATTGACTGCAATGTCCTCGTCTTCAAATCACAATATTTAGTAATAATATAAATTAATTTATGGATTTATGCTTGAAGGCATGGATGACTGTAAATGGAAGTCGGGCCGTATCACGGGCGAATGGATACCGACTATTCATGTCCTAACCATAATATCATAACTCTCATCGGAAAAGAGAGTTTTGAGTGACTGAACTATGTTACATTTTTTTTTCTTTAAAACCTTTCATTTTCATAATTGGTATTTCCATATTGAAAACAGACCAATAGTTACTGTAAACTCGGTAATACCGGTATTGTAATCTTCACCTCTGTCTATTTTAAAACCAAAATACTCTATTAGGGATAGCATGATATAGGTAACAAGCCTGATTGAGAAAAACAATATCATGGTATCGTCCATTTTTCCAAACCATATTTTCTCCTTAGCTGTATTATAAGGCTTGTGAATCTTATAGCTTAATAATAAAACCAAACTGATAACATACAGACTAACGATAATGATCCGTGTCAACGCTTTCAAAGCTCTAAATTAATTGATTCGACCACCGTAATGAATTGCAGTTTTCACCTACAAGCCAGATGCTTTCAATATACAGAGGAAAATATATGATGTCGACAATTTTAAGTATATTCTGTCATCCCCTTGTTGAATAAGTGATACATCACTTTAAATGTGTCCACTGTCAATAATTGGTGAAAAATTTATACTACTTCCACTTCTATTTAAAAATATCAGGACCAGGTTCGTGGAAGTAGTAGAAGGAAAATTGATATTATTATTTCACTGCTGATTTGACAAGTGTTTTGCTTCATGTTATTTACTAATAGATGATTTTTTATTTAACCGTTTTTCATAAAAAAATATATCTACGTTTAAGGTCAATCTCACAATTTAGATATTCCGAAGATTCAACGGGTTTCACACCTCGTAACACAACAAAGTGGGATAGGACAAATGATAATATAAAAATGCATTCAACAAAGTTAGTTACACTGAATTCACCGAAAATATTTATGTATCGGTATTTTTAAGCTGACTATAATGCTCTTTACTAAATTTCCGCTGTTACATTAATATTATTTTTAATAATACATTACCATTCTTCTCGAAAAATTTCAATATAGAAAA
The DNA here is from genome assembly GCA_031772345.1 of Himalopsyche anomala. Classification (NCBI taxonomy): domain Eukaryota; kingdom Metazoa; phylum Arthropoda; class Insecta; order Trichoptera; family Rhyacophilidae; genus Himalopsyche; species Himalopsyche anomala. The sequence goes on along the minus strand of CM062835.1, from coordinate 5,940,512 downwards.
AACAGAAAATTTTAGTATTTTAAGATACTAAATTTAATAACTAGTAACCTTTAAGTAAGTTATTTATACGATTTAATTCCCGAAATCACTAATATATAGCTAGTTTATTGCATATTTAAAAAGTGTTATTTTCAAGAAGTTACCAGCTTTAAGCACTGGTTTCACAAGCCGGACGATATTTACAGTGTAAATTATACTGACTAAATGAAAACTCTGGCCGCAATTCGTCGTGTGAGATCCTCTGTCATTGCACGGTGTTGTGCATCCAGGCGCTTTTAACGTGAGTTCAATACAAAAGACAAGATTACTTCCATAGACAAACACTTGTCTTGGCGCCACTGGGATTTAAAACTGCAGCAACCTCGGCTGCGTTTTATTTATTGTCTTTGCCCGACGACCGTCTAACCTCGAAGCATTACATAGATAAATCTAAGTGAATTTATCTTTGCTTTTCACTTAATGGTCGGTTTCTTGAGAAGTTTGTATCTGGAAAAAAGGGAAAAGAATTATTGGCCGTAATACTATTGGATTTTTTTTCTTACCTGTACTGCCTTCTACGTGATCATTTTATTTTGTCGTAATCGTAGTCATTTTCCGGCGCATATCTAGAACATTTATGTAGATTAATAACAACACCGAAAATGTTAAATTTGCATATAGCAACAAACAGGCTCAAATTATGTCACTGCATTCAATAAATCACTTCTTGATGATAAAAATATATATTTTCAATTATTTGGTTTTATGGCCGTTTACGTGGTCGAGTGTTCAACGTTGTTGGCTTCGGTTACGGAGATTACGGGTTCTAATAAATCCCAGTACAGACATTTTTTGTACATTAATTTATAAATTTCTGACTACAGGCATGTATGTATGTGGTGTCTTACATTCGCTCCCACCGATCCTGTGTGAAAGTGACAACTAACCATTAGTTATATTATACCCCTACTCTCTTTTTAAAAAAAATAGAGTTGTTGAGTAACTGAGTAACAAGTAGTTCTCTTAGAAATACTTCTGTTGGGATAAATTGAATTAAGAGTCCATATGATACACGTTGAGAGCGGACATTGTTTTGAAAAAACACATTGTGAAGTGGCTTCACTGTGGATTGCTCATCTCTGAAACGATTTTGCATTTCCTTAGGCAAAGATGGGAAAGAATCCATCAGCGAACAACCAATAACATCAGTGATAAAAGAGACTCGAAGATTTTGACGCTTACTCGCCCTAGAACTTGATGTTCCAATTATTTAATATATAAATAAAACCCGGCGCCTATGGGGTTCGCTGTCATTATTAAAGAGCGTTATTACTACTAATTCACAACTAAAACTAAGCACAACATAACCCAGTTGGAAAATGGTACTGCGCTGAACACGCCGTCGCTGATTAGTGTTTACTGGAAGTCAAATGAACCGAAATCCAATCGGGTCTGTTCCCCCATTCAAAGCGGCAATAATAATTAGCGAGGGTGATATTGTGACGCGTCGTCGAATCTGCACAATGCACCCGTTAATTGAATTGATCAATAATAATAACGCAGGCGGACATTTTCAATGCCGAATGTTAACGTTATTTCAATGGAAATATATAGACGAGTCAAATTGTATCAGTACAACTTTTGCTATTGAATAAAGTACATAGTTTCTTGATGAAATGCAAACTTTAGAACATCACGCACTTTCCGATATCGGCGGTATTCAAGTGTCATACATTCTTTAATATGACGATGTATGATCGCTTGGGCATAGGGATGGCAACATAAGTATTTCTGTATTTCATATCCAATACAGCTATTGCAAATATTAATACACGTAATACAAAAAAAATACGGCTTATCGGACAGCAATACCCGACGAGTAAATCAAATTATACAAAAATATGGATGATTTCTATAAATAACTTATGGTTTCTTAAAAAAATAATTCACCATTGAATGGCTCATAAATTCTGAGGCCTGTGAATATTGATACATGGTCTATGGATCTACAGCTCTTAGCAGATTTAACATATTTTAATTCATTGCGAACAATTTTATCAAAGTATGTGATGGTTTTTATACTTTGGAAATTGATTTTGGTTGATTATTAGTAACAATAACTTGCATTTTAGTGTTGACAAAAAAATCATGAATACTGGGATCCCGGTACATGCATAGTGATTAGAGCCTCCAATCCCGGGATTCCGGATCCCGAAATTTTAGAAAATTGCGTGAGAGCTAAAAAAGGGATTTTTAAATTTCGGCAATTCCGAAAATTCCGGAGTTTTTAAAATCGAAAATCTTGGAAGAGCTAAATAAAAAAAATCCAAGGATTTAAAAATCGCCCGGCGAAAATTTCTTGATCCCGAATCTCAAATTTCTTTTCTTTCATTATTGTCGGGTCTTATACACTGTGATTAACATCGTTGGCCTTCATGCCAGATCTCACGGGTTCAAATCCCAGTCCGAACAGCATTTCTTCAATCGATTTATCAATTTCTGTTCGAAGGGATGGATGTTTGTTATGTCTGAAAATTCCCTCCCACCCAGGGACGTCCCGTGGGCATAGGCGGGCAGGCAGTTGCTTAGGGGTGGTAAATTTTAGGAAGCAGCAAATGATCACAGTTTTTTTTAAATGACTGAATATTTTTGACACAATAGTTTGATTTATAATTAATATGATGCCTCAATGTCTTTGATAAAAAAATGTCGACAAAAAACATTTTCGATGGTAATAATATTATGACCGATGGTTAAACAATAGTGTAATTGATCGCAAAAATCTTCTTTAAATTCAGCACTATAGGCGGCAGAAAATTTTATTTAAAAAAAAAACATTTAGAAAAATAGTAAAAGCGCTTTTTTCTTCCTAGGGGCGGCACATAGCCCAGGAACGTCACTGCTTATACCCTACTCTTTCAATCCTTAAACAATGGGGTATAGCGAGTGTGATTAGCTTACCAATAGTCATGTCCTGACTCGACTCTCTTCCAAAAAAGAAAAGTGGTTGAGCAATTGGGGAACAAGCAGATCACGTAGAAAAACTCTGTTGATCAATCTCCATTGGCTTCCGAGGCCATATATTATATCGACTGTGGAAAGGAAAAAGGACGTAACCCTCAATTTTCCAAAACAGCCTTTTTCGATTATCACAATGTATACAACTTGACACAGATTCTATCAAAAGGATGGAAGCTGAAAATGCCGAATTAGTATCTAAATTTAGCTTTAATGTTTGAAAAAGATGACCTTGTAAAAAATTAAAACCAAGAAAAAACACTGAAATAAAAGTTTTTCCGAGACAATTTCTTTAATTAATATTAGATTATGTCAATTAAACACCAGTTTAGAAGTATCCGTGCACTTCAAGGTTGTGTATAATTCATAATTGCATACGTCACGAAATCATCAAAACACGTTTTTAGCGCCTTCTGCAAAATTTTATATGTGTGGGTTACGTCCTTTTTCTTTTCCACAGTCGATATGTTACTTAACATTGGGAGTAGTATAATTTTTTTAATGAATATCTATATACTTGTAAATTATTATTTATTGTTGCCTATCAAATTGTTATAAAAATGTATCTTAACTGTATCATTTAGGAAATATTATCTTTTGTGTGATGCAGAAAGGAAAACAAAGTTTATCGAAAAAAAAAATATAAAATAAATAATCTTATTAACTATATTTATCGATTTTAGGTTGACTTCTGTGCGTTGTTGTAATGTTATATGTACGTGCTTATTATTTTTATGTATTTAAACTTTTTAAGAAGAACGTAAATGATAATATTGTTATTTTCTTATTTTAGCGTTTGAAGACCATCATGAAGCCGGAAATAGTGAGTACTCGCCCCACGTCGTACTGCACCGGAACAGAAGTGTGACCCGAGTGCCCCTCCGAAGAATGGTTGGTGTAGGTCTACACAGAGTGTGGCCACTTCGAGCGCCATTTAATTCGAATGTGGGACTTCGGCTTCTTGAACACTCGGGCGAGATATGGGAAAAATTCTTCGCAGCCCAATATAATGGTTCAATGAAAAAACAACGCGGCCATGACGGTGTTCCACTTTCAAAACTCACGGTTATAGATTTGTGGGTGCCGGAGACAAAAAAAAATTACCTCTACCGTCTGAATTAAAAATCACAAAGTCTCCGTTTGTTTTGTAACACCCTTTTTAATAAGTTCGTACAAATCATTGTGTGACCTAACTTTGATTATAAACACCGTAAATTAAAATCATTTAACTGTCAAAATAATCAAATTAATGAAATAAAAAATTGATGGACGCTCTTCCTTGCAATGTAAACTTTTCTGTCCTTGCTGTAACGTCACTGTATTAACCATTTGAATATAATACGTATATTTCCATTTTTTTTTCTTTCAACGGAAAATTTTGACTTACATAAATTTTAATAACGAAGTAAATATGTTATTTTATTTATCATTCTGCCAGCTTATACAAAGGATTATATAATTCTAAGTAGTTTCTTTAAATACACTTTGAAACATTTTTTGAAATAATTCTTTTATAAGTAAAGTATGTATTATGTTAGCTATTATTAATCATACAAAAAAAAATATAGGTCGAGTATCGACTTTTGATTTTGTCGTGGACATTTTATTATTATTTTAGGCAAATTAGGAAGTCAAAGATTAATTTCGTAATGAAATTGAAAACATCGTTGGCCGTTGTATACCATAGATACAAAATAATTAATAATGGAAACGAATACATTCAAAATTGGAACAGTGAGATTGGATTGAAAACATTACAATATCTAAGACGTTTCTTTTTATTTTTTATTTGTATTGTTGGTACGTCTGTGGCCAATAATTGGGTTGGATATTGAAATAGATGGAATTTATGATAGATAATATATTCAGTATATTGAAGGTGAATTTACATACAAGAAAATAAATTGTGTGCCATATTTTTTAATAATGTTGTTTCATGGAAAAATGTCTCAACGTATTATTGATTTGTAAAATACGAAACTTCCACTTTTTGACTCTCAATTTTTAATTCAAACTTATAAAATATTTCATCAGTTGAAAAAATACAATATAAAAAAGAGTTACCGTATATTTATTTAAAACTGAAAAATAGCGCCGAAGTTTTATCTCACACATTGGCAAAACTTTTATCAACGGAAAACTTTCTTATATAGTCATTGGACTGAAGAAAATGACAACTGTGAGTTATAGATGTTTTTATTTATTTAAAAATAAACTTGCAAACTCTAAATCCTCACTTTATTCGTAAGATAAGAAAATCACCGATTTTGCTCGGCAAAAGGGTTTCTGTGGATACATTTCTTTTTTAAATAAATAAATTAAATGTTGTCGAATTTTGCTTAAATTATTTTGATTGTGATATATGCCACTCAATTTTTTGTCGGTGTATTTATATTTTTGTTTCGTGAGTTAAATGTCGTGCTTTTATTGAATTGTGTATGTAAATAATATATGATCAGTAAAATATTTAACGTTTGATATAATATATTAGATTATTAGATAGAATACGCGCGCTTGGTATTTCGTAACCGCAAACCATTACAAGAAAAAAAATGTATGCTGGATCGACTATAACTATACATTTATAGGCACAATGTTATTATTTGTTAGATGTTGCTTATGATATATAAAACAAATACGCCACTAGAATAGTTTAATGTAAAAAATACTTATTTTGAAGTCGTGTTCAAAGTAATATTAGAAATGGAATTGAAAATTTCCCATATTAGGCCTAGTTTATTATTCAATAAATTGTCTGAATGTTATTCATATTATAAACAAATTTTGTCGTACGAATGACGTATAATAGAAACATTGTGGTAAGTTATAAAAAATAACACATTTTAATCATCGATTCAAATTTGAGAATAAAATCGGTAATAAAAAAATGTAACGAAATCTGTCAGTATTGTAAAGTATTGATATCGAATAACTGTCGTCATTGTTACATACATAGATATAATATTGAACTTCTAATTTTGAACCTGTTTTTTTATTTCTATTTTATTAACCGGACGGTATAAATTACTGTATGTTTCTCAAACACGTAACGTTTTTTTAAACGACTTGACAAGGATATTATTAAGCATTTGTAAAATGAAGCGTTTTTTGTAACATGATTTGTGGGCAATAAATCAATATGTGGAAAAACGAAAACTCTACTTTGCCGAACGATGATTCAGCCATATTATCGTTCAGAAAAATAGTTTTCGTACTCAGTTTAATAATAATCTTACACAGGTTGTACTATTTTGTAATATTTTTGATTCAAATTTTACCGTTAACTTATAATACCTGGTTTTCCGAAAGCAGAGCTTACCATTTTTTGGCCTGCAACCTTTTCAAAGTGAATAGAGTAGCGCAAGAAACAACCTCATTAAAGATCATTAATTTATGTTTTCTTTACCAATTGAAAAACGCTATTTTAAACCTTATAAATTAAGCAAGTGCAAAATTGTTTTTGGATCTCAAATGATAATTATTTAATCATTTCTTGTTTACTTGGATACTAATTAAAGGAATCGCAAAAATATATTTGCAAGTATAATAAATGAAATCGTATTGTTTTGATACGTTTGATGAAACAGCCAAATCTTAGCCATTTTTATCAGCTTCTATTTAACAAATCATATAAGATGATATGCTTCCTAAATACATGATTGGTCTGACTGTGTTTTTAATAAAAATATGTTGTACTTCAGTCATTTAAAATCGCGGTCGTTGGAGTTGATATTTAGCTCATATTGAAGGATAACAGCTACATTAAGCAGTTTTGATGGAAAAATCAATGCTGGGTAACCAACCACATTTCGAACGGCAAGACGATGAGAAAGAACTGCAAGCACTGGGTGGCAGAACTGAATGAGTACTGCGTCTAAAAGACGATAGTGAAGACCGTGAAGAGTAGAAGGCAAGAGTAACCCAAATCTGTGTAGTACTGGTGTTGTTGTCATATGATAATGTCGTCAAAATTAAATAATGTGCTTAGTATAATAGTTAGTGTTATATATATTTCATATGCTTGCCAATTCTTTTTGTTTTTAAGATATTGCAGCATGTTTTAACAATATATATTTATATATATGAGAAAATAATAATATTTCATTACGCAATATATACGTATATATATATTATACAATACATTGAACTAAATAAAAATATAATACGAAAAAAATATGTTATGTTTTAGCTTCAACAGTGAAGACAAGCTTTTGTTTATATGTATTCATGAAATAATATTATTTGGGCTAGGTGTGTAATAAATATGAATGAAAAAGAAAATTATGTCTAAAAGTAAAAAATACAAAAAATACAAACTAAAATTAGTTGTTAATTTTATTTGTTTCGTAATTTTCGAGTAAATGTAATAATAGCCAGATTAAGACTACATAATTTTGTTTAATATTCATATAAAAAATCAACATACATATATACCGATTGAAATAAAAGGAAAACCCCATTTCATAGACAATGTATAGGTTTAATCATATAACTGTATAGAATAGGTAAACTTTTTAATATACTTAATTATGGCTTAAGAGCTTTAAATTTATTACAATATATTATATTATATCCTATTCGAAATATGTGTCTAATGTCGTTTCATGCTTAATGATATAAAATAATAAAATGTTGTAACTAGCAATATAATATGCGTTAGAAGAATATGAATAATCAATAAGCATATATAGAATTTTAATTTTTAATATAAATACTCATTTAAATAATGATTATATTATACAGTCAAAGATTGATGTTCAATGTTAGAGACCAAAAAAAATATTCATATACCTACATATACATTTATATTTACACGTATAATTAGGTTAAGTGATAATTTTTTGAATATTTTTTTAGCCCGAAAGAGATGTATCAGCCATTGCGTCTCTTTTGTATATTTTTGTTAAGTTTTTTCGTAATTGTTGTTTTGTTTGTGAACACGCCACGGGCTTCTTGTTACAGCCATGCGAGAGACCTGTGGATCCGTGTTTTTGAAAATGTAATAAAAAAATTGAGTTCATAAAATTTTGTTTTTCTTTCATCCTTTTCGAACGTTTAGTGTAAAAATATATTTTATATATTGTCAGCACTGAATTAATTTCTCTCCTTTACACTACCTTAACAATTAACGTAGGCATGGGTTTACTTATAAACCGAACACTAACAGTTGATTCCCCTCTCCGATTCGTTCATTTGACCTGTGTCAAACAAAAACAATACACAGCAGTTAAATTCTTATTGCATTCTCCGCGAGTCATTTGCTTTTTCATGTTTGATATTGATAAAGCAGTGTGGGTGAGCGGAAGGAAAACATTCGAGACGATTCTAATTTTTTCATAAATCATCAGAATTTTTATTTTTAATTTTATCCATGGCTGCTACCAATGTGAATTCTGAATGAAATATTTTAATAGAAGTTTTTATGAAAACTATTCATTCAGTCGCTTAAATTCCTTTTCTGGAGAGTAAGTAAAAATGAATAGAGGTATAAAATTGTTAGATGTTAGCTAATCGCTTTCATTACTCGCCACTAGTAAGACTAGAGAAGTGAGAAATAATCTAAATAAGTCAATTTATGACTTTTTCCGTATTAGCACACAAAACCGTAGATACCACGGTCCAATAAAACCTACATGACTACATGAACCATATTAATTATTAATAAGACAGTGTTATATAGAATTTAAATTCTATAGAAAGTCAATTTTCCTAATACTGTCGCAATTTTTAACAAGTCAATAATAAAAAAGGTTCATGTTATAATGCAAATAAACGTTCGAATGACTTTTTAGCTCTTCCAATATTTCCAATTTCAAAAACCCAGGAATTTGCGAAATTGTCAAAATGAAAAAAATTGGGATCTTTTTTTTAGCCCTCGCGCAACTTTTTCAAATTTTCCCAATTAAAATCCGGGATTAGTACTATCACGAAATTGGACGGGATCTTGGGATTGGAGGCCCTACTCCCTACCAATAAATATCATACAATAATTTATTATGCTCACAAGTCCATTTTATATCACCGTACGCAGCCAACATAAAAAATATAAATTTTAAATATTCAGCAACAATTTAAAAAACGAATAATCTTTTTGACAGATTAAAATTATTGTTTTGTTCTATTTTCTTTTCATTATTGGGTAAGGTGAAATTTTTCGTTAGGTTAAAATTTTGGTATCGATTTATTTGCGTGTTTTTTTTCAATGTTTTATAAAATGATTAATTAGTTATTAATGGGACTAAGTAGCTTATCACAAGAAGCAGTAACACTATTTATCTCTCCAGTGGAAACGTCTTGTGAAAGCATTTACTATGTATGTATACAACATCATTGTTTATTTATAGTTATAAGATACACAAGAATAATTCAAAATTATAAAAACACGACAGATAATAAGTCAATATTAATCCAAACATCCTATTAACAACTTTTTTCTAGTTTTTCCAATCGTTTAGTTGTAGTGAGAGTATATTTGGAATTTTTCCTACCCTGATATTTGCATTATCAGTTGGTTTAATTCTATACAAAGAAGGAAATCCGGATTTAAATTTTAGAAATTACTTCCGACGTCCTGACTGGGCTCAAGTCGTGCTGCAGGTATGAATTAATATTATGGTATATTGTTTTATTATACATTTTGTTCGTAAGCATAAGACGCTATCTATTGTAAAAGGTTCCCTTATTTTTTAATACCAGTTTTTACTGGTTCGTGGCTTAATGATCAGTTGGGTCCTTGGCTCAGCGGTCAATGTTTCCGTGACGCATTTCACGGATTCGAATCCCAGTGTGAACAGAATTTTTCAATAGATTTATCGATTTCTGTTTGAAGGCATGCATGCTTGAATCTATAAATATCTTTCATTCCTAAAATAGCGAGATTAAATAGCCTTGTCCTTGACCTATCCTTTTATCCCTACTCTCTTTAAAGAGGTTGAGCAACTGAGAAACAAACAGTTCTTGTATAAAAAAAACTTATGTTGCCTCAAGTATAAGGAATATTAGACATATAATTTATTTTATATTAGCACCTTTGTAGTTTAAAATGTCTTAATTTTCAGTATCTTATTATTTTAAAACAGTTATCGCGTCATCCTTTATATATAAAATATCATATTTTGTTTTATCAAGGACAAAAGTATTACAGTTACACGTCCTAGCCTATCACCATCCTTTTATCTTTAACCTATCCAAAAAAGAGATATTTAACGACTGAAGAACAGCCAGTTTTCGTAAAATACCTTTTGACCATAATATGTTTCATTGATAGTTCATATTGCTCTACATTGGATCGGACATGGTTAAAACATATTATTAGACAAAAAAATCACTCATATTTCTATATTATTTCTTACGGGAATGTCTTAACGAGAACGTAATATTGTATTTAATACTTATGGCATAGTGACAATAATAATAAATAAATAATTCAAATTCATTTATATAGTTGGCTGGATTTGCGAAAACTTATCAATTGATTAAGGTGTTACTTATAATACGTTTTCTAAGTCGTAGATAGTATCAACGATTTTTTTATTCAATGAATCACTTCTTATAATAATAATTGAGAAATGAATGATAAAAAAGCACTTAACTTACATCTTTTGACAGATTTCTTGTTTTAAAATAATCCTTAAAAATACAGTATATAATTTAGGGGCAAACCATTTAGAAGGAATTAGTAAAAAAATAAGATTTATTGTTAGTCTGATAACAACGAAACATCAAAATAAAATGCACAAGAAATAATAAAGTAAATACTCTATAAAACTAACGAATATTGTATATTTACAGTTTACTGAGAGTGATTTATTTAACTTTCAGGAAATAATATTATTCGGAGTTTTTGTTTTGTCGCTGCGTACCTGGATATTTACGACAAAAGCACTCAGATGGTCTATTGATCAAATTATATGGACGGTGAGTCTGTTTTGAATTATTAGTTTTCTTCCCTGCAGCAACGTTGTAATAAGTATTTTAGCCTCGGAAATATCATTACCGATAAATCAAAACATTCGGCATTAAAATGCAGAGTTTACTTATTTAAAGCTTAATAGTTATATTACGTATAAATTACGATAAGGAAAATGTGGTATTTATTTGTTTATAAATATTATGTTAACTACCAGTCGAAACCGGGAATCTGTGTGAATTAGTTTTATTTAGTAAATAGTATTATTTATTAGTTACGTAAGACGTTAATCATATGTAAAACAAATTATATTTGGTACGCGGACCTATATCTGGAAAAATAATGAAAATTGAAGTTCAAATCAGGAACAGGTGATAGAAAAACATCTCAGCTCGTGAGGCAAATGCGGTGAAATTGAATTGCTTTATTCATTCATTTTAAACGTTTAATAATTTGATAATTATTAGGCATCGTTTGAGATAAGAAAAAAATACTTGGGTCATTCGCAGGGCTTGGGGTTAAAAAGAGTGATATTAAAACTTGGTTTCGCGTCGGATTGGGCCTAGAAAAACTGGTGCTGAAAAGATTCACGCCTGTATTTGGTAAAAAGTAAAGACGGCAAGAAACAAGGGCCACTTATTCTTTGTAATCATTTTGACTTTATAACTGATTTTTAGACATCAAGAACTAATTCTTGCGGTGACTATCAGAGAAACAGACCGTACATTAGACTGACATCTTCAAGAATTCCGATATATGAGACTAGTGCCTCATAAAAAGGGGAAATATTATTATACCGTCTGTTAGCATAATAATTGTGACACAGAGGAATACAACATATAAAAATCTAGGAGAAAAAATACTTTCCCGGCATAAGCGATACCGTGATCGTAGAGGTGGCTCCCTCGGGGCGTACCTCTTCCATTGCAGTTCGGTTGGGCTGACCCTTTTGATTATCCCTAATGCAGATAACTCGAGCGCGTAATTTTCAGTAGTCGGGACTCCGTACGCGCTGTCCCGAATAATCGATATTCTTACTTATATGAAACATTGTTAAACCAAAATCTGCTTAATGTAATTAGAACAATTTGTAACATAAGCGAAAAGGCTCAATTTAAAATTGAAGTATTTACGGGTACATGAAGAGCCTGCGCTATTTTGAAAATATATATCACATATACCATGAGAGATTCCCATTCCCAGGAGTATGTATGTAATCATTCCTTTCCTTTAATACGTACGCGTCGATCTATGCAGCTTGGCGGTAAGAGCTCCGCTTAACGATCCAAAAGCACCATGAATGATTACAATTTCTATTACAAATTTCATTCCGCATAGATGTTTGCGGTGTATTTTTTCCCTATAAGTTCTTCATTACCACTTTACAATATGACACAAGTGTGGCGTAAGACTATGATTTATCGTAAGAAAAGAAGAAACAAATAACTCGCCGATATCTCTGCCAACGGCTAAAAATTATTATCTTATGTATGCAAATTGACCAGAGCTTTTTGTTAATAGTCATCGATTTATGTTTCGTATGACTGTATTTGATTTTAAACACTAAAACGTGATTCTTTTAATACACAATTTGTTTGCGGTACACATATTATCTTGTTAAATTTGGTTTTCTTTTAGTTCGCATATCATCTACAGGGTGAAAACTTAAAATACAACTTCCTGTCCTTCCTCAGTGGACAGGGTGAGTTCATACATTTGACGATTTGCTGGGCCCTCTGTTTGGCGCCCGCAAACTACTCCTGCGACAAATACATCAACAGGCTTTTCAACCGACACATACAACCTGCGTACGTATCTTTCTTTATATTTGCGTATTAATCATATTAAGCTTATTGTCAATTACCCGACTTTTCCGGAATCGAAATTTCAAAAGTAAAGCTAGTTAACTCATAACGCTAAAGGGGAAGGATGTATCTTTCCGGATTTGCCGACCACAAGTCATTGGGTAAATTTCATGATGCCATTGCCATTGGTCACCGCTTGACAGTTTTTGTGTTGCGAACAGAAACTATTGTTTTATTTTTTAATAGAGCTGAACGATTATTATTCCAAAAGATTGTATGTATTTATTTCTAACGTTAAGCTTTCTCGCTGTGAAGTAAGTGCTGATAATCAGGGTAGTACGATATGCAGTGCCACTCATAATTAATTATATAACAACGTCAGTCAAATTATCTTTACTTCAATAGCTAAGTATGCGAGTTTTCTTCAAATATTCAATAAGACCACAAATTAAATAATATATGAATAGCGACGAATACTTTCAGTCTTCATTGTACGAATGGCAATGGTGGCATTCTCGTAAATTTTTGATTTACAATAATTTGCAGGATGACAAGTAATATCAAGTAGTATCGATTTACAATATATGTAACTAGCTGTAGGCAATATAACACCCAAACTTCTCCTAGCCATGCGTAGAGTTTTTTCAAAGCTCGCCTTAGTCGCGTGCATAAAAACTCTCATGCCTCTTAGGATACTTGTATTCGCGGAGCACGTGTTTGATATGCACGCTGCGACCTGGCGTTGAGTTGTTGTTTTGAGCCAGATTATTGGCTTTTAGCTAATATTTAATGTGTAGTGTTGATCAAACGCTGATGTCATGGAATGTCTTTATTTTCCATTTAACATATCGCGATAGTGACATCTCTTCGGAACCTTTGTTTACTATAATAAGTGATGCTTTTTATGTGACTGTGAGCAGTGTTTCTGATCTAGCCATGCGAATGCGTGGCATAACCTCGCGCCGCTTTCTGCGGGCGTTGCAATAACCGTGATCCTCGCCGTCTGCAAGGCCTTCATCAGCTGCGCACTTGGAAACTGTGGACAAATTTTCAGCGCCCTCGGTAGCCTGTACTCAGACGACGCGACAGAAAACCAACCGGAACCCTGAGGTTACATAACGCCATTATTATATACTAAGCGTAGATTCGAATTGAGAATCAAATTATTGGATTTATCATTTATTATGTTCTTGATTTTGAACACAGCGTGACTTATTGTGTCGTAGTTTTATTTAAAAAAATCTTTGTTTACAAAGTTTTATTCTATATTTTTTTCATTTAGACATTTACTTACAGGATTTGTCTTCCTTTATTGAACAATTATTATTTATTTTGAAAACGTAACTATTTGCTATTTTTTACAGATTATGAAAACACTTTTTGGAATTTAAAGTTACTTTTTTACAAATGAAAAAGAGGACCTTTAAATGTTGGAACTGATCAATTTTATCGGCAGTATTTTTTCAGAGGTGTTTACATCAATCTTTAATATTTACATTTTTAATTCGTATTTCTGTTTATTAATATTATTTAATTTCTATCATCATCGTACTGTTAACTTTAAAGAAGAAGAGTATTTACTATTGCATATATCATTTCACTACCTTGATACGCGAGTTTATTTTTCTGTGTCATCGTACGCGTGAATAAAAGTTAATTTATACAAATATTTAAAGAAAATGGCTGAGCAACAAAGATTTACTATTAAATCTAGTCTAATTCTTTTTGTGAATCTCATCTACTTAATCAGGGAATCTAGAAGTGTTATATTGATTCATAAAGTGTTTTATTCCCTTTCACATTATTCAGAAAAACTTTTCAAGTGATATTACGCATGATACCTACCTTCAAAATACTTTACCATCCCTAAATTTTTCACAATTTATTATAACTATAGTACTAAAATATAACTACTGATCGTGAAAACATAGGACCGCATATTATCCGTTAACAGTGTTAACAGGCTTCGTGAAAATTCAGCCCCCTGTAAGATGTTGACATAAAAGAGAGAATCGCCAAATCTTTCATCGTAATATTTTAACACACCGTGTGCGAAATTTTCTATTAGGTGTGCTTTAGCTAGATTGTAGTTGCTCTGAGAAGTCCAACGATAATAATTAATTCCTACTGTGTTCTTTTTGCAATTGCTGTTTTTTCTTTAAATATATTTTTGGCATAGTTGTACATTTCTACAAAGCCAGCTTTTAAAAAAACACGCTTATTAATGCACGTTCTGTAAATTTTTTGTTCACGTTTCGTGTACGCTCCTCTCAATAATGGACGGTTGGACTTTTGGTGGAGTTTTTAGTCATAGCTGCAGAAAATTCCTCTTAGATCAAATCAATGGAATAACGTTGTGGTTAGTTGAGAACTGGTCCGTTTGTGATCGATTTATTTATGTGTGGGTTGGATAAGATTAGTCAAAAATTACATACATCCATTCCCAACTATACTGAGAATACCTTGGTTAATCGAATCAATCTTTTTTGGTGACGCGTACATGTTCTATAGCTCAGCCTTAATTATTTGTCCACATAATGTTTACATTAAAACTAGCAATGAATGGAGATTAAATTATACTTCAGGGTTGGTGTAGGTAGAATGATAAAGGTTTGATATTTTGGGCCACATAAAGAAACTATGCATACTATAAAAACGAAAAGGAAGCATATGAAATGATGAAATAGCTATTTATGTATAAATGACCACGAAAAGAATTATTTGTCCTTATTAAATTTAATGTTGCCATTAAGCTTCCGTAAATAGCTCCCCCCATTTAAAGCGGCGATACTCAACCTTATTTATTTTCGTCTAGGCCGCATGTTATTGTTTGCTACGTTGCGTGGACCGCAGCATATTAATAGCAATACGTAGATATACATAATATTATGATATAGTGACATGGCATAAATGTAAGTACACAAAAATACAAATGTATCCAAAATATTTATTCTCTCACGTAAAATTTTGCAAACATTGCCAGATGTTTAAAAAGGCAACCAGTAGCTATGATTGTTTTGGGCCGCATCTAAATTTTAAATGAGCTGCAGGTTGAGCATGGATGATTTAATACCGTCAGCTAATTATATATTTAGCTAACATCTACTTAGATATATGCTACAGAAAAGACTATTCCCAAACACACTCTTGCAATAAATTATATAGAAAACTCAAAGCCCGGTTCACAGTGTGTAATAATTTCAATGGAAAAATATATTATAGGTAGGAGAAAAAAGTAGAATTAAATAACCAATCCTTCAAGATAATCAATAGGTATAGATATTTTGTATTATTCCATTAATTACTAAACAACTAACCAGTGTCGTATTGTATTGTTGTTAATAAATTTCGCTTAGATGAGATGTGGTTCTTTTCGGTGACACTGTGCGAGCTTCCAATATCTGAGAGGGTGGATACTAAAGGACCACCCTTGACTACTTCCGTCTCCCTCAATTAATGGTATCCCTATCGTTAATTAACCGCATCGCATGATCGCTTATCCTCAGATTATTGATTCGATGAAGTGCGGCGAAGGTGTGCACACGGCGCTGCCCACCATCTTCTTCGCCGCGTCCGCCACCACCCTGCTGAGGCAGCTCACGCACGCCATGTTCAAGAGGTCCATATTCAGAAGGGTGACGAAATGGGAATCATTTTTGCAGGTTTGTAGTGCCTTAATGCAAATTGAATCATCTACTTTCAAAAACCATTCTAGACGATTTTTTATGAAAATTACCCGTGAAATATTTATCTTTTTCTTCAGCATACATTCTGTCTAATAAGATAGTTGAATGTTTCAAATTTCTTCCTTTCTGGCCAGGAAATCATTTCGAAGACATTTTCAAGAGAAAATATTTTGCTTCGAAAACTTTCGTTTTTTTAGAAAGAAAAAAAGACGATTGAAAATATGTTTTAAATCACTATTCCGCGTAAAAGTAAAAACAGCAAAAACTTCGAGCTGCATAATATAAACGAGCCAACGAAAATCAATCCTTCAATGTGTTGAAAAATTAAATAAATCTTCTAGAACTAAATGGAAACAAAATGGGTCATTCTACAAACGGGAAGGTTCCAATTCGTGGGTGTTTGTGATATCTAAATTCTCTCCCACCCTTTCAATCCAAAAATTAACGGAGCAAAGCGAGAGCGATTGGTGAAACATTAGTCCTGTCTTAGCCCATATCTTTTTATCCTTACTCAATTAAACAAGGAAAGGTTGAGCAACTGATTAACAAGCAGTTCTCGTAAAATAAATTTCTTTTAAGTTACCTCTAATATAAAACCATATGCTCCACATTTGGAACGGACTTTTTTAGTAAAAAGCTTGAAAAGAAGTGAGTTCCGGCACCTATTTAAAAAAAAAAAACACTGATAAACTAATTATAATATGTATGTATATGTATTTAAAATTCAGTGTTTAACATTTTTTTTTTTGTGATGGATTTTTGCGTTAATTTTACGTTATCCGAGTACAGTGTCTTAAATATTGTATTCCGCCTTATACAAAACTTTTGATAAAACCTGTTTTTAATTTCTTTTAAACTACATTTTTTTATTATACACTTTCTAAAAAAACTTAAATTTTATTCGATGTTCCTATTCGGTGGTCGACTTAGCTCAGTACTCGAAAAGTGTACATATCTGAGTCAAAAGCACAACAAAAATATTTTCAAAATAAACTTAACCATTCGCACGTCGACGACTCACTGGTGCGTCAAACGCTTACTGACACCATACGCCGAGTCAAGATGTTTTCTTGTAGAAAATAAATATTTTTTCAATATTTAAAAATAATTGTGCTAACGATCTTTTATTAATGAACCCAATAATGGCTTAACACTTGAAAATAATCTTAGTTTATTCATATTATTTTAAAGCAAATTCAACAGATGTTGCAAAGGCTGCCTACCGATCTTTGTATACGGCATACGCGAATCGTACATGGAGGTATTTTTCACAATGCCTTGTAAAAAAATCCGAAATTATAATTTATAAGTGAATTTTATAAACACCTTCGGGGTTATCAAATGGATCAATATATCATAATTTTTAAAATCTAATAATAATAAATATATATATTGCGACGACCCTGAACAAGCAATCGATAGCTAATGACGAGTTTTCATTCAGTGTACATAATATTTTTATACAACTTCAATATATTTTTATACAAATGGTTTTAAATTAGGAGGACTAGACCGAATATTTCGCACTGGCAGGTAAATGGTTAAATATTATACCACATATTTCATCTCATTTTATTTGTAGCCAAGGCAGATTCTAGTAAACTTTTTTATTTTTTTATCCATGTTCGCTCCAGATGTGGAGCATATGGCCTCTTAAATATATTCGCAACGTAACAAATTCCCACTCGCCGTAGTCGCGATGAACAGGGGAGGGGGTTGATGGTTTCAATGAAAATAATGAAATCAATTATTAATTAAATTAATCCATATCATAAAAAAATCTGTAATCAAAATAATGATGCTTGGTACATTTTCAGGGAACTATCACTCTCTGGATGATCGTTTATGCCATTGAGGCATGGATTATGTGCGTGAAGATTCTCGAATGGGCTATTTATCGTTGGGCAGAGAATGTAAGTAGTTATAATGTTTTATTTTACCTAACAGAAACGACACAGTTCACTTTCAAGCACTACCTTATTTTCAATAATATGTAAATAAATATCTAATTCTGGCGGCCATATATTTCTTATAATAAAGTCCATTAAGTCAGATGTGATGAATAGAATACATGGAGTAGCGGACTAAATGGTGTTTCCATCATAGGGTTTTCTTGGTTCATGCATAGTTAATAGCTCTCTGAGTCAATTTATTCAATCATTATTGCATTATGGAAGGTGGTCGAATAATCTGAATTAAAATTAAAATTTGAATGTCCTGTTTTTCATATAACTTAAAAGCATTGCAAAATTCCATGTAAAGTACCATGAACATAGAAAACTAAGGCTTGGAATATATGGGGCATTTATAATTTATGTAAGTTATTTTGAGGCCGCGAGCGCACGCCTCATACGCTTATGGGTTAATTTTGAATCATTGCGTTGATTTTAGTTACATCGAAAAAAAAATCGTAGAAAGATATTGCAGCATGTTGTAAAGTAGATATACCTAATCTTTGATGATGCAAATCACCATCGTTATGATAATAAATGTTTGCCATGTATTGCAGTGCACAATGATATCATACGGACACCCGGCATACAGAATGTCCAGTAGCGAGAGAATACTATTGATCTTGCTGGAGAGGCCGTACTATCTACACCAGACAATCTGCTGGGTCTTTGGCTTATCGATATTCTTAATTACCGTTATCGATTCAGTCACGTCCGAGTCGTCTCATCAAATTGTGATATGGTTGGTAGTTATTCATTTCTCAATATATACTAACTGTCAAAAACATTTTTAGAATCTAACTGACAAGTCCTTTGTCGGGTCCTATGGTGCAATGGTAAGCGCTGTAGGCTTCTATGCCGAACTTCACAGGTTTAAGTCCCAGTACAAACAGCATTTTTTTGATTGATTTCCATTAAAAGGCATGGGTGTTTGTGATATCTAAAAATTCCCTCCCACCCTTTCCGATCCCCTAATAATTGGGTGTAGTGAGAGCGATTAGTTAACCACTAGTTCTGTCCTAGCCTTATTCTTCTATCCTTACTACTCTTTGAATAAGAGGTTGAGCGACCGAGTAAACACACAGTTCTCGTAGAAAAATTTCTGTTGAGATACATCCGGATGCCATATGCTCCACATTGGGAGCGGACATGGATAAAAAAACTGACAAGTGAGCAGACAAACGTTTTCATAGGAAGAAATTGTGGAAGACTAGATATCCAAAGGATAATAATTTATACGTTTATCATCTCTACTAGTATTTTCTAGCGAGTGACTGTTTACTAATGAAAGGATGTACCAGTGTACACTGAGACATGAAATAGTAATTTCCTATCTCATAATCCTCCTTAGCCTGACCATGCAATTCAATAATTGATCTGCAATGAAAAATTATAAGAACTTACTGTTTTTACACCTTTATCTTTGCAATCAGAAAACTATTTAGTTTTAAAAAATAATCAAAATATTGTTTTCAGGGTCGCACCAAATCCATGGCACAACACAGAAATAGGAATGAATGCTTATTACTTACATAGACCTATCAATCTTACGAGGAGAGATATTGATGCTCAAAGTGAATTGAAAGATTTACAAAGAAGTAAAAGTGCAGATACCATAAGGAAGAAAGTCGATAACGAAAAGAGATATCGTTCCCACTCTACATAACATTTTGACAGTGTATTAAAAACAGGCATTTTGTATACTTACTATACAAATTGATAGTATTACTTTGTTATTTATAAACATTTGAGTAAAATCTTGGGAATTGTTGTTTAACATTTGTAAAATAAAGTGTTTATTAAAAGTCATTACAACTATTCATGAATGTGTGAACGTTATTGGAAATTATTGGAAAAATTGATTTTGGATGTCCCTACCAATTCTCTTTACACATCCCTATCTTATTAAAAGTATATTTAACAACCCTCTCTATGTATCTGATCACTAATTGCCAAGTTCTTAAAACGCTTCTTCTATAAATAATCTGACAGCAGCAGAACAGCAGAAGACTAGGGACCAGGACTATGGAGTCGCGGGAAAAAAAGACGACTCCGACTCCGAGGAAATTTTTCAATTATTTCATTTTAACTTATATATATGTATACCGTCAGATCATCTTTAGTCAGCCAAGCATGAAATGTTAACACTTTTGACTATTTTGCTTAAATACATATCATTAAATATATTTTTCAAAAAAAAATTGAGCTGCTCATTTTTCACGACTCCGACTCCGGCCAAAATACCGCGACTCTGCGACTCCGACTCCACAGCCCTGCTAGGGACACTACAAAACAATGCTAATCAATTTTTTTATATATGCATATAAATTTTTGACAGTTGCCTGAACCTGAATATGATGGGCAAACTAAGCACCATATCAACCTCTCGGTAAACTCAAAGGACATTTTTTTTCAGTAGAGTTTGTCTTGTTGGATAATTTAAAGTCAAGGAGATTCAAAATGTTGACTGATGTAATTTTAATAGGGTCTTATTGCAATGTAATGTGAAATATTTATAATATGTGAAGACATGATTCCATAAAAATGTAGCTTGTATATTTCAATGTCAAATGTATTCATAATATTATAACAAAACTTATTTTCTGGAGAAGGATTTATTTGCAATAAAAATAACATCTTGTCAGGACAATTAAGACTAGATAAATATTTTTTTTATTATTCTTCGTCTGTTTTACTCCTCTTAGCACTTTTTCCCAGATTTGATAGCGGGTTCTTTTGTCTAGCCTGAAACAAAATAAATATTTTTTTATTGACATAATGATATTTAATGTATTCATCTGACTGCTAATAGTGCGAAACTGCAATATGAAGTTTTAAGGAGATAATTAGATGATAATGTTCAAGACTTAAAGTAATCAATAGAACTATTGAACTTCAAATTGTACATACTTTATTTTTAAGTGCTCTACTGCTACCGAAGGTATGTTTGTTCCTTTTCCGCTTGAGAGAATTTTCCGTCACAGGCTGCGCTGGCTTGTTGCTCGTTATTCCTTTCACTTGTTTGAGAGCTTCAGGAATAATATACTCCGGCACGTCAGCCAAATGTTGCTGAACTCGGACAGTGTGCAATGCTTTGTCGTGTCGAAGAGCTAGCAACTCTTGTGGATTGTCATCGAAGAAACCCTAAAAATAAGATTTTCAATTTTAAATACTGTCAAATTTATTATACAGGAAAACTATTCTTCCTTAGTGATTAATATTTATGAACAAAAGATACAAACTGCATTAGTAAAATAAGACTTACTTTAAGCTTTTTACAATTGAGGAGTTCAATTTTGATTTCTTTGAGTCGAGCTTCTCTCACTGCTATTCTCGTAACGGCTCTCCATGCGTCTTTGGATCTGTACCTGAATCCTTCAACTTGTTCTAGACAAAATTCGTATGTTCTGAAATACCAAAGAATAATAAATTTTATGATATAAATCAAAACAAAAGAAATGCATATTTCCATTGCATTCGAGTCAGAGAGAAGATTAAATCGACACAGCGTTGATCAGAATCAAATCAATTGATTCTACCAATTCGGTAATAATGATGTCATCACTAAAGCAGCAATAAGTTTGATTAAATTATGACTACCAAACGGCGTCTCGTTTAATATTTAAATAACATATATTATAAAGCAATTTAGCACACAATCCTTGGTTACTTTTTTTCCACGCAGAAAATATTACAGATTAATTGTATAACTACCACTTCATAATGAAAACAAATGATTTCTAATTGGCTTCTCTGTGAATCATTTGTTTTCTCACTCTAACATTGCTGTGATAAGAGTGGTAAAACAAGTGACTTGTGATGGTTAAAATATCTCCAAATAGGTAAACGAGTGACTCATTCACTGCACAGATCAAGTCATTTGTATTTGTTTTTTTGTGAACGTTTATTATAATCATACAGAATTAGAAATGTTTACTTACTTTAATACATTCTCCATATTGTAGCCTTTAGACAAATGTTCTTCAACTTCAGTCATTAGAGGTTTTTCTCTCATTGATACGAATGACAAAACAGTTCCCTAAAAAAAATCATATAGCCCAGTTATTTTTAGGTCAAAAAAGTAACAATTTAAAACGTTTAAAATTTACTAAAATAATTTGTATTACTTTGTCATTTCCTCTTGCTGTCCGTCCCGCTCGGTGGACATATGAACTGACATCTGGTGGGAAATCAAAATTAATAACATTCGATACACATTTAAAGTCGATTCCTCTGGACACTCCCGACTCTTTGTCTTTCTTCCGTTTTGATGGTAACTGTTGACCTTTCTGAAAAAGATTTATAAAAATTGAAAGAAGTTGAAAGAAATCTATGTTGAAAAGTAAAACATCGACATTTATTTTCAATCATTTTGTTCAAGAGGCATTTTAAAAACAATGAATTGGGGATCCACTGTATATAATAAAAAGGAATCGTGAAAAATGGAAAATTTTACTGAAGGCTACATCTAAGAAATTTTCAGTTAATATTATAAAAAAAATGTAAAAGAAAATTTTGACATGAAGGAAGGATTAACATGGGTAATGTGTAAACCTTTTTCTTCTTTTTTTCAGGTTCTTCAGGAATAATTAAGCCTCCATCTGGTTTCTCGAGGGATTTTTCATCTGATGCGATAATTATTTGATAAACATCCTTGTTGAATTGGCTAACAGCCAAACACCGAACGGCGGCTGGTAACTCTGAATTTAAAACACAAGCGGGAATTTTAAATTGTTCCAAGTATAGTTTGAGTCTGAAAAAAAGAAACAAAATGGTCAACTATGAGATAAATCACTGACTGATGTTTAGTGTTATTTTTTTAGGAAAAGAAAATTTGTATAATTTAAGTATTTTTACACTAGTTGTGATAGCCAATAGAGAGCTGTAAGAAAAAAAACAACAAGAGTAATGAAAATATGTGTTTTGTATATCCCTTTCTATTTATCAAATTCCAAGTATGCAAAAATCATAATATAAGTTGTTTGAGATAAATACAATGTATTTTACTAAGCAATAATTTTTGAGTGTCGATGACTCAGTTAACCCTTTCTTAGCTAAGATGTGTAAATAGTACACATACCTTCTAATCATTTACATTTCTCTGTATATGTAATAAATACTCGGCCTAAAATTCAGGTATTCCTCCCTTATACATTTACGCATTGAGTAATGCAATAATAGAAATATTGTAGTAGTGTTATATAATTGTCATGATTCACTCCCGTTTGCCTGATGTGTAACGGATACACAGGCGCATGCTTTTTTTGCATAGTAAGGAGAGGGTTAAAGAACCGGCGATAAGTAGCAGATTTAAATTCATTTCCAACAAATTATTGGCTTACCTATTCTAAATTTATAAATAACCGAGATATGGGTGTTATACAATTCTATATCTTGCTTTATAAAGATTTTTTTTCTCTCTAATGTAGTATAAGTAGCTGAATGGAACTCTTCAGAAATGTATTTAGCGTGTTAGATCCTTTGGCAAATGTTTAAAAAAATATTGTTTCTTATTTCTTTTCCCCACTGTTCATCCAAATAAAAATAAATATGAAATTCATGCAAAATATGTTAGTTCAACAACAAAGCGACTGAATATTCATTAGCTGAGCATGATGGCGGCTTACTTATAACATCTGTCGACAGTCCTCACGAATATAATGGTTTTCCCTCTGACGAGATTCAGTTTAAGAAGGGCGTAGAGAATTGCAGCTTTGTCATTTTCTTCCGCCATCAGATGATAATGTTCCAGTTGAGATGACGGGGCTAATTCAGGTTCTTCCAATTTTAGAATGACCGGATTTCTTAAAATGATCTTTTTCAAATTCTGAACATCTTCAGAAAGAGTGGCAGAGGCGAGGACGGCTTGATAAACTTTGGGCATAAAACTGAAAAGCAAAAAAATATTTAAATAAGTATTTTGGAGTCGAGTATACTTTAATTAATATTGGCTAGATAACAGTGAATACTGTCTTTGAATAGAATGGTGAAATTAAAAATACTAAATTTTTTTTTAAATTTTTGTTGGGAATAAAAGTTATCCGTGATTTCAATATGGGTTACAAAATATTTGTTTTATCGAAAAAAAAGTTCTCGTCTCTGGAGGGCTAACCACAATAAGGTAGAGAGCCCTTGTGCTAGACTTTAAGATGAGTAAGGATCTAAATGTTTTGGGAGGGCAACAAAAGTGCGATTAATTGATTACTGATCTTGAGACATACTAATTTCTAATTGTGGGAAATACAGTAAATCTAATGGAGTAATAATTATTTTGATTAATAATAACGAATTATCAGTGAGTGAAAATATTTTGGGGCCGAGCAATACAAATGACAAAACAAAACATCAATATTCCATTGTATGTACAGAATAATAGACAACCTCAGTAACTCTTTCACTTCATCTTCATATCCAAATGAAAATACCAAATCAGCTTCGTCTATAATTAGCATTTCTAGGCCAGCTTTTAAATTCATGTGATTGGCTTTAATGTGACCCAAAGCTTTCGATGGTGTCGCAACAACAATGTCTGGCTTTTCCATCAATAATGGTTTCATCAGTTTGATATCGCCATCGATAGATAGATCTATACATCGCACTTCACGTGCGCATTTGAGAGTTAGATCAGCAACAGCAGAAGATATCTAAAAAAATAAGGAAATTATTGCCATTGTTACTGTCAATGTTACTACTTATAACTTAAATCAATAGACATTTTGTCAAATTTTTAAAATAAGAATTTCGATATTTTGGTAAAATGGTTTTATAGCGTGTCATGGATTATTTCGGTAAAAAACTTCATAATGTAAGCTAAAAACAATGCCATGATTTAAAATCTTTTTTTGAAGACTTGACGTTTGCAATAAAACCACACATTATTATGAAGATCACTGATAAATTATGCGAAATACAAAATAGATTTTAGTATGAAAACTTCGCTATCGTATATGAAATGTTCTGAGCGTCGTTCCTTTATTCACATGTCATTAACAAATCCTTGCCAGGTGCAGAAAAATATTAAATTTTTGTTACACAATTTCTACGGAGGGAGAAAAATGGACATACTATATACCAGGGGTGACAAAACTTTTGATTACTCCGATAGACTTTTTTTATTTGTAGACGGCGGTCTACCAACATCGTATGTGTTAGGTGATCATAAGAACTACTTGTCGCACAAGTTGTGTGGGACGGGCATCAGAGATGTGTACATATCGACAGGCGATTGCGGCCTACGCTTTGACCACCCCTGCTATATACAATACAGCTGTACATTTTGGAAATAAATACAAGGTGCTAAAATATTATAATAGCTTCTTACATTGTGAAGTTTTTCGCCGAAACATTCCATAACAAATTGTTACACGTTATAAGACAATTTTATCGATATTTTTTGTTTACATTACTCTAAAGCCAATGATGGACTGCATATGCTGATTTTACGCTGTTAATAATACAGTCAATTTAATATTATATTGCTTACTTGGTTGCAAAGTTCTTTACTAGGTGCCAATATCAAAGCTTTAATAGTCTGTTGAGTGTCATTCTGTTTTGAATTCAAAATTCTTTGTATTGTGGGAACTGTGAAAGCAGCAGTCTTTCCAGAACCAGTTCTCGCGCGTACCAACACATCCTTGCCTTCTAATAATAATGGAATAGCGCGTTCCTGAATCAATGTGGGTGTCATCCAACCCAGCTTAGCAATAGCCTGTTAACAGATATAAGCAATACAAACATTAATTTATGCTATTGATCGAGACATAATGGTTATTGGATTGTCAACATTATGATCACTCCAAAAAATTGTTGGAATCATTACCTTTAATATTCTGTCGTCTAACTCCATCTCATGAAAATTAGGAACCTTCTCCTCATTAGATTCCCCCATTTTTAAAATGTGATATTACTAACAATCTTTACACAGCAATTCTATAAAACACACAATCACAACATAACCTCATCTATATTTATAACCAATGCCGTATACACGAGGGTAGTGAAAACGTCAAATTGAATAAACAAGAAAAAAAATCCATAGACATTAGATATGCATAATAACAGATTTTCATTTAATTTAGTAAAATAAGCATAATGTGATTGTCAAATTATTATTTTTAAAATCTGTGTTATAAAAGTGTACGTGAGCCTTTTAAAGTCGTATTGGTATCACTTTTTTAACATTTTTATTTAATTAAGTAAAACACATTATTCCTTTGCACTTATTTCCACTTTTATTTACCAAGATCAGGAACGGTTTCGCTCAGTTGATAATGCTCGCCATGAGCGAAACAAGTCCTGATCTTGGTAAATAAAAGTGGAAATAAGCACAAAGGAATAATGTGTTTTTCTTGATATAATGTTTTCTGCTAAGTATTTTCGAATAACATAAGAACGTCTAAAAAATCATTTAAAATGTTTGTCAAAATACGTTTTGATCATTTTAAATATGAAAAAGCCCAAGGTCTTTTAAAGTGACAGACAAATGGCTAATGAAATTAGAAGCAGTATCTGTTAACTAAATAAAATGTTTAAATGAAAATGAACCGTATTACTATAAAAGTAAAAGTGACTTTATAGAAAAAAGCAATGGTTTCATTAGAATGAGTCAAATGATCCTTTTTGCCTAAAATACATTTTAATCTTTCTTTCATAAAGTTTCCAGAACAGGTTTTTAGACAAAATTTTAAGCTCTGGAATTTATTTTAACGATTCTAATAAAACTTGCTGTATCTTAAAATAAGCAGATTATGACTTTCACCAAGGGT
The DNA here is from genome assembly GCA_031772345.1 of Himalopsyche anomala. Lineage (NCBI taxonomy): Eukaryota > Metazoa > Arthropoda > Insecta > Trichoptera > Rhyacophilidae > Himalopsyche > Himalopsyche anomala. The sequence continues at coordinate 5,913,398 of CM062835.1, read as the reverse complement.
CATTAGACTTTTAAGCTGTTATGGACACATGACAGCAAATGCATCAGAGAGCAATACACATATGCAAGGCCGGCGCCACCATACAGTCGAAGTAGGCAACCGCCTAGGGCGCAAACCATAAGGGGGCGTATAAGATTAAAAAAATATTTTGGGAATTCCACAAGTTCCTAGGTTTTTGAAATTAGAAATTCCGAGATGAGCTAAATAAGAAAGTTCATACATTTTTTCATTTTAAGAAATCCGTAAAATCCCAGAATTTTAAAATCCCAAAATTCTACACGATTTTATGTAGAATGTTACCTAGGGGGCCAAAAAGCCTCACGCCGGCACTGCATATTTGGAATCGTAGGGTAAAAAATTGTAATAAGTTCAAGAGTTGAAGAGCTACAAACGTATGCGGAAAGACCTGCATTTTGCCGAACCCTGACTTACACCACTGCAGACTCAATTCTCTATTATTTATATATAAATGTCTATGGCCTATACCATGGACAAAAAAGATATTATTAGGGACTTCCATCTTCATTGTATCTGTCAAAAACTAAATCAAATTTTCTAGGTTAGCAGTGTTTTCCTATATGAATTCATAATGTTTAAGATTATATTGCCTACAGTAAACATACTTGGCCATAGTAATTCTGCACCGAAAAACATTGATTTATTTTGCAGCAAAAACAATATTCTGTTTTCTAAATTATTAAGGACTTTTTCAATTCAACCAGATATACAACATCATAACCACGAAAAGGTCATCAATGTCGCTATCATTGGTCTTCCGAATGCCGGAAAAAGCACCCTTATCAACAGTCTTGTTGACCGTAGAGTGAGTAAAATCTTTGATTGTAGATGTCCTTTGTTTTCTGCCCTATGTATATTAATAAACTATCAAGAAAATTTAAGCCTCAAGTTAATGATAATAATCGCAGTGCTGCAGATGCTGTGGTGGATCTATGTTCCAAAACAATGTTCAATTATAAATTTTATATCAACTCAACAATTCTTAAAAGTGCTAGCTAGAAGCATTAAATATTTCCCAAAGGTTAAAAAGAGTACAGTAATTATGATAAATACATTGGAATCTATCACATCAAATATTAAACCAATTTCAAAAAGTGTTTTTATTTTTCCTACCATTCCAACTCAGTACTCTCAGTATCATCTTATTTTCAAGACGATTTTTTTCGTCATTTAAAAGTGTGTAAATATTTATTATAGTTTACAATGTGCTTCTCTTTTTACCTAAAATAATACCAAATATCACTAATGATAATGCAGTTCTGTAGGAAATTAAATTTAATTACGAATATGAAAAATTTAAACTAAATCACGCATGGGAATCTATTGAAACTGATATTTTACACGAAAAATGAAATATAATCACACCATAAAAAACAGGTTCAAATCTGAAAAAAATACTACACAAAACGATCCCTACACTTGTTAGCTGTTGAATGATTGAGACTGATACAATCTAAACTTTTATTACGTCATGCATAAATGAAGTGGAAGTAAAAACACTAAATGTTCCAATATTGGAACACTGGGCAAAAATGGGTTAAACTATTTATATTCTGAATTAAATTGTTTGGTTTTTCGGAAATTTTTTCTAATCAAAATTAAATTTCCTTGAGAATTGTATAGTTTTTATTTAGCATTTAGTCAGTTTTCGGATAGACAAAGAACGGCTTGTTACAAATTATATATTTACCCATATTTTAAATGATAATGAATTTTTCTATTCTATTTGATAATTTTAATGATTATTATTTACTAAAAGTGTCCCCTTTACTAAACAATAATCCAACTATTTCTGATAGTATTTTTCTTTACTTTATACCGTTTTTTTTATTGTTATTTTTCGAAAAAAAAATTGACAATGCATTGTTTTTCAATTACTTATTAATATTGTAGGTATGTCCTGCATCAAATAAAGTACACACAACTCATAAAATGGCAAAAGCCTTTTATACAGTAGGCAATTCGCAAGTTGTTTTTATCGACACACCTGGTATAGTTACTACCTCCGAGGAAAAAAAGTGAGTATGATTGAAAAAAAGTCACAGTGTGATTTATTAACGCAATAAATTAGTGAAGTGTTATTTTGTGGGCTATAAAAATCCTTTCAGCTTAAAATCAGATACATCTGAATACTGTATATCAGTTTAGCAACTAGACCAGGCGTGGGGAACCTGCGGCCTTTTGGCTATTCTGGTGCGGCCTTCTGGTCAATTCTGTAATTCTGTAAATTTATGTGAATTCGTAAATTCCTGACATATTCTGACCGTAAATTCCTATTTCTGGACAAAGATTCCGTAGTCAATGTTTGCTGTGGCCCTATGTCGATTCAGAAAAATGAATGCGGTCTTTAGAGAAGAAAAGGTTCCCCACCCCTGAACTAGACAAATGATCTGCTTATGACGAAGGATACTATATCTTTATTTTATTACTACAAACTTATAAAAAATAACCATTGGCGTAAATGATAAAAATGAATTAATTGTCATCAGATATAATGTTGAATACAAAAAAGTAAAAATTAAAATAAACATGTATTTGAGAAAATAGAAAAGAACAAAAAATATTTACATTTACAAATTAGAAAAAATATGCAAGAAGTTTGTTGTCAGATACCTCAACCTCTAGGCAATAATTCATTGATCAACCGAACAGCCCTTGCAACTGGTGTCTAATACAGTGACTTCCAACCTTTATGTTACTGTGCCTCCCTGTAAGGAAAAAATATCTTCACGCCTCCCCATCTTTTATTTCATATAGTATTAAAGACACAATTTAAAGGATAAATAAATATTTTGGACTGTACGCGCCTCCCAGGTTGGAAATTACTGGTCTAATGTGAAAGAAGCGAAAACAAGTTTAAGAAAAAAATATTTTGCTTCGGTTTCGGCAGCGTAGATAAAATATCATGCATGTAAGTTTGTAGTTTTGAGAATTTCTGCCAAGTAGAAGAGAAAAATACTTGATCTTCGTCCTTCACGAGAGTAAAATGTTAGCATTCCTCAAAGAAATTTGGTAGAGTTTCTCTTTTTTAAGTTTGAATTTGAATTGTTCAGATTATGTAAGTTCAGAGTATTTAAGTGATTATCAAAAGGAAAATGTTTAATTTTCTACTATATCGTCTTGTGATTCACTTATAGCAGTGTTTCCCAAAGTGTGGTATGCGTACCCCCAGGGGTACCGAAAGAGTTTGGTGGGGGTACAGGTTGCACTGGGCTTTGGCTGTGCCTGGTGCAACGAGCAGCTAATATATTTTGATTGTTATTATAGTATATGTATTTTTTTCGACGAGGGATACTCTGTGTTTCAAAAATTATAAAAGGGGGGTACATATATGTCAAAAGTTTGGGAAACACTGACTTATAGTAAAAAAGATATCAGCATCATTTATTATTTGAAAAACATTCAAATCACTCCTCAATGACCTTATTGACAATTTAAAAGCCTTCCACCTGTATGCTTTCTTGCAGAAAGAATCTGTAATTTGTTAAACTTTTTTCTTTTTTAGATTTAAACTTTCTAAAGAAATGATGATAGATGTAAGTGCTGGATTAAATAGAGCTGATGTTATTGGAATTATACAAGACGTCAGCAATACCTGGACTAGAGATCACCTTCATCCTTTAATAATAGATATCTTAAATAAACGACGGGAAACTCCAAGTTTTCTCATTCTAAATAAGGTAAATTTTATTTTCATTAATACTCTTAGATCAGGAATTTACGGTTGATTTTGATCCATACATCTTAACCATATCCAAGTAATTACTCCCTATACCACAATACAATTATTTACACCTCTGCCTTTAAATTACACAATTATTGTATATATGTATTTCATGCAATAGATTTTCCATAACATGAATTAATGAAATTGGCAAATAATTGTTAGTTTGTAGAAGAAAGAACTAAATCTAATTTCTGACAACTTAAAATAAGGGTCAATTAATATTAAACTGATTTTGATGTGGGAGGAGGCCTTAGATACACTGATGCAAAAAATGTATGCACCCGTCTCACAAATTTTGAGAGATGACTAATTTGGATTTCAGCAACAAAATGCGAAAACACTGATACAGTAATAATCTACCAAATTCTATAATCAATACAAGATTAAAATGTCATATTGATATTTCTCAATAACATTCAGATGACTGGCAACTTTTCAGTGTTGAATTACGAAAACATATTGCCAATTCTTTTTTCAGATTGATATTTTAAAAACAAAACGAAAACTTTTAGATGTAATAAGAGTATTAAGTAATGGATTAGTCGGTGGAAATCCAGTAGAATTTGGATCGAAGCTGATCAAACGGAGACCAGTGGATCTCAATCGTGGATTTGATGGGTTCTCTGATGTCTTTATGGTGTCAGCCCTTGAAAGAGATGGCATTGACCGTATTAAAGTGAGTAATGGACAATTTTTATTTAATATGATATCCACGCTTTGGTAATACTCGTATTTTTTTTAAATAATATTATAGCTTTGATACCCTTTTATGAAAATTGCTCGCAGCTTCCAATATTGATGATTTTTTCTTCTCCCCAGGACTACTTAGTTGCAAACTCCAAGCCGTGCAAATGGCCACATCCAATTTACGATTGGTCTGATCAGACTCCTGAGAAATTGATCGTGGACACGGTCAGGGCCAAGTTTATGGATTTTCTTCCTCAAGAAATTCCCTACAAAATCATTACAGAGATAGAGTTATTCGAAAAAAGAGAAAATCCAGACCGAGTGGTAACTTCAATTGTTGTAACGTGCCCCACCGAGAGAGTGGCAAAGTTGATTGCCGGCACTGGGGATGGTAAATTGAAACAGATCACCGACGCAGCCAAATTTGATCTCATGCAGATGTTTAAAACACCAGTTACGCTTACTGTATCTCTTCGAGTTGATATCAGAATACACCCTGATTAAGATTCACCTATTTCTCAATTTATACGCTAGATTGGTATCCTAAAACTCAGTGTAATTCGAAACCATGTAGATTGAGTCTACAACTTGTAAAATAGATGATTGGTTCCAAGAAAATATATATTTGATATTTATTTATTTACACAATGAAAACTTCTTAGTATTAAGTTGAACAGTTTTCTAATTTCGTTTAAAATCTTATACTTGATTTTCTTTTTGAGCCATTCCAGGTCTTCTTTTAATGTTTTGATTGTAAGTATAGAAGTTGTCACATTATCAGGATCGCTTCCATGGGCACTGGAATCACGATTGATTACCCAGCTTACCAATTCATCTTCGTCAGTAACATTTTTCACCACCAATTCCTCGATATCAGAAAAAAACTAAATCGTCAAATCCTTCACCTCTCGGGCATGCACAATGGGGAGTTTTGTTTTTTGACTCTGACAACATTGACATATGTATTGTTACTGGTCTTACTGGTGCCCTCTGCCATCCATCACCATACTTATATATTAGATTATATTGTCAGTTTGATGCAAGAATTTATTAAAATGTATTTCGCAAGAATGAAAAAAGCTTGTTAATGATGTCAATATAATAATTTTAAAGGTACATATGTCATTGGACAATATTGATTGATGTTAAGACACTAAGTGACTTCTAATTTATCAAATATATAAAATTGTCCATTAATGACTTCGCAGCTAACCAATGATATATTCTTTATTGTGTGTATATTGTTATTCTTGTTTAATTGGGAAAAAAACGGTGTTTGACGATAAACTCTAAAAACAGTGAATATATCAGCATTTTTTACGTTTAAGTTATACCAACTGTTAAAAAGAAATAAATACATCATATTGAGTATTGAAGACCCACCTTAATTAATGTCTTGGTCCTAAGCTGATATTTATTAAGAAAATGTGGAATTTGTCCAAAAAATGTGTTTTGTTTTAATATAATGCCTTTCCATTGGAATTGATCTTAAAAGTGATTAAATAGTTTGAATAAAATTACCAATATTTCTTCATTAACAGATAATACAAATACTTACATATCTGTGATTTTTTAAAGCAGTGCTGTGGCACCACTTTTGACCCCAGTGATTTGAATACACACTTAGTTTAAAAGGACTCAAAGTTATTTGTTTTCTTTTTGAGTCTGACATAGTTTTAAAGGCGCTGGCGGATATTCTATGTTCTTTGTTTTTATATTAGTAGGAAATATTTGAGAAAAAATCTGTAGCTAAAATTCTATTTCCATTGGATTATCCTACTGACAAAGATTTATGTAGGATAATCCAATTGAGATAGAATTTTGTGTTGAATATTACATAGCTACGGATGGAACTCAATACAGATAAATTTTAAAATAATCATAATGAAATCTAAAAAAATCCAACAATTACACACTTCCTGAAATAGTAAGTACTTATTAAATTTGATGATAACAAAGAAAATGATTTTATATTTTAAGCTAAGTCTCACCTGTTGGTTTATATTTGTAGTCATTTTCTGTATATGGTATGATAGACAAGGAATCAAAACTCAGACATGCATCCCTTTATTTACTTATTCATAAATCAATGTGTAAAATATTCATTGTCATTGATTGCGTAAAGTAATTGGGATGGAAGCCAGATACAAATAAAAAATGTACCATCCCACACGTGCTGACTGCCATTTTACTTATATGGTTCAACTATTTTCAACTAAATTATAGATTTTTAATGCCGTGCCTAACATGAGTGATCATCTCTCCTCTATGGCAGTGGTTCTCAGTACACTCCTTTCCAAAATTGATTTTTCAATCAATTTATACTTTCATGAATGCGTGTGATGCCTACATTACCTGCAACTCCACAGATCTTAAAAAGAGACATAACAAGAGTGATTGATTAACTACCAGTCCATTCTTACCCCCCGTTCTTTTTCCGTTACTCTCAAAAAGAGAGAAGTTGAGCGTCTCTAGTTCTCAGTTCTAATGGAACTTCTGGTGTAATGCACCATTAGCACATTAGACATTGAAAAACAAATGATTATTCCAAAAATTCTTATCATAACTACTGATAATGAAATTGCCACAAAAATATTCCTATCTTTGTATTTGACAATCATACTTCGAAATTTGTTTGTTCATCCTTTGTGGATTGTGAAAATTAATGTGAAGTGCTGACTAAGTTTTACAATTTTTAATTATCTCATGAATCATAAAATATATTGATAAAATCTTTATATCTACTTTGCAATCAGATTTTTTTACACAGCTCTAAAAAGAACTAAATTTACACATTTCATGAATAATATATATTTAGTGTATTATAATAATGCCATCATAGACGAGGGAATTCAAATGCTTTATCACAATAAATTTAACAAGGTTTTGAAAGGAATAAAACAGGTAAAAAACTACATAGAAACAATAAAATAAAAAAACTACTATCTAATCTTTGGGTGTGTTTAATCAACTAAACGACTTAATGGTTACTTATATTACGCAAGTACAGCACAAAGACTCTAACTGTTAGGTTCTTTTCTATAATTGATAATTATCAATTTTACACTTCACGGATGCAATTCTCGCATGCATGTAACTTATTTTGAACGGTCTGAAAAACCCAACACTCGTGTTTTGAGTATTTCAGACCGTTGAAAATAAGTGCTATATCATGGGAATAGCACTAGACTAAACTTTCAGAAGTTAAATATGAATGGATTATGGTAGGAAGAATTAGTTTTTTCATTCCCTGTAGAACATTGGCTAGTCTATCGTTTCAATAAAAACAAAACTTGTATATTTTCGCAAAGGTTGAGGCTTAACTATAGGCTGGTAATAAAAATACGCTGATAGAGATAATACCTCTTACTCTATGTGACACTCAAATAATTACCAAATCTCACAATTCATAAAACAAGGATTCAGTCAACATTGAACAAAATTTTACTATCTAGTTAGTGAATGATGGAATACTACATGTGCTTCTAGAAATGTAGTTTAAAGAAAGTAGTCAGTTTTGGTATGATTAAAAATCAATTTACCGTACAGAAAATAGCTTAATTGGAAAAGAATCGTAATTTTCAAAGAGCAAAGTCACATTGATTTAAAACAATTTGGAAAAAAAATAATATACCAATCGTTGCATAGCACAGCAGTGACTAAGTTTACTTAAAATATTCACTCTTCATTAAAGTATGTCAACATTGATACCTCGTTCAGAAATTCTGATATATTATGCTACCTTATTACATCAATGTACACTGATACACACTAACACATCCGAAACGACCTATCCATAAAAATTTCATAGTTTCGATGGGATATGCTAGTATTGTTTTTGAGGGTTTTCGACACATTATTTTGTTTGATTATACCTATTTTAAGATGTGTCCATACCATGTATGGGCTTAGCAGTTGATTTGTTAACTCAGTTTTGTAAAAGAACCTGGCAATTGTACATTATTATTCTTTTGTACTAAAACCGATGACAGAAATTGTTGATATTGGCAATATTTATTGTGTGTATGTGATCTTGAATAGGTCAAGAATGTTTTGATCGAACCGATTTCTCAGATTGTTGCTGCAGGAAGTTCTTTATCTACCAAGGATACTGAAAGTATTTAATGGCATAAAAATTGTTTCCTTCATTTTTTATTAGTTATTTTTTCACTGATTGAAATTCTTTATTTACAATTTTATTATCAGCAATTACAAACAGATAATAATTTATTTTTAATATAGATAAGCTTGATGACATTTTTCATTACAAGACTACAATTTCATTTAAAAATATAATTTGTTAATCTAAAATTAAATTTATCAGGGGCGTACTTATGTATTTTAATTAACAATGCAATTATTTTATAGATAAAAAAAGAATAAACTATCTCATATAGTAAAATGTAGTTCAACAGACAGTGTTTTACAAGAACTGCATGATATTTAGTCCCTCGACTTTTCTCTTTGGAAGGAGGTAAGGATAGTTTTTATGATTATGTGGGTAGGAAGGAAATATAAACTTATCCATAGATTGATTGAAAAATCAATTTATAAAACTGAACTCACTGAGAACAGAGCTCATGAACTAGAAGCCAATGCCTGTTTATTAAGGTTAATTAGAAAAATAACTACAGTGAAACCTCGATTCTACGTTTTTCAAGGGACCGTGATAAATGAACGAATAATGCGGGAAATCTTCAAATAATACCAAAAAAATGTTTAATTTTCAAAAAACTTATTTATTTATGTAACTAAATGCGATGTAAAACTATTTGAGCGAAAAAAAAATATTCCCCAAAAACAGTTGGGACGAAATAATTGGGACGGGATGATAATATTTAGATGATAGATCGAGGAAATCAATAAATGATGGGGGATGATAAACGTGGAATTATTAAATATTGTTATGACGGGGTCTTGGTCGAGTAAAAAATAAACGATCCATGCAAAAAAACAAAGATAACGAGAACGGTAGATCGGGGTTCCACTGAAAAAAACGCAAAACGAAATGCGAGGCAAAACTATTTCTGAAAAATATTCAACGAAAACGGTCAATCGGTATAATATTCGTGATGGGACGAAAATATTTAAACGATAGATCGAGGAAAACGGTAAATCGGGGAACGATTAATGCGGGTTCTTTTACATTGTTCTTATGGGTGTTTGACCGGGACTATGAAAAATGAACGGTCCTTGCGGGAAAACGAACAATGCGAGAACGGTAGATCGGGGTTCCACTGTACTCAAAAAAGTAAGCTTAAAAAATATTTATTTTGTTAAAAAAAAATACACTTATAATGAGGTTTAAACTTTCACAACGGCTTTTCCAGTGTTCTCTCCGCGGAGCATACCAACAAAAGCTTCGAACATATTATCAAAGCCATCAGTGACGGTTTCTCTGTATTTCAATTTCCCTTCTTTGATCCACTTCATATTTTGAGTAATACCCTCTGTCCATCTGTTTCCCCATCTATTTACAATGAAACCCTCCATTCTGAGTTCTTTGAAGACAAATGTCGGCTGCAGGATTGGGACTACAAAAATAAAATAATAATAGATAAATGTGAAATGTAACAAGTTGAACTTTAAGAAAATTCTTGATACCACATTTTTTACATATCCAAAGTGTAGTTTCAACATTTACATCCCTGCAAAATGATATAATAAAGAAGAAGTAGCTGAAAGCAATTCTACGCAGTGGTTGAGAATAAAATAGTTTGCAAAATTAATTTACTTGGTGGATAAGAATGTTAAGTAGTATTAAATCACATGTTTTCTCAATAACAACTGCGGTTTTGCTTTTTAGCATCTTCAGGCATTCAAGTGCACTGATGGTCAGTTCATCCACATACGTGCACTCGAATGCCTGAAGATGACAAAGATAAAATGTTAGTGACAAAACGTATGGAAATGTACAAAATTTGAACGATTCAAATTTCCATCAAGCACCTTCATGGAATTAAATAATATTATTTTTAAGCTTAGCAAACAATTTGATGTATGAAACACGATATCAATTTTCAAACTAGAAAAATTTTGATGCAGAGAATTAAAAGGTTCAAAAACTACTTTTCAATCAAATGAATAAAATCGAAGATAACTTATCTATGGGAAGAAATTTCAAATGGATCTTTTGGAACGTTTATCAGATTCAACAAAATGTATAATGAAGTCTCGCTGGACTCACCTTTGGGTAATTTATTGACATCATCGTTGTAGGAAGAGATTGATCCGCAGACTGCAATTCTGCCATATTTGTTCATTTGGTTCAACACAACTGAACTAAGATCACCTCCAACCTGAAAAATCATAATACAATTTGTTTCATTTGATGTCTAAGCCTTGCAGACAGTGGATATATTTATTTTTCACATTAACTGTTTACTTTCAATGTCGAGTGAACAATATTACCATACAACAATATACAAATATATGCATGTGTATGAAAATATTCATAATAAAAAATCAAACAAAAATTAGTTTCAAAATTCAAAAGGATATTTTTTTTATTTTAATAATGAAAACTATTAGAGGGGCAGTAAAGATTTAAAAATAACACGAAAATTAAAGCTCAAAGCAAGGGTGACCATTGTATTGACATTGAATTTGATTGAAGAGACTTTAAAACCTAGTTTGACTATGGAGATACCACAGTGGATTATTAATACATATGAGTAAATTGAGAATTGGATATCATATTACAAGAAAATTGATTGGATTAAGAGCACAATGTTGCTTATCCTGCATTATAGGCTTACCACAAGAAAGTTTTTGACAGGTTTTCTATCTTCAAAACTTATGTAATATTTAACATGCTGTGCATGCCACATGGATTTGAAGAGCTTTAACCCAATACTTAACACAATTTTAGACAAGGTAAAGTGTTCTCAGAATTTAATTTCCAGAGTTATCGCCTAATTCATTTATAATACTATGGAATATAGGGTGTTGTGTATGGATGGAATAATTTACATTGTCGAAATAGCAGTCGACTCCCTTCGGGGCAGCTTCTTTCAGGGCCTGAGCGGTGTTGACTTTCTTGTAGTTGAAGGCATAATCAAAATTGAGTTCGTCTCTCAACCATTTGCATTTTGCATCAGTACCGGCAAAACCGATGACTTTGCAGCCTGTACAAAAATGATATATCTGATGAGATTTTTTTTATGTATGAGTATGATAAATCAGACTAAAAAAACAATTATGTTAATCATTAGCGTTTCGACAATAGTGGACTTACCCGCAAGTATTCAATTTAAGTTACTCAAACCGTAATAAAGGAATAGAAAAATAGTGAATTTAATTAGTATATAGGTCTTAATAAATTTGCTTGTGCTCCCAATTAATATGTATTCAAAAACAAACCCTTTTGTGTACCAATTCCACATTATTTAAAAAAAGTCTACTGCATTGTCAACTAACAATTATTTTAATCCACCACTATGGAGAATATGGCCACCACAGGTGCCTACAAGATTATCTGTTTCCCGTCAGCATCTTTGCTTCTTAAGTCATCCCAGTGAATCATAACGTCGTCGAGTATATCTTACTGCATCCTTTCAGGAGGGTTCCTGACCTCAAATGATATGAATCAACATAATTACCTTTAATCTTGGCAATTTGGCCAACATGAGCACCTACCGCCCCAGCTGCGCCAGTGACTACAACGGTTTCTGATTCTCTAGGCTGACAGAGTTCTAGGAGACCAAAGTATGCTGTATTTCTGTAAATACATAATAATAAAAACCATTAAGCAACATAAGTTTTTTCAGTTAAAACAATAATAGTGGAATATAATTGGTAGTGATGGTGATCCAGTGGTGTGGTTAGTAACCAGGTGCTCGCAGGCACTCGAGTCCCATATTTAATGGTATCTCCTCTTACTTCGTATAATAGTTTCCATGTCGCCAACCACAACAATGGATTTGATTTCACCGCTGGAGCGAAACATATAAATTTATCATGTTCCTGCAAACAGGGGGTCTCAACAATATTTTAGATTATCAAGGGGGTCACTGCTTTAAAAAGCTTAAGAAACGCTATTTCAAATTAGCTGACAATTTCTCAAATATTACATGTTTGACATTGAAAATCCGCTATGTAATGTTAATAATAATTTGTTGCACATTCGTCATTATTTGATTAGCATATTTACTCGATAAACATAAGTGTAGAATGTATTTTAATATTAGTATTTTAATAGGGTAAAATATCAAGGTATTTCAGTTCTACAGTTTTTAAAAAAGTTAAAGGTTGATAGCTATTTCGGCTTACGCCATCGTCAGAACTATCTGTAGAACTGAAATACCTTGATATTTTACCCTATTAAAATGGAGTTCTACCAAGTAAATGCCAAATCAATAAATTAGTATTTTAAGTTTGAGGTCATTTAAATATAGATTTTCTTTTATAATAATCTATTTGATAAACCCACAAAATATTTTGCATACAATGAAACATCAAAAGTATATGTTTCGGTGTAGGTACTGATAAATGGTAAAATGTATAAAAGAGATAATATAAATTTAAGTCATTTAAAATCAAAACGAAAAGATGATTGTAAAATATAGTTTTTGACGTAGTGTAGATGTATTCTGTGACAGGCAAAATGCCATCTATATAACATTCCAAGGATATTCATCACAATACAGGAATTAAAAAACTGCTATTGCGTAAGTAATTAATTATTCTGCTGTGCAAAATCAAGGTCAACGCTCTTCACATTCGTGGCGTAATAGACATATGTAAAAAAAAATGCTTGTTAAGAAACTAAATACAAAGTCATTTGATTTATCAAAATTGGAAAAAAGTTTGATTGCTGATTTCGTTCAATTCACAAAATACATTCGAAAGAACTCAAAGTTTGTATGGGTGCCTAGTCCCCTATAATATAGTATTCCTATAATATAGTCCCAATCTCTACGCTATAGTGGGGTCGACTGGTATCCGATAAATTGCTCGAATGCAATTCCTCGAATGTAGAATTCTTCGAAATGCAAGTTTCTCGACATGCAATTGCTCGAATTTGGTTACTTAAAATTGCTTAATAAAGTTTCGAGTAATATTATTAGACAGTAATTGATCACTTGGCATTCTATAACACCTTATGTACTCTTAGTTTATAACCCGAGCTTTTTACCAAATTGCATACTTTTGTACTATGTATCATAGCCATTATTCTTTTTTAGGAAGATATTGAAGAAATACTACCTATTCAGATTTACCTCAAAACAGTAATAAAAAAAACAGTATTGTCGACTGTCACAAGTAGAGTCCAAAATCAATAATGAAAAAATGTTTATAGATATATTTTTTTTGTGATTGTGATAACCGACATAATTGTTATTGAATCATAATGAAACTTTATAGAATAAATAATATAGCAAATATGTCGGATAACGGTTATTCAATTTAAAAAAAAATTACAACTGCATTAATAACAAATATAAAGTAGGTGTGATTTGTTAAGGTGGAAAAATAAAATTGTTAAAAAACAAATCTTAAATAAATAGTAACTCCCTTTATATGGCATAGAAAGAAAAGGCTAAAAAGGACAAGTGGTTAGCTTATCACTATCACTACGCAAATTTTTTAGTATAGAATGGGTGTTCAAGAAATAACATATATCCGTGTCTTCAAACAGAAATCCATAAATAGTTTGAAAAATAATTGATTAAAAAGTGTATGTATTAAGATTTATGCCCATGACCTCCGTAAACAAAACCAACGACCTTTTCCACTCGACGACTGGCAACTTAAATAAATATTTTTTTTATTATGACTTTTTTGATTTATGGTTTTTATTTCCCGACTCGCATAAATATTTTTTAAAAGAATGAGTAACTATAAAATAATGTTTAAACTTAAATCCTTTTTTATAAAAACTTTCGAGGAATTTGTAATTCGAGCATTAGACGTTCGAGAAATTGATTATTCGAGGAACTTGTTATTCGAGAAATTTCCATTCGAGCAATTTACCAGAAATCGGGTCGACTGTATATCACTATGGAAATAATAAACTTGTAATACAAGCGTGAGAAACACAAAAACATTGTTTACTACAAACATTGCAAAGTGAACATGTAGATTTTTGCTTTACCGGATGGCTGCCGCAGGCGGGATATCTCGTAAAATTTTTCATGCTCACCACGCCAATGACGAGTTACCTCGTCAATAACTAATTAAATTAATAATTGCAAATTATAGCCGGCGTGCTAGGTACAAACATACTTTTTTCTACGGTAGCCAAAAAGTTAAGACACCTTATATAGATCAAACACATTTATTTACATGACTTAAATATTTACCCAGGCATTCCGAGTACTCCAAGACCGAGAGACGCCGGCAAATCACCCATCTCTGGAAGCAAGTATTCACCTACGATGAGTTGTGGCTTAGTTGTTTCTCTAGCGATGGTATAATCTCTCCATCCAAAGTTACCCACAACATGCTGACCGACAGGGAAGCTTTTATTTTTACTTTCGACAATCCTAAAAAGATAAAGCAAAATATCAATCATATTACACCCGGTAGAAAGATGAACTATAATTTACACAGTAATGCAACGCACATATTTTCTTTACCAAAAGCTTAAAGATAACTATAAACAATGCAGGATTCTATGCAAGGAAGCGGTTTAACTGTTAGATTAATTCAAGCAATCAACATAATGGTGCTTTTCTTTATTAAATATTTTGACTGTGGCTATCAGTAGGGCTTCTTTCCCATGTAATGCGACGGAACCTTTGGTAGTCAAGTTTTTTATTTAAAGTTATAACTAACAGACCGGTGATTTATTAACGCTATATAGAAACCCTAAAAACATCAATTATAGGACTGAATACTTTTTTTTTCACCTTTTTAAATATCACTTGGGTACAAAGTTTCATAAAAATAGTTCCTTATGTGTTTAATGAGCCAAATTCCAAAATTCTACTGTCTTTTAAAATTCATTTTAAAAACTAAAAAAAAAATCTTTTTAACAGTCAACAGTTTTTTTGGATTTGAAAAAAGTATAAATATCTAAAAATTCAATCTTATCTTTATAAGAAATCAAGTTATTTGAATGTAGTCGGTCTTGCTATTATAAGCTGAGCATGTTTTTGGCATCATCTGGGCTTGGAGGGTTAATAAACTGTTGTTTAAAAATTTTAAATATATTTTTGGTCAAACGTATCACCTTCGATCAACAGGAGGGGTGGTTACCTGTACTATAACAGGGTTACCTCGATATAACAGGGTGTCTTGTGTCTGCTAAAGATAAAGTTTGTTAAAAAATAATCTAGATTTTTCACATATGTGAGACAAAGATAATATTACAAATTTTCAATGACTTGTTATTTTTATTGAACCATAAAATAATTCTTTTCTGTTAGTCCAATTGTAGGACAACTTATTTTGTGTTCCTCCGTGAGGCAAATTATTATCTAATGAGACAAATAGATTTAAATGGTAGTGAAACGGGACTGCAGAGTTGGAGTCATTATATTTCTGCTACTTTATAAAATGACTTTGTGTTTGTGTATGTTCATATAGTTACTAGCTATGGTATTACGTGAGGGAAAACTGGATACAGTCTTACTTTTTTTGAATTATTTAAATTTGTGTCGGAGACAATCGATAAAGTTACATAACATACTTTCAAGAAGGCCACTATCATAATATGTTGTACACCGCTTTATGTAGACAAGAGCTAATCAAAATTTTGATTTGTAAACTTCATATCATGTATCATCTCCTTACAAGACCATTCTGTATAACACAAGCCTTACAGAACAGTTCAAATTGTTGTATAATATATATTTTTACATGAAATAACCACGAATTATTTATTATTATATCTACGCACAGGAGTTCCTTATCTTTTACTATTTAATATTTATACTTATATTTAGATATTGATCTAAGCGCATTATCTATTATTTAGCTTGTGAAACTAAAATGTAATTTATACCGATAATACGTTATCTGTATAATTTGAGATTTATCACACATTCTTTTACAGGACTAAATATTATTTATATTGCTACATTTACTGTGGTGCATATTTTATTAGTATGTTATCACATCTAAGTAAAAAGACAAATACCAAATATCATAAATTTTAATGGAATAAGAATAACGCTTAATTTATCTACTCACTTTGCCACTTGTCCACCAATCATATCAGTGCCGGCTGGATACCTTATCATATAGGCCCTCATATATGGATCAACGCTCAGATATTCAGCTTTGCATAGATATTCTGAAATGATGATTAAATTTTACTGCACTCTTAAATACATTTATGGTTAAATGATGGATTATGTCATTTCAACTTTCACCAATGCAATTAATTATTCTGCATTATGTGACATGTGTAAAGAAGCTAATGATATTTTTAAAAAGAAAACCATACTTATATATTTAGCAGACTTTTTAGTTGCTTAAGCAATTTATAATTTGAAATATAATATCCATGTGTATAGTGGCGTAGAAAGGAGGGCAAGGTAGGAGCAGACCACCCCGGGCGGAAACATTATTGGGGGTGGGCATTTTAAAAAATACATAAATAAATTATATTTATACACAAAAAAAGTAAGCCACCTGTAATAAAAGCTTCAAGTTCAAAAAAAAAAATTGTACAAGTGATTTAAAAACAAAATTAGAGGAAATCTTGGGGGCAGCAAATTAAAGAACCGCCCCGGGCCGCAGGACTCCTTCCTACATCACTGCATGTGTATTATTTAAAACAAGTTATATATACTAATATTTTTTACCATGGTTTCGCAAATTTAACAGAACCAAATATTTAATAACTATAATTCAACTTCAGTCCATTCCCAACGTGGAGCATAAATATGGAGTTATATTTTTTGTAATTCGAAGAAGAGCTTGTGCAACTTCATAACAAGCAATTCTCGTGGAAAAAACTTATTTGAGATACCTCGATTAGGAGGCCATATGTTACAGATGAGGAGATAACTATATCATAAAAAAGGTATACAGTAAATCCTTTTGAGCTTAGGGCTAACCAGGTGCAGAATTAACAAAGTTGTTCCAAAAATCCAAAATAAAAATCCTCGTTGAAATTTAGAGCTGGATAGCAATACAACAATTGAAAAAAAATATGGAATTGAGGAGTGCTCATTGTACAATGTGACTTAAATAAAAATTTGTATAGTTATTAGTGTTATTCATCTTACTATTTATGATTGAAATTAAAAATAACATCCATCCCAGATATGAATCAATTATTTCTGTTTTCATTTTTATTAATTATCAAATTATATCTTTGAAAAAATCAACAATTATTCTTTACAGATTATCTGAATATACCTTTGTCAATAAATGTCCGATGTAATGGGATGTCGGTTTAAGAGGATTGAACAATACAGTAGTTTACTAATCCATTACAAAAACTTAAAATTGCAATTACAGAAACCTCTGTAGTTGAAAAATTATGTTAACAAACAACTATACTGGCAGATGATGATGATGATGAATTCAACCCAGTTTTTAGTAAGTAATCGATTATTGAAGATATTGGGCCTGGATTTAAAGTTAAGATATGTTGATCCAAGAGGAATAAAAAAATGATAAATTTTAGTGAATTAAGAATGAATTTTCTCAAAGCCGCAACCAAAACATTACTCATAAAGTAAACATAAAAAAACAGTATATTCAAATTATTTTATTGATTTAAATTATAAAGTGTTTCGCGAGTCAATATTTAATATTATTTAATAATGATAAGGCAATTATATTGGTGCTTGTTGATTTTTCTTATTAAACAATAAAGGTAAGGACAAAAAATATTATATTTATAGACAGTGATTATGTTCATAGTAGTGATTGTGAATGCATACACATATTATATTAAATTTGAATGATTCAAATTTAATATTGAGATTTCACTAAGCACCTTCAGTCGAAATTTTAAATTAAAACATAATGTATTGTTTCTTATATGAATTTTTTCTTTGTGAAGAACATTAAAATTAATTAAATTACTAAGAATTACTTAGCTTAGACATTAGCATGAGGACCGTTTAATAGTTTATAAAACTGATTAAACTTTTATTATTTAAATAGAGCTTATTCAAAATTAAATATTAATAAAAAAAAACGACAAACTTATTTAATTTTCAATTGTGCTTGCAATGAGGGGAAACGATCCTGAGCATTTCATAGAATTCCAAAAATTGTGTAAGTAGTAAAAAATATGTGTTTTATTTTTATAAATATAATGCCTTCCCACCAAGAATTGACAATAATTAACACCTTGAAAGTGATAAAATCATACATATATTTTTTACGATTTTTAAACAATCCTGTAAAGCTACACGTATTTAAGCAGGAGATTTCTGTATTTTCCGTGAACTGGTAAAACTTCGATTTTTCAAGGCAAATGAAATCTAATCAACGCTTCAAAATATTAACTACAAATAAACAAATTACAAAAAAAATGACATACCTCCATCTTTCAATTCAGGAAGCTCTTCTTCCACAATGTTGAAGTCACTTTTCTTTGGTTCGCCCTGGAAGTGTTTCACCAGAACGTATTTCCTTGCCCTGACCATGTCTGAAGTTGTTGAATAAAGCCTGTTAACTAATCCAGATACTCGCCGGTAGTTCATGATATACCTATCGTTTTTAAATTGACAATTTATCAGAGATCAACTCCCACTCTAGATGTATAGCTCGAATATTGAATATGAAAAACTAAGTATATTGATTATTTTTCTGTCTTCTCATAGTGATAATACATTGATAAGCTAGCGGTGTATCAGCGATAACGAGTAAGCAGGGGATAAAAAAAGTTACAAACTCACTTCGTTTCCCGGGATATTTGTTTAGTTACTCATAGACTCATAGCATAGACAGTCATAGAATTACTACGTCATAATTTTGACGTTTTGGTATATGAGAAATTAATGATGTACTAAGCAGTTTATTACCCAGTAAGTCTGATATACCTATAAATTGAAATCACTGGGAACAATATCATATTACTGATACGCCAAATTATAGCACACAGGAGCTTAATAAGAAGTATACACCTGCAATTGTCCCGAACAATATTTCTACAATCTTCAGTGATTTAGTAAATTAATAAAAAAATCTTTTTCTAAATAATTAGGTACCTAAGTAGTTAAAATTTCAATATACTGGTGGAAGATTACAAAAATAATTAAACAAATTTGATAAACGCATATTTAATGATATCAATTTAAAATAAGGTAAATATATCATACAGCAGCACGTCGACTATTGCGGCGAAAAACTTCACAAACTAAGCTGAAAACAACTCCACGATTTAAAATATTTATTGAAGCATTGATAAACCGCGTTAAAATCACACATTGATATGAAGAACACTGATAAATAAATTATCCAAAATATGACATATTCTCACTGTACACCGCCATACTTTTTAAATTATCCTGTACTTACACATGGATTATTGCGGCAGATTGTGCTGAAAACAACGCCACGATTTAAAATATTTATTGAAGCATTGATAAATCGCGTTAAAATCACTTCTTTTTCTACTTTTTAATGTGTGATTTTAACGCAATTATCAAGCCCTCAAAAAATAATTTTATGTCGTGGCGTTGTTTTCAGCTTAGTTTGTGAAGTTTTTCGCCGCAATAGTCGACGTGCTACTGTATGACATATTTATCGTTTTTTTTCCTGTTGTGCAGCATGGCTACATAAAGATCTATTCATAGACAATATCTATCGATATTATAGTACAGTTTACTTATCTATGGATATCGTGAATTCGGCTACTTTGGCATTTGAGGTTACCGCTTTTTCTCTTATTCGTTGATGATATCAGTTTAATCGAATATGTCAACCGATTTTTATATACGGTACTACGTAGGCCACAAGGGAAAATTCGGGCATGAGTTTTTGGAATTCGAATTCAGACCTGACGGCAAATTGCGGTATGCTAACAATTCAAACTACAAAAATGACACCATGATCCGGAAAGAAGCTTACGTTCATACTTGCGTTATGGAGGAACTGAAAAGAATCATCCATGACTCTGAAATAATGCATGAAGACGATTCGATGTGGCCGCAGCCGGATCGTGTCGGACGACAGGTACTTACTTTCCACGTAGTCTTCAATAATTAATTTCCATTTAAGGTTACCTTAGCCAACAATATTTGTTTTCCCCTCTTTAATTTATGCACATCGATTATTACACCCGTAGCATTTTTCAGTCAACACTAAAGCAGTGTTGGGCTCGTGTATTTAGATATTTCTAGTACCTAAACATCGGCTAATGAAAAATTACAATAGCCTTAATAACTGTATTCGATATTAACTCCCTCCATTAGTTTTCCGCCTGTGTGGTCGAGTGGTCAACGTCGTTGGCTTCGGTTACGGAGGTCCCGGGTTCGAATACCGGTACGGGCAGTTTTATAAATTGATTTTTCAATCGATTTATGAATATCTGTTCGAAGGCATGGATGTATGTGATGTCTTGAATTCCCCCCTCCACACCCATCCTATCCTATGAACAGAGCGTATCGAGAACGATTAGCTAACCACTAGTCCTGTCCTAGCCCTATCCTTCTATTCCTAATCTCTTTAGTAAAAGTGAGGTTGAGCAACTGAGTCGTATAAACACATCTGTTGAGATAAACTCCATGAGGAGTCCATATGCTCCACATTAGGAGCGGACATGGTTAAAAAAAAAAAAAAATAGTTTGAATGCCCTAAAATATAGTACAATTTACATTCATTTTTTTAATTTTCATTAAGTAAATTCCACGGTAATATGAAAGTCGTAGATATAATAATGTTGATTGCTTCCAAAAATGTGTAACTTTCAATTT
This sequence comes from Himalopsyche anomala, assembly GCA_031772345.1. Classification (NCBI taxonomy): domain Eukaryota; kingdom Metazoa; phylum Arthropoda; class Insecta; order Trichoptera; family Rhyacophilidae; genus Himalopsyche; species Himalopsyche anomala. Next base: position 5,892,137 of record CM062835.1, on the reverse strand, counting down.
ACAGTCAATACTCCTTTTATGCGATTTCGAAGTCTTATCTATTTTCGAATGCAGATTTTAAAAAATGTACTATATTTTACATAAAAAAATATTACATCAAGAGCACGCATCATTGTATTTTTGGTTAACACACCCACTCCTATGATAAATATCATTTGCTGTTGTGAAATTCTACTTACATTTATAAATCTTGTTACAGGAGCTGGAAATAGTTATCGGCGAAGAGCACATTTCATTTACGACATCCAAAACTGGATCGCTGGTTGACGTAAACCAGTCACGGGATCCCGAAGGACTGCGATGCTTCTATTATTTAGTGCAAGACTTGAAATGTCTCGTATTTTCATTGATAGGACTTCATTTCAAAATTAAACCTATCTAATCTTAAGTTATTTGTTAGTTTTTACTATTACATAGTTTAAACTCTCCTTTTAATTATAATAATACAGCACACATTTATTTAAACCTCAGTAACATTATATTTTTTTAATAATTGGGAATTTGAGATACTATATTATTAACCTTTAGAGGAGTATGGACGTACATGTACGTTGGCGCCATTTTTCTGTAAATGAGTATGGAAGTACTTTTAACTCAACATAGGAGTGTCTGTCTGTAAGCATATATATGCTCTAAGTATGAATTACATATATTCATTGGGAAAAAGTCACAAAATTGTCATGCCAAGAAAAGGCAGTAAATCAAAGTAAAGTCTGTATAAATCTATTCATTCCTCTAAAGGTTCAAGTGTACCAAATTTTGTGTACATTTCAATGATGAATTTGTTCATTAGAAAAAACTTTGACAGTTTTATATTAAAAACAAACTAATCAAAGAGAACCCATAAAGAATCTAAATTCATTAGAAACTTAAAATAATCTGTCCCTCCAGTTACACTGTATAGTTTAATATAAACGAAAGAACTGGGAAAAGTTATTGGTAATTAAAGATTACCATTTCATTTCATTAAATGACATAACATTGTAATGTGCAATGGCTTGTTTTAGTGATATTGATTGACTTTACAATAAACATAATTGTTTTCAATATAAAACATTTAACTTTTTAGCAAATGAGCATAATTTTGCTGCAATCATAAGCACTATCTATCACTAGCTCTTGTATCTTTCAGAAAAATTATGCTGTGGTTGTAAAATGATAAATTAACATTGATTATGATTTTTTCAATGTCACCGTTGCAAAATAATTAATAGTATCATCTCACCAAAATGAATGTGCTTTAATTTGTCTTATCTGATTGATATCATTTAATACAAACTATAATAAATATACAATATGCTAGAATGTTGTTGTCGAAGCAGTATCAGATGACACATTCTGATATGACAATATCTACTAGAGTCTGAATATTTGTACAATGACTTGTATGTTGCGAGTTATTTGGATTATTATTAGTTAATTTCCTTAGGTTAATATTCTTATAAGTTTGGATAATCTCACATCGCTTTTTTGTTGCTTGATTGATGGCTTTTGAAAATTGGTTTGATGTTTTTTTCTTCTAATTTATCGATATGAATGAATGTATTTGTAACAATTTTTAATAAACTCATTTCCAAAGAATTTACTGTCTATTTTTTATAATATACTAGCCGGTTACCGGCAAGCGTTGCAATGCCACTCAAAGAAAGAGTTTGTGTTTTAATTGTATTTATTGAAGTGCATGTTTTCTTTTTCTGTATGTTTAATATTTGTTGCCGATTGTCAATAGTACGACACTCGCGGCACCTACTGTAATTTAATTGTACTATGCCTATAACTTTCGCGGAAGTTGCATGAACGGTATGGCAGACATACAAACATTGATTTTTATGTATAAAACCTACTTTAAGTTATAATTTTAACATGCCTATAAACTTCGCGAAGGTGCAAGCAAAAAGTTTGTCAAAGTTTTATTGCAATCGGATGAGCAGTGTGGCAACACATAAAATACGAAAAAACAATCACGCCTAATGCATGGAACACATTTGAACGGAGTGTCAAAATTTAGAGCACACTAGCTGTAAGCCCGTTGACCTCAACGGGGGGATTTTTGTTGCATTTTTAAGACGTCAGAAAATTACAAACCTATTTATTGAATAAGCCAGAAATTCTAAAAATAAAATAGATTCATCTCGGGGCATATATCGACCGCCCTGCCCTGCAGTATTTTAGTTGTAAATTATTTAATTTTTTGAATAATGTTCAAGTTTGCTAACTATTTTTCGTAGTAGCAAAAATTTCGTTAATTTAATTTTTGGAATAATCTTTAAATTTGCTAACAACTATTTTTCGTAGGAGCAGAAATTTCGTAAAATATTAAATCTTTGGAATAATGTTCAAGTTTGCTAACAATCATTTTACATAGTAGCATATATCAACAGCCCTGCAGTTTTAAATTGTAAATTACTTAATTTTTGAAATAATGTTTAAGTTTGCTAATCATTTTTCACATGCAAAATGGTATAAATTAATTGCACATTTTATCAAAACAAAATTATCAAAATGTTGACTTATTCTCCAAACTAGGGATTCCAACTATTCGTCATTTTCAACTATCCGGATATCGAATAATAAAATTGAAACTATCCGGATATCCGGATAGTTTCAATAAGTATGAACAAAACGAAACATTACTACATATATAAATGTATGTAAAAACGAGTTCATTCGTAATATAAGTCATTTATTCATATTTTAAAAATAAGAGAGCATTAAATGTACCATATTTTAAATTTTATCTTAATTTAGTTTTAATTTGTCCTGCTGTTGAAAATACTCGTTCCTTTGCTGTTGGTGTTGGTATTATTGTTAGAAGTGTTTTAAACAACACTAATATTATGAGATTTTAGATGATTTATCATAGGAGTCGTTGAAGATCCTTTGCATCCAATAGTTTTCCCACATTTATTTATTACACATCGCTGACTACAAATTATTATCTTTTCTCATAAAATGAGTCCATACTCCGAGCGTCTTGACATGGCTAAAATTTTATACAAAATATTTTTTAACATATTTTAATAAACAACGAATTACAGGCTGCTTTTGTTAATATCTAGACAGTCTCGATTGCTTGGTTTTCAGTAATGAATTGTAGAACTCGCACGCAAATGAAGATGTTTCACGATCAAAGTTTAATGATCAACTGATCCTGACTAAATCCTTTCCCACTTCTGTATATGCCTTAGATAGAGAAAATACACATTTCAATACTATTCCATCATATTAAAATATTGAAAATTTGCAGCTGCATTAGATTACACTAACGGCATTTCTTCAATGAATGAAATTTCGGCATTAAAGGTTTTTTTGCCTCGAGTCCGAGCTGATTCGTCGAACTTTTAAGTATTAAGATAACAAGATGAGTAGTTATTCATAATACCCGAGTTTGGGGAAGGTAAAAAAAACACTACTCCTAAATAATCGTTTCTCCCAGGTAGTAAATACCCCAGTATTCATATCATCTTTCGTCGATTTTGTAAAATATTTAATTTAAAATTATAACGAATATTATCCGGATATTTTCCCAAATATCCGGATATCGAATAGTTAAAAAGGACCGGATATATCCGGATATCCTAGTTGGAATCCCTACTCCAAACAGAACTTGTTTTTAGAATATATATAATGATTTGTACTGAAGTTATTTTATTACACATACTGAAATTATGCTTTCGCCAACAACTAACTATACCACGTATGTACCTAGATTAAAAACAAATCTTCAAATAATTGCGTCTTATATTTATTTTTTGAAAAACATATTTCGCTAGTCAATCGGATTTTGTTATTTTGGTAGCATTTATTTTCATACGATCAAGATGTACTGTGATTTAAAAAGAAAGTTTTCAAAAAAAAAAAAATTGTTATAAACCCAAAAAAAAGCGCTCTAGGCTAGATTCGAACCAGCTACCTACAGGTTATCAGCCGAGCGCTCTACCTCTAGGGTACAGTAGAATTTGGGAAAGCGCGTAAAATAAAACATATAATATGCATGCTGTTTTTTAAATAAAAAACGAAAGGTTCCATTTTCAAACGAAATTTAATATATATTATCTATTTTCATCGATTCTGATAATTGTGACGTTAGCTCAGTTGACAAAGAGCTCGGCTGATAATTCATAATTATGGGATCGATCGACGGTCGCGGCGCTTTTTTGTATGAGAATTCAAATTTTCAGCGATTTGATTTGTTTCGTTAAATAAAGAGTGTATTGGAAAAATATGTCTTGAGTATGAATAAAAAAATTGCGTCAGCGGAGCTGGTGAGGTGGGAGGGGGGAAGGGGGCAGGGGAGGGGAAATCGCGGACAATCATGCAAATCATGTAATCATACGGACATTATCGAGTATTAATATATAGATGATTTGAAATATACCATTTTTTAATTTTTCATACAAACAATCGAACGTTAAATTTGAATTGTCTGAATGCTGATTGATCGTCAGTCGGCGGTTGACAGTTGAATTGCATGAACGGTATACATACAAACATTTATTTTTATATATAAGACCTACTGTAAGTTCATTTTAATATGCCTATAACCTTCCCAGAAGTGCAAACAAAAGTTTGTCAAAGTTTTATTGCAATCGGATCAGCGGTTTGGCAGCCTAGAGTACGAACAAACAAACAATATTTTTTATATATTAGATACATCAGCAGTGGCGGCTCCTGACCTAAAATCTTGGGTGGGCTAGAAAAAAGCATATTGCCACTTCACCTTATACATTAATCTACAAGCAAATTAACAAATACTACGACACTACTGCAATGCATAAATTTTTATATAATAAAATCAATGCTAATGTAACTAAGAAATAATAGAATACGGAATCCTTAAATTTGTCTCTTTCAAAGTGAAATAACAAGTACCTACTAAAAGCAATACAGAACTGTCACTGAAAGTCAATACCTGTCACTTTCATACAATACAACGATATTGGTTTTGTGTTTCAATGCATAAGTATGCGTAATGGGCAGATTTTGTTTAGCCCCCAACGATCAACAGAAGCTTAACAGATTGAAACACAATCGTTTGTGATTGATTGCGCCCCAGTGTAAAGAAATATTGTCTGTGGTTACGGGCTAAATATCGCTAGCCCTTGAGTGGTGTTGCCAGAGTGACGTGACGTTGCCTATTCCCTGTAAAGTATTTATAGGGTTATTGTTTTTTTATGCCGGCTCAGTTTAAAATTGTGGTACAAAACACAATCGAGAATATGATTGTAGGTAGACGTAACATTGTCTTATATTGACGGAGGAAAATTAAAACAAAGATATTATATTCATTTGGGAAAGGTAAAATACGCTTATAAATGTATTTATTTTGTTCAGAGGCCGAATTGCTGTTCATTTTTATTCAGCCATCTAATGTTTTGGGTGAAAAATGCAGGTCGGGCTTAGCCTACCTAGCCCAGTACCTAGAACCGCCACTGTACATCGGTGACGTTTACCTCTCAGTTTGACATTTGATAATTAGTCGGTTAAGTTGTCGTTTATTACAAAAATCGCCATTCTGGGTTAAAGGTTAGTGCATCAAACGGTCAGAATTCAGTCAGCGATTTTAGGGCATGACTGTTTTTGACGGTTTGCAAACGGTTGGAAACCAGTTTTGCCACAAAAAACAACCAAATGTCCAGCACAATCCAAACCATGTGATCAAAGCTTTGAATTAGATTCTAACTCGAAAATAGTTTGCAAGCCGTCAGAAGTACGCAGGACAGAAGTGAGCTGGGGTTACAATAAATTAATAGATTTTGGGAATATTTTATTCACTTAAATTATAAAAATAATTATTGTATATTCTTCACAACAGACACGATAAAGAAAACTAAGCGTTTTAAGACCTTATGTAGAGCCATACTTCGTAAACCATACTCATACAGCCTCATTTCAAACTAAATATGTATTTTTTTTTTTTATAATTGCTTTTTGCAATCAAATTGATTGCTTGATTGAAGTGCTTTCATATGCTAATATAGGGTTGAGAATGCTATAAAGTCAAACAAAGTTGTGTAAACGACGTCTTTAAGGATTCGTTTTCGTTTTACAGTATAAAATTCAAGAATGTGCTTTAAAAAAAAAACAAAAAAACTCTTGACACGTTACATTTAGAAGCATTTTTTTTACATACATTCAACTCAAACGCAAGTGAAATTACCAATGTGCAAAACAGGATAATTAAATAGCAATAAATCTTCTGATTGCAAAATTAAATATATGTACTTCGGTACCTACTTTTTTGATGCGGTTTCACTAGTTGTAATGTTTTTACTGATACCACCAGATGGCGCGCATTTTCGAAGACGCGAATCGATTGCTGTTATTTTGACATGACAATAGCATTTTGTAAATCGGTGTTAACTGAATTGATGAAGAATTTTGTGAGTTAAAAAACTATTGAATCCTCCGCATTTAAATGGACAACATTATTTGATAATTTAATCTGACGAAATATGTCTTCACCACCTTTATTGTGCGTCTTTTGTAATGATAAATTTGAATCGAAAGATTCTCTTGCTCAACATTTCAGGTATATTTTAACATTATGTTACGACTTTTATTTGATTATTATCTCAATACACCAATTACACAACGATCTGATTTTAACTCATAAAATTTTGATTTGACGTGTGTGTATGAAAGTTAAACATCAACATATTTTACAAACTTTTCTTCGCATCTTATTATATTTAATATTTCCCGAATACGTTTGAATTACATTTGGACCGTTTCAGACAATTACGAACATTATTTTATTCAGATTCGTATAGTTTTTTAAAAAATGATGTCTTTATCTAATTTTATGAACAAGATTTCTCGAAACACTGGAAAAGTGGCTCCCACTAATTTATACAACTGCACATTTTGTTATGACCCCAAACCATCTCTTGATTATTTATTTCGAGGTTTATTATGAACTGTCGTAAGAAAGTAATTTAATATATGAGTTCAATGTACTCTTATTGCTTATAGGCAGTGGTGTGCTGCTAAAATTTTACTATGAATTTACCGATTTGCCCAAAATATCAGCATGACTCGTTTTTTTTTTTTTAGCTCTTCCAAGAATTTCTGATTCCAAAAACCCAAGAATTTACCGATTTGCCCAAAATATCAGCTTGACTCGTTTTTTTTTTTAGCTCTACCTAATTTTCGTATCCAAAATCACAGATATTTACGGATATAGTAATAACCTTGACGGGCTTAGGAACCGGCTCTCTGAACCAAGATTATTTTAGCAACCGGCTCGGTAGAGCCCGTGCAAACCAATAGCAGCACACTTCTGCTTATAGGTTATTATTGTTGATGATGTTTACTTGGCAAATAAAGCTGACATAATACATCATTTTTTACTTTCCCATTGTGAGGATGCCCACTGTATCCTTGTTTTTCATATTTTTCAGGACTCATGCTACTGGTGCGATACCGCGTTCAAAGTACGTCAAAGCCGTAAGACACAATTTAAGTGCAAAAACAACTATTAAATGTGACGTTTGTACGGAGGAATTTAACACAACCACCGATGCCATATCACACAAGTACAAAAAGCATCGGGATGCACCCATTCAACATTTTTGTGCATGGTGTGGGAAGCAATTTCCGATTAAGGTATAATATTCAATATACCTTTCACTTAACCTCTTAACCTCGCAACGGGTAATTAAATCTATAGGATTACGGATTATTTCGTCACACCCATAGTAAACACAGCAGTGACGAAATATGTCGTCAAGCCCATAGTAAACACTTGATGAAACGTTTCATAGTTCGCCATGTGCAGAACCTTTGTCAACAAAAGAGTGGAAAAATAAAAAAAACAAAAAACAGCGCTGAACGACGTGTAAATGTATTGTACATGTGATACCCAAACAAAATAAACGGTAGATCGCCACGCCCGCTAGAGGACAATATTTGAAATGTCGTGACGGAATATTTCGTCATACCCGGTCAACAGGTTAATGAACTACCATTACAGGTTACTATAATGTATGCCATGCAAGCATTGAAACAAGTGACACCAGCTTTTTTTGCCAAAGCCTCAGTTGCTTAGTCGTCGCCTTGAGTAAACAAAGTTCCATCTGAAAAAAACCATATGCTTTCTCGGACATTCAATAGAATACTCTAGAACAGGGTTTCTTAACGGTGGGCCATGAGGCCCCCCAGGGGGCCACAGCGTGTTCTAAGGGGGCCACAGAGATTTATTTTTGTTTTGGGGAGCCACGGGTATTGATAAAACGATACAGGGAAGAGCATAATGGCGGACGTCGCGGAGCTATTTTGTGTAAATCCGTCAATAAAATAAATTACTGGCATTCTAGATTCGAAAATCTCAGAAGAGCTATAAAAAAAGGTGGGTTTTTGAAATTATAATTTTCATGAGAAGACAAAACAATGGTATGGGGGCCACAGAAAAATAAAGACACTCAAAAGGGGCCACGCTCCCAAAAAGGTTGAGAAGCACTGCTCTAGAATACTCATAAAAAATATCTGGTTAAATCCAGATGTGAAAAATATACACCTCTAATCGTTGACAAATTTGGTCAACAGTAACTAAGATAATATAAGCCATTTAAACGTGTTCGAAAAACTGGAGCCGATAAATCCTCTGGGATTCTTCGCATATATCGGCCCCTTGGAATTAAAAGGGTTAATATCAAATTTAGATATTTTAAAAATATTATTTAAAATTTTAAAAACATTGGCATCTTGTCAATTATTATAAATTTTTTATAATCTTTATAATATTGAATAATTTTTGATCGATATTTTATAAATCAACCGTTGTTGTAAAAGTACATGATTTTCTCGAAAAATTATAAATCATTGTGATACTCAATGTTAACGTCTCTGGATGAGGAATTTATAGATCCCTGATCTATATGACCATAAAACAGAACTATTTTTGTTACAAACTAAGAAATATTTGATTCACTGAAATTTATGAGTATATTTAATTCGTCTGTTTACCCAAATGACTTTTCACAGCACATCTGGGAGTTGCATCAGGAGACCCACGCTAATGAAGTGAAGCCATTGTCAAATATGTCGTGTGAAATTTGCAATGCAGAGTTCTACGATGAGAAAGCGTGTACCTATCACCAGAAGTCTTTCCATCGAAAGGCTTTCTCTTTAGAGGCCGTCGATACACCTCCACCTTCTAAAAAAATATCTATCAACAGCCACGGAGATGTGTTGTCCGTGTTTTATTGCCCTTTCTGCGGGGTGGAGTATATAATCAAATATAATTTACAGGTGTGTATGCATATATTTATTATATTCGACACCATAAACGGTGCAGTCTTTCCAGTTATACTGCGAGAATAATTATGCATGTATATTGCATTTTTATTTTAAATGAAACACAAATACATCCGTAGAATGATTTCCATTGTTTATGATTTTGAAATGTTGAAACAAACTAATTTTATTAAGACCCGAATGAAGGGTATCACCAGAGCTGTCGCAACATCGAGTGGAAAATGGCAAGAAAGTGGAAAGGTTCATCCAGTATCATTAATCTTAAAATTTATTTTGTACATGTGATCATTTATGTGTCATGTTTTTGGCTCAAGTTTTTTTTTATGTTTGCCAGTACTAAAAATGTATATGGAATCTTGAATTTTTGTTTTTTTTATCTTCTTTAAAATCTAATAAGAAACAGTGCAAACTGTATAATAGTTTTCAATAATAATAAGGTATAAAGGCAAATAATATAATTAAATAATTTTATAAAATGGTGGCGTTTAACAGGCTATGTCGTTTACTAGTGGAAAATCAAAATAATATGGTTCACTGAATGTAAAATAAAGTTGTAAAAATTTGAAAGTTACATCACTTTCATGTGAACACAAGTAAATATATAATATATAGCAGAGGTTGCCACACTTTGCTTTCTAAGAGCGACTAGTTGACTATTATACTAAATCCCACAATAGATTGTCTTCATTGTCAATTAACGTTGTGTTCAGTTTCCTTACAATGGATTCTCTGAAAAATATCTGTCCGCGTAGTATAATAAGTAAATTGTCCGCGATCAACTGTGTGTTTGCTACAATATAGAGACTTTTGAAATACAAATATCTAAAAGTCAATTTGTAGATATCAATTTGAGTGTTGATAATATACGCAGAATGAGTGTCTCTCTTGTCTCAAATTAATTTCCCTCTCTTTTTTTTCCACCCTCACATAAAAATTGTTGATGTGATAGATGAGTACTCACTTCTCTACACCCATCCTTAATTTTTGTTTTCTTATCTTCCAGAAACATATCGACGGTAATCACTTAAAAGAACAAGAAAATCCTCCCACCGACGTAGTGAAGTGTACGATATGCGATGCGCATTTTTATAATGAAAAGGCTTACAATTTTCACACAACGTACCATAAAACTGATGATCTATATGTAACCAGCGAGGAAATGAGGTGAGTTATCAGTCAACTCCCATTTGTTGCATTATTCTATATCAAAAACAATTTTGTTATTATGGGCATCATATATTTTGACGATGACGCTTTTTCATGCGATGTCCATATTTCTTCAAATGTGCGTTTTGAATTACCACTAACCGTATTTCCACGATTATAAACTGCATATTTTTTCTTATTATTGTGTCTGTATTTTGAGTGCATCTTATGCATCCATTTATGGTGTGAATTTTACTGCACAGAATATCACACTCTTAACAGTTTTACTGTTTTTGTGAATGAAAAAACTTGCAATTATTGGATAATTTATTTATTTTTCAGACAACGGATTGTTACAAAAATAGACCTTGATTTCGATTTTAGAAGAGTGAAAACGTACACAAGGGCACCTACTAAGCCTACTAAAAAGAAGATGAAAACGTTGATGGTGAGTGTTGCCTTGCAATGACTGTAATTGTTTAACAAGAATAGTGAATAATTCATCCTTTACCATTTTTCTCTCAGGTGGTCAGATGTATTTGTCCACCCTTCATATGCAGTGGCGTACAGTGGGTGTTGATGTTATCTGTGCTGTATATCAAAAAATTAAAAATACACCATTTTTTTAAATGAATTTTATTATTATTTATTCATCAATTCGATTCTTCACTTTTAAGGCATGGATTTGTTAATTATGTTCGTTAAATGTGTCTAGTATAAGCTCGATAATTGTTCGTATCTTACATCAAAATCATATTTAAGGCGTTGTTTACCAATTTTAATTATAATTAATTTCATCTCATATCTTCTATTTGAAAATCATGTATTCAAAATTCGATTCAAATTAAAAATTCAAGACCAAGTACACGTGCGTGCTTGAACAATAAAACTGCGTACAAAAACATTAGTCCTCGCAACGCCTGGGACAGTCTCTTTTACACATTCAGTAGAAGGTTGTTCGGCCGTAGTACAGGACACATGGCGGAATACATATACGATAATATACTATCATCTACAAACGCACTTTAAATATACCGGTTCATACTATAGAGCTCTAGGGTGTGGGGCCCGGCCCCTGTTTATATGTAAAGATTACGAGGAAAATGTCAGCCTAGTATTTTAAAAAATCAAAATAGTGTTACGAAACAAAATGTTCCAGAAAATTATCTAAAATTTTCACCCATATTTATATGAATTACAAGTGCATTGATATCTAAGGAAATTGTTAAATGAGAATTCGTTCTAAGTCAGTCGATCAACTCCTCTTCTAAGAGACAGTAAGGATAGTTTTGAGGAAGGAAATAGCTGGTCACTGATGTAATTAACTTAATAGTTTCCGACCACTATTTTCAATATTGCTGGACAAGATTTCTTACTTATTTTATGGGTGTTAATGGTAACTGTTTTTTATGAAAGACTTTTCCTATTTAGTAAAATCATGGCACCGCTTCTATTTGTGCTCTAATTGTTTATTGAGCAACACTGTTTCCTTGCAACCGTAGTGATAAATTTATCAAATAAGGATCTGTGTAACTGTGAATCAAAAATATATTATTGTGCTAAATATCAAATTGTTTTCTTTAAATGAATGAACTATTGACAGCAGTCAGTGTTTACTATGTTTAAATGCATGTATCTAAAGTACAACCATCTTAGATCGAAATGTCAATTAATATTGGAGTTTAATATGAATATTTCTAATAACCTGACTATTTACATTATTGCAGGATAAAGTGGAAAAAAACTATTTTAAAATTGGTGATATGTCAACATTTTCGCCACCCCCTTCCGATGACGACTCCAATGAAGACAGTCACACAGAGGAGAAGCCTATTTCTGGTAAGAGGAAGCACGATACGGTTACGAGCAGTTCCGAAGCCATCACTCTCGATCAGTTCGTGAACATGAATAAAGACATATTCAGCGATTGTTTCGATACTAATACTGTAACTGATGATGGAAACGGTGCGAAACCAATTCAGAATGAAATTCCCGATGAAATTATCATGAAGCAAAATTCTGAGAAAAATATTTCAGTTGATATAGCTGAGCCTAGTATTTCAGCTGCATTGTCAAACAGTGATGCGAATATAAAAATAGTAAAGAAAGAGGTAATTGTTAAGAAGATTAGTGCGCCGGCGGGAGCCGCTCCGCCCGGCGTGAAAGTCATTACCAGTGATGAATTAAAAAAAATGAAGCAGCAAGGAATAGTCTTATCTGTTGTTTCTAAACCTCCGCCTGTTTTGAATGTTTTAAGGAAAATTTTGATCAAGTCGGACATTAAGCCAAATACATCAGTAGACATTATTCCATTCCGAGATTTACCGAAAACAAATGAAATAAAAGCAGAAGAAAAACCTGCATTACATCTGGACATTATAAAAGAAATGGAAGACAAACCTTTAAACAGCGAGCCTGTAAAAAATCGATTTGGTATCGATTCCCTAGGGGTATTAAAGGAAGTATCCGTTCCTTCTGTAGATAATGCTGTAGATTCTTTAAACGAGATGGATGAAAAACTTATTATGACTAAATGTCTCAACAATAAAGCCGTTGTTGTAGTGGAGCGGGACCCCAGAATACATTCATCGACTCTGCGAATGACCATATCGGTCGATTCTAAAAGTCTTCCATGCAAAAAACCTTCCACAAAAACGTGTCAAGTGATTAAAAGACGTACGAATAGCCCCAGATCTGTAAAATATATTAAACATTATGATATATTACCGAACGTAGGTGCCCGTTGATAAAAGAGACTGCCAGATATAATTCGCTGTCCTGTTTTTCAGACGCACTTAGTATTATAATTGGTATTGATAATTTTATTGTGAGCAGTGAATTACATGTAATATGTATATAAATATGCCAATCTTTATTTGGCTGCTTCACGGTAGCAAAATGAAATGTCACCGTACTGTACACTTGACAGTGTATAAATATAAAAGTTTTTTCTACGAGAACCGCTTGGTACGCGGTTGCTCAATCAACCTATCTTTTTTAAAGAGTGTAGTAGGAACAGAAGGATAAGGCTAGGACAGGTCTAGCAATTCACTAATCGCTCTTGCTGCGACTCATTATTTTAGGATTGGATGGATGGGAGGGAATTTTTAGACATCACCCACGCCTTCGAACAGAAATCGGTAAATAGATTGAAAAAATGCTGCTCATACTAGGACTCGAACCCGTGATATTCGTCACGGAAACCGACTACATTGATCGTTGTGCCACGGATTCGACACCATAAATATTTGCCACGATATTGACCTATAATCGGCAAAAGAACTTAAGCGACAACATTTGGTAAATTGTGTTTTAAGCCAATAATTGTTCAATATCACCTAAGGCGTCAGCGACAAAAAAATTAGAGCGTTATGTCATTTGCCTGATCTTTTTTAGTGCCTGTGCATTTAAGTGCTTTGACTTGTTGTCGATTGTTCCACGTGGATCCCAGTTGAGAAACGCTGATCTAGAGAACTCATAGTAGTCAGACAATTTTATTATATCAAGATAGGCATTGACCATACATTACTATTTAATAACTGCACTGAAAAAAAACCTTTTTCGAACTTAATTTTAAAAAAACCTATAAAATTTATAAATTTTCAGTTACGACTCGCTGCCTATTACTGGTCAATATAATAAATATTCGTAAATTTAGAATATTTTCAGGATACTTTATGATTTTCTCAAAACAATGTTTTTCAACATGATACTCTCTGCCAGTATACCGACGTTATGCACTACACCAATTATGGCTGAATACATATCGACTGTGGAAAGGAAAAAGGACGTAACCCACACATATCGAATTTTACAGGAGGCGCAAAAAACGTGTTTTGGTGATTTTGGGCCATATGCAAATTATGAATTATACACAACCTTGAAGTGCACAGAAACTTCTAAACTGGTGTTTAATCGAAATAATCTAATATTAATTAAATAAATTGTTTAGGAAAAACCTTTATTTTAGTCATTTTTGGTTTTAATTTCTTACAAGGTCATCTTTTTCAAACTTAAAAGCTAAATTTAGATACTAAATCAGCATTTGCAGCTTGAATCCTTTTGATAGAACGTGTATCGAGTTTGATACATTGTGATTATCGAAAAAAAGCTGTTTTGAAAAAACTGCGGGGTACGTCCTTTTTCCTTTCCACAGTCGATATCCTAAACAATTTTCTTCATTTTGTATTTTTTCAAACAGTTAAGAGATGTGTCGTAATGCAAGCTCAAACCCCCCATGTGAGTTCATTAACATCAGGGGGTCTTTTTTATTTGTGAGCCATTTAACGGGAGCCGTTCGATTCCAAGTTAACAAACACATCATTGCATATTGTCCTAATACACAAGCAGTCATATTTGCCAATCTGAGTAAGACCTGTGCTCTCATTTCTTTGTGTCAGTGTATATGTACTATAGTTCTTCTGCATTAAAGATGGTGATAAGAGTGCAATTTCGTTTTAACTTCCTGGTGGTAGGAGGTTATTGAATATTTTTGCAGTAGCAATGGCTTCAATAAGGTTACAAAATACTGGCTCAGAAGGAAGGAGCTTTGGGCCCGCTAATAATGCCGAATTGATAAAATTCTTGCACTTACAAGTGTGAGCCAGGAAGTGTAAATCTTAGTCTTCATAGTCAAATTTATTTCATAGTGTTTATTCTATTTATAAAATCGCTTTTGTTAAGATTATGTATAGTAACATATTATCGTCACCCTACTGGCAGAAATAGTTCCAACTGAGAAGACAGGAAATGAAATTTTTTAACTTCCTTCTAGCCTTGATAATTTATGTTACATAAATAATTATAATATCAAAATATAGATGGATGCCAATCCGCCATAAATAATGTTAAGAATCAATAGGCAGAGACAATTGCCTTTGCATAAATAATTATAATACCAAAAAATGCTGTTTTTGTCAAAACTAGTACAATAAACGTATCTACTGAGTTATTTCAGACAAAGAATTCATATCCAAGAATATACTAACCTCGTTTTTGGCAATTATGCTACTTACCAACTTCTGCCACTACTGTGACGATATTATTTATCAATATATTATAAAATTTAGTAATGGATCTCTATGCATAAATTTGTGTATAAAATAATTATAAACAACCCTGAGGTGCTATTTCCTCCCGTGTGCATAACACTTCTTTTAAACGGTCTGAAATACTGGTTTGGAAAGCACCGCTGGGGCTGGTATGAAAAATTATTTAACTAAATGTTTATATTAATTCTTGCATTCTATGTTAAGTATTTTTTTTTAAATATTTGTTAAATGCATCCTTTTTTTTTTTTTTTTACCATGTCCGCTCCCAATATGGAACATATGGACTCCTAATGGAGTTTATCTCAACAGAAATGTTTCTACGAAAACTGCTTGTTACTCAGTTGCTCAACCTCTTTTTTTCCAAAGAGAGTAGGAATAGAAGGAAAGGGCAAGGACAGGACTAGTGGTTAGCTAATCGCTCTCGATACACCCCGTTCATAGGATAGGAGGGGGGAATTCAAGACATCACATACATCCATGCCTTTGAACAGAAATTCATAAATCGATTGAAAAATCAATTTATAAAACTGTCCGTACTGGGATTCGAACCCGTGCCCTCCGTAGCGGTAGCCAACGATGTTGACCACACAACCACACAGGCAGCATCATATGACTGACTTTTTTTTATTTAATAAGTATGTGACGATCATCGATATATCTATACTAATTGGACAGGAACACTTTTTCATTGTAAGTAACTCTATAAAGATCTTTCAAGGATTGGTACTAAACATTATTGAATCTTTTAGTCCTGGATCGCTGATTAATCATATAATATATTGTGTTGAAAACTTCACAGAACCTTAATGAAAGCCAATAAAATTGGTTTGTCTCTTTTTGAGGTTTTCAGCAGAGTCTGGGCTTTTCTATGTTGAATGGTCCACTAAGGAAACTGACCTCATAAAAGATGATTCAATTAAATATACTTTAAAAATGTATTTTTTTGTAACAATTCAATAACCCTTGACTCTTTCTTATGAAACATAAAAACCGTAAATCCCAAGCCTGATAACAGGCTCCGAAAATTTAATTTTTCTTAAATTTTAACTTGTTAAATGTAAGCAATGTTTCTTTTGATTTTTAAAATGCAACTTCTAATTGTTAAATATTTTTCGTACATTACTTGTATTCAATAATAATACATACTATAGGAAATTTTTAATGTGAATAATTATAATAAAAAAATATACATGGTATTATGTTCTTTTATTTCATATAATACTATTACAAATTTAACTTAATGTGAATAATTTATAAATAATTTTATTGAAAATATATATTTATAAACATTATTTCTAACTAACCTTGTAATAAAATATCACACATAATTTATTTTAGAATTTTTTCAAAAATATATTATATATATAAAATATATCTTTATTCTGTTTGTTACATATTAAACAATTAGTTGACTTTAGGAATTAATCATATAGGTTGGAGAAATTTACAGGTTTGCAACTTTCAAAATGTGTTAAGTGTGAAGTAATCTTGTTGGAAATTTAATCCTGTTATTTTTTTCATCAATTTTATTTCTATATAGTGTTATTAATGATAGAAAAGTATGAGACCCGCTGGATTATATTTGCAATAGTAAAATCAAATATACATTATCTAACTTTTTACTCTATTCAATAGCTTTAAGACTTGTGACATACCCATATCAATGTAAGTATACTATTCATTGTGGGCGCAAGATAAAGGATTCACCTAGGATCCAAATCATGACAACAGAAGAACTCAAACTAAGTTTACTGACTGCTTTTAAAGTATTTTTTCTTTCTGTTTAGGTAGCATAATATAACAATGTTGGTGTTAAATATATGAGGGGCTCGGTATCAAACCTCAAAATATCCATTTTTGATATTTTTAAGATAAGCAGACCATAAATTTTTTAATGATCATTACAAAATATGTATAAAAAATTGCATATTAAAATTTACTTTAAGACTGTTAAAACCACTGTAAAAGATCATTATTATCGGTGTCTAAGCTCACATTTTTAAATGAATGATATGATACGGTTAGAAAGAACCAATCGGTGATCAGCATTTATCATGTTGTAATAGTATATTTCTCATCTTAAGAAAGTGCTACTTTTCACATGCGATAATAATATTCATGGTAATTTAAATTACGAAAAATTGTGCTGTGGTTTTTTGCGATTTTCTCTAAGCTTGATTTTTCGAGAACGTGAGTTATGTTACTAAACCCCTCATATGATAATTTACTTCCGCTGGATCAGGCAGTTAAATGATTTTTCTGTGTAAATATTATTTCAAAATAAAGTGATGAAACTCGAAACTGTCATCTTGACAGTATTTATCATGTGCATGACATTCGTGATACAATTTTATAAAAGTGGCAAAGTTTTCAGTTTGCACTATTTTACAATCAAGGTACTTTGATGCGCTGAACTGTTTAACAATGCATAATTTAAGAATATCACCTATCTTTTATTACCGTGTGTCCAAGGTATGTATAGTCCGTTCTAAACATGGGAGCTTTCACAGACCACCCATTTAAATATAAAATACATAAAATTAAATTATTTGGTGTTTGGCAGTTTTATTTACGCTCTAATAATTTAATATAACTTTTTTGGAGAAAAAATCCACCTATTGAATAGTATTTGGAAAAAACCACATTTGATTTTAACCCTTTTAATCGAATCTCACTCACTCTGAAGACAAATTTACAGTTTTTAAAACATGAAAGATTTACCTTTACACATAATAAGTAAGTAAACTAATTTATTGATTATAATAATTAACAAAATAAACCAACGCAATACAATACTTCAAAGCCAGGTTTTAAATACACGTTAGAATGAGTTTGTAATTTTGTACATTAATTTACATGTAATTAATTTTTTTAATAACGCTGGGTGTGTCTCATAAAAATGCATGAAAAAAAAGCTAAAAACTTTGCGCCATAACAGCCTGCAGACACTAACAGAAGGTTGTTTGTTATTAGGTATCAGAAAAGATTACTTAAAAGATTACCGATTACTAAGTTTGACATCATTAATTGAAAAGGCCGGCTAGGTTTTAGTAATTTATTTTCATTAGAAGATAGAATAAATACAACATTTACAATAAATACATTTTGGGTTTTGAATTTTGGAAATTGGAAAAAACATTCTGTTTTTGTTGCATGCTTTAATCTAAGAGTCACGACTCTTCAGAGCATAATCAATATGTGATCGGCGATCGCCAAAAAAAATTATCATATTCTTATGCTTGTGAACAAACAGGAAAGTTTTACTTCATCATCAAATAGAAATACAACAAGTCATACAGGAGCTCGAGTAGGGAGTGTCTGTGTCTTATACATGTGAGGAACATGATATAAAAAACACATGTATCATATTATGACAGACTTGAACTGAAATAAACCCAGTAAAAAATAATATTTAATCTGTAAATTGACATTGATGAAGTTATAAACCCATTGTAATGTATTAAACATTCAGGCAAGCAACTAATTTGACAAATATATTGTATATATTTATATAACATAGTACTTAGATATGATAAAAAAATAGAGTTAACCAGTTTACAGTTAAACACATTCACTGCTGAAAAATCACGGTTTCATGTTTATCCAATTGTTTTTGTCGTTATCATCACCAACGTTCCCTCTAAGCCAGCGATTTCCAAACTGGGAGGCGCGCCTCCCTGGGGAGGCATGGACTATTGCAAAGGGAGGCGCGAACAGTCCAACATATTTATTTACCCTTTAAAACGTGTCTTTATTACTATATGAAATAAAGTATGGGGAGGCGCGAAGATATTTTTTTCTTCAAAGGGAGGCGTAATGACAAAAAGGTCGGAAACCACTGCTCTAAGCCGAAAGGTAAGCTGTGCGGAAATTTCAAAGGCTGCGCGGATCGATCAAATATTAATTGAACAACTGTCTTGTAGTGCGCTCCAACCTGGAATGAGTGCGCAGGGGCTTACCAACTGCTGCGCAGCCGCGCACGCGCGCAGCTTAGAGGGAACGTTGATCATCACTAATGAGAACAGTAGCGTGGCAAGCTCAAAAATGTTTTCTTTATTGTTTTTTTTCGGCTACAAGTCGAGCAGAATTTATTCCTTTGGTACAAAAAGCTTCAAACTTCAATCATTTCAATGAGGCATTAGAAATGACAGTTTATGGGTGAGGGGGCAAACCTGATATCCGCAAATGTATATGATAACTGAAAATTGAAATCTTGCAGGTAAAATTATTTAAGCATTTGTATTAATTCACGAATATGGGTACAATACTGTGCAATATAATTTAAATATAATTATGTTATTTTAGAGTTTACTAAATTAGATAAACTGTATTGATTTGAATATAAAAGGATAAGGCTGGGCTCAAACAAATGAAGAATCAAACAATGCTTTTTATTACTATGCCCATATATTTACGAGTTGTGTGGCAGTATGGTTTGCTCCAATATGTAAAGGGGCTGGCAGCCTTCAGAATCCAATTACTAAAATAATCAAATATCTGTTTCTTCAATCTAGGGATCAAGTTAAATTGATAGGTGCTATTAAATATATCTTATTATTAAATTTTGGGAATCAGAAAATTCAGTGAACGATGCTGAGTTAATACTACTCTAATACACTATGTATCATTATGAATGTTTCATTTCCAAATTCAGTGGATTTCACCTGAGAGACACTATCTTTCAACGGTGCTTTGTATTACAATGATATACTTTTTTACAGTTAGTTAGTAAGAATTCTTATTTTACAATAAAAGTGTTTATTTAAAAATATAAAATAAAACCTCGAAATAGCAGATTACAGATTTGTCAGACAGAATTTATCAGTTTAATGTGGATATTGAGCCATTCTGTTCATGATATAAATATTCAAATCCAAGATTCACTATTCTTAATTATTTTTTTTGGCATGAACACACCTCCATATATTTCCAGCTGTATGCTTTTTAGTATTTTTGTAACATATAAATTGTAATCCATTTATGCAGACTTCCCTGGCTTTGTTTTTAAATGTATTGTATTGCTTATTTTCTCGATAAAAGAGTGTTTGTAAGTTTAATTAATTGTATGACTGACTTTCGGCTTCAACTGACGCTACGTCGAGATTTTATTGTAATTGTTTTGAGCCCAACCGTAGTTGATTTAGTCTAAATTAAAAGCTTGCAAGCATTAAATAAATATTAGCTTCTACTATATTTTTGTACTACAATGCACGCTGTTTGGTAGTCTTATTTTTAATTGATGCTGCTCAATTATATTTTTTAATATTCAATGGCACATCATAAATACTTATTGTATTCTTAAAGTTTTTTTATGTTTCACATTCAGATCACTATAATTGCAATAGCCTTGCAATCTCACTTATCACATTGACGTATCATTTTCCATCCTTCAGCATTCGCAGTTCGACCGCACCTCAGATGCAAGCTCCATCATGTTTGAATTGAAGATCTGAAAAAGAATGAAGCATATATTTTTTTTTATAAATCAAACTTAAAATAAACAATTAATTCACTGATTTATTTTTTTTCAAATGAAAAAATAAAATTGCCAACACCGCTAATGCCAATGTGGTAAATATTTTGAAATTTGAAAATCATCAAGAAATTTATAAGTCACTCGAGATCAATTGAAGGCGAAGAGACATCACAGACTCACATGTCTAAGATATCATAATTGAATAGAAAAAATCTAAATTTGATATCAACTTTCTGAGATTTGATCCCAGCACGGCCTGATCCCTGGGGCCAAGTTCTTACCAAATCAAATCCTCCTGCCCTAAACATAAGTAATCATTACCAATTTTATCTATAACTATGTTCTTCCACTCTTTGTATTTATTCCCTATAATATATGTTTCGGAATAAGATAAACTTTTATTTTAATTAGACAAAAAAATGGCATAGTAGTAATAATTTAATGGTATAAATAATTTTCGATGTGACAATTG
The DNA here is from genome assembly GCA_031772345.1 of Himalopsyche anomala. Lineage (NCBI taxonomy): Eukaryota > Metazoa > Arthropoda > Insecta > Trichoptera > Rhyacophilidae > Himalopsyche > Himalopsyche anomala. The sequence goes on along the minus strand of CM062835.1, from coordinate 5,870,734 downwards.
TTTTGCAATGTTTAAACCTCAATTAATGGATTAAAAAAAAAATCATAAGTGACCTTGCCCGGACTTGAACCCAGACCGAACTGATTCCTAGGGCAAAACACTAGACCACAGAGACTAAAAATTAAATCCCTCATTTATTGAACATGGACATTTAGAATTGAGGACACCCAACTAAACTTTTAAATTATTTGTATTTATGCTTTAAAAGAATCATAAAATAATGTAAAAAATACTTTATTATATAATTATTTAAAAGTGTGAAAATAATGTAGTTAAATAATTGTTTATTAAATTGATAGGACTCATTAATTAACCTTTGATTTATAGACAGCATGCTTCAATTTAAATGGTGAGCATCTTAGAACAAGCGACTCTCTATTGAGTGTTAATTTTCAAGATTATATCTAAAACATGTACGTCTATTTTGAGACTGAAAAACTCTTGGATCATAATAAGTTATGCAATACATTTGATTGATTGCAAGGCTAAAGTATGATCTTGACCATCATATTAATTACTTGGTTGTGGTGTATTGTCATTGATTGTTGTGGTTAACGGATAACATACTTTGCACACGGCTGAGTCATTCAATCCATTGAAGACATATCAAGGACATTAATATTGACTCAAATAATATTTAACAAAGATCTCTGACACTACATCTTAATAAATAAACTAGCATGTCAATAATACAAAGAATATTAATTTGATGTCATAACATACTGAGACATCTATTGGTTTAGATTCGAACTATACAAAATAAGCTACAGTTTGTTTTTGTATTATTTTTGTGGCTAGTGCAGTAATTGTAGAGTTGATTTATATGAAAAAGATTTATCATCGATCCCAATTGATCTTTTTTTTGCTTTATTTCAACTTTTTTGTAATACTGGTATTGAGATTTGCAGTACTAGTATTTAAAATGAAATACCATAATACCGGTATTTATATATTTGTCTGGAATTGCAAACCTTAGTCGAAAGGCTGTGAGTACATTTGGAATGGTAAATCATAATTTTAAATACATGAGTGATATCACTCCAGAAATGGCCAGAGATGAAAATCGAAAGTTACATAAAACACAATGCAGAAAGTCACACAAGTTTGTTCTCAGCATGGAATGGATTAAAACCAAAAATGTTTACCTTTCTTTCCTATATGTTTCACACACCACAGTGCTTGAATTGATACATAAGATAAACCATCGGAACCACAGACAGGCTGTCCATTTCCGATCAGCGGTTTAGATGTCAATGAGCATGGGTCATATGATTTTGTACATCTTCCTGTACTCACAGCTTCCAAATCTGTAAAAAACACACCTATTATAAAGTAACTTGTAGATAGAATGCTTAAAGGTAGTCTGCCAGACTCCAAAGCCATATGATATATATATATATATTATATTGTTCATATAATTTATTAAAAATATCTCTTGTTTTCGTGTTTTTGTCTGAAGTACATATAAAAGAAAAGAGAGCTCCAATCAGCATTAAAAAAAACCCAGTTTCAATTCTTGCTTGATCAATATTAAAGATATTTTTTTTCGATTAAAGATCTGCTATGAGGTTTTTGGCATATGTGTAAGTGAGGAAACCTCATGCTAAATGCTTATCTATAGCGATTTGAAATTCATAAATATTTGGTGCATCATCAATTTTCATAGTAATTACACTATGCTAGTTCTCTATATTATTTTATGAGCAAAAAGTAGAATTATGTACCTCGGTAAATATTAGAAAATTCTAAGGAAAAAAATAAAAGCTTAGTGGAAATCTTACGTCTATCGTAAATAGTGGCACAGTGGAGGTGTTCGTAAGAGCGGTATGTAACACCATTTGATCCGCAGACCAGAGACGAAGATTCCAACTTTTGCTTATTGATGAGATCGGCTCGGTAGCAAGCCAGCTGTCTAAGAGTTCCACATTCTCCTGGTTTTGCTGCACACTTTGGTTCGTTTTCTGAAAACAGTAAATAATAAATAAATGTGAATTGTTCAATATTATGGTGTTAACTGTCAATTCTTGATGGAAAGGTATGAACATTCATAAAAATGCAGCTCATTTTCCAATTCATCAATTTTTATTTATGATCAGGGTCGGTTTCTTTTGTTGCAAGTACCAAATTAAGCATGCTCATAAAGTCAGTCTTAACCATTCTATAAAGTTGTGGAAAAAGGACAAACATAAAATTATTATTTATAAATAAAAACAGTATATCATTGCTAGACATACAAAACCGAAATAGCGATATACAAAAAAATGTGTATGAAATAGAATGAAAAGCTATTTAATGGGTGTTACAAGTTGGAATAAAATACACTAAAAAGTGATAGATTTTTTCATAAGTATAGCCGATGATATTTGAAAATAATTGGAAGAAAATTTTTATTGATTTTTAATAAAATCTGTCTTTTTCGTAAAACAATACTACAAAACCGTGACAAATGAAAATCTTTTTTATAGTAATATTGAAATATTATCAGGGCTGTGGAGTCGCAAAAAAGTACCAAATCTCGACCCCTGCATTTACAAGTTAATGATCCGGTTACGACTCTGACTCCGATTTCCAATGCGTGTTTTTAATATCTAGTTAAATGCATAACTTTTTGAATTTGAATTTAATTGAAAAAAAGAGCAGAAGTCATTCGTTTTTACGGCTCTAAATCCATCTAAGGCAGTGCTTCCCAACCTTTTTCATTCCACGGCCCCCTAAATCTGAAAAAAAATAATCCGTGGCCCTCCTCAATAAAAAAACATGTTCTGCGGCGGCCCCCTGAGAAATTCCTAGGCCCCATAATCTGGGAAGCACTGATCTAAGGCACCATATGTCCACGACTCTGACTCTGAATACGACTCTATAGCACTGTATTTCGTTAGTTTGCTTTAACAGTTTTACATGATTCACAGTGCGTAAAATTGAAATTAAAATATAGAATAGGCCATTAAAAAGTCTTATTACAAAAAATATGACAGTAGCTACCGCAGAGTTTCCAATTTATAATGTTTTATTTCTCACATCATAGGTATTTAAAGATTGATTAAAAAAGTCTAAATGCCATTTAAATCAAAATATGTTCTGCTACAGGACTTCGCCACATTCAAAACTTTTGACAGAGGGCTCTGTCATTAATATGATTTCAATAAAATTGAATTTACTTTTAGAGAATAGGGCTTTTTCATATTTTGAAATGTAAATCAACCGCAATTTATGTCTCTTGAAAAAGTCTAAACACTGTACAACTTATATTAAGCCATTTTAAGCTAAGAGTTTGACACCTCCTGGATTATGTCATACAAAGATGACATTGAAATAAAACTCTAACGAATGCACTGAGGTCAGGGGTTTCGAAAAAAAATGATTTATCATGTGCTACTTATACTACAAAAAAATAATAATTAAATGTCACCGGGAACGATCTTTATAAACATAACTCGATATTATTTGTCGATTGATCGTGTGTGGTGAGACAGTCATAAAAGGTCATATTTTAGACATGATCAAAATGAATTGCAGAGGTCCTGTAAAAAGTGATGAATTACCCTATAATTGAATGCGCGCGCTTGGGGCCTCTGAATCTTAGGGGCCTCAAAATAGCTCATATGATAAATAACCCATATATTTTACATTCAGTGTTCTATATTAATGTTTACTTTGCATGGAATTTCGCAACACTTTTAAGTAACACAGAAAACAGGGCTCCCAAATTTTATTGCTCCTGGGGCCTCCCAAAGTCTTAATCCGCCACTGCCTGTAAACGAAGAAGCTCGTTGTCTAAAAGTAAAATGCAATAATTCCTACTATTTTTTCATATTGAATATATGTCACTTAACTACGAATTTTAGTTAAAATTATATATTTATTATCGAAAATTTGTAAATAACGTTATTTTGTTTTCATTTCTCTAACCGAAAAGGAAAGTTATATCTGTAGCCAGCAACTTTCAAACTAGGGCGAAGGTGCAAACAAATCTTTTCATTCTTTATTTTTTTTGTTTATCAATTTTGCGACATAATGAAAACATTTTTTAATATTTTTAAATGTATTAAAATGGATAAAGTATTTAGTCATAATAAATATTTTAATATAGTAACCTAACCGAAAATTATATTATTTTACACATCAAGATTATTGTACAAAGTTTTATTTAAATGAACTTGCACATCTAACCTTAAATCATGAAATGACGTAAGCATATAGTGGATGTATCTGGCATTTAATTTAATTTGTACTTATGAATAATAATAAAAGTTAGTACATAGTTGCTTTGAATCCATTGTGTTGACTTAGGTCATGAATTGCCGAGGCGTATGTCTTTGAAAAGCTCATTGAATAACATCCATTGAGATGAAGAGATAACACTTACATCTATTAATATAATATGTGAACATTGTTTCACGATGATTATAATTGGAAATAAATATTTTTTTTATATACTATAATGATAAATTTATTAATTTTTAATTTTAATGCAGCGGCGAAAAACCGTCAAAATATACGGACGCACAAGTTTTAAACCTAAACTGTAATCAATTATACAGAATATGTATGCTATGTCATAACTGGGATTTTCATCGCTAATTAAACTGGTAAGTAGTTCTGGTAGATTTTTATGATACCAGTAAACCTGTATTTCTTGGGGCGCTAGGGTAACTTGGGACCTAATAACTTATTTTACTTTCTACATTATTTAATATTTTTTATAGGATAGAAATAGTTTTTAGCACCAGTGGAATAGCATATCCGATTGGAGGTATCACGTAGCTCTGAGTAAATGTAATATATTACTGACCCACCCCAAAAATATCGCATTTCTAATGATTTCGCTACTCTAAAGCAACAGTAGGATAAGTAATAAATACTAGTTTCGATATAATTGAACATTAAGGTTTGTGTTGTAGTTTTAAAATAGTTAATTATGGTTTTATTTAGTTTATTTTACGATTAATAAAATAAGATAATAGTGTTTTTTTTTTTGTAAAATATTATCGTCATTTTTCAGTTTATCTCACTATAGTAATATGGTGGAGATTTGTGTATAGTGAAAAATTGTAATTTTAAACACCAACAAAAAACAAGATTTTCATCGATTTTTTTTTCTAATTTCAACAAAAATAAGTCAATTGATTTACTAAAAGTTTCAAAAGAAATATAATTTTACGGTGTGTGTCGGAATGTAGATACACAAGTGAAGATAATGTTTATTGCAATCCACTTCAAGTCGACACATCGACGTGAATGTAAATAGATACTTCACAGGAATTTTAATTACATATCTGGATCATGTAAAACACATTCGAATAGTTTTAAATGCAAATTTAACGAAAATATCTCGTGATCAATACACGCCCCAGTGAAGTGCTTTTTATGTAGAGCAATCGATGAAATAATATTAAATTTAAATGCATTGTCCAATGGCGCTTCGTTTGAAATCCTTAAGCATTAATAAAATTACCGCATTTTCTCAAATATACGACGCCATCGATTATAAAACGCACCCTTATTTTTAAATACATACCGATAGTAAAAACACAACGGCAACTTTGTTTTTATCAAAAAAGTCATAAAATGAAATAATAAAGCATTTAAGTGTTTACATATTAAATACATACTTTCTTGCTATCAGCCTGATTCAATGTTTGATTTTTCTGAATCATTGTTTTCACAGGAACCTAGAAAACATTTTTATTGCATTGTTGACAGAGATTGTATGCCGTTACTGATTACGAGATGCATTCTGAATTGATGGATTTTAAAAGATGTAGTTTAAAAAAAATGTATCGTCTGATCGACGAAATATGATGAAATATTTACCAAAATAATATGCAAATCATTGTATTTTTATGTTTAGGTTCCGACTAAATTTGCACACAAAAAAAGCATTTTGAATAACGTATTGAATTTGAAAATAAAGCCATCATAAGCCCAAAGAATGCTTTTGTCAAAGTGACGAAAAATAATGAATAATTATGTATTTACCTTTATTTTAATTATATCCTATCACAAGTAACTGAAAATTAACACTGATGTTTTCCAATCACTTAAGATCCAAAGATTTATTTTGAAAGAAAATCACACATTAATTATTAATTTTACTGTATACATCCATACCGAAGATTTCAGATGAAAAATTTAAAAAATGGCACAAAAACTCTTATCGTTATTTCATAAATCCCACTAAATTTTAATTTTTACAAAAGTTTTTTTTTGATTCTTCACTTCTTAAATCAGATCAAAACATAAAAAAAACAATGTAATTGAAACTATTATTTCATTTCTCAAAATATCCGGTTTGCCGCTTTTGAAGCTATGGCGGCAGAGTAGTCAAATGTTGAGATTACATGAATTGAACACATGTCTGTTCAGGAAGGTCACGGTTACATACTTTTTTTGTAACTTTAAGGTTACCAAGATGCGCAGAATTGATTAAAAAACTATGTTTACACTTTCAAGAGTTTATTACTTTTTATGGGTCAAGCCGATCGTTAACTATCTATCGTACATATATACCATTAAAATCCTTGGTTATTTTAAACTATTACATTTCATAGGTAGTAATTTATAATTTATTGAGTAGTGACAATTTTCTGTTTATTATGTTTTTAGTAATCTCTGTATTTGATTATAATGTATGGTTATTCTGTATTTTCGTTCAATAACCTCATTTTTCTTAATGTCATCATTTAAGTGGTAAGCGCTCAGCGTAAAAGTTTATCATATCCGATAAAAAAAAATGTGGCATAAATGAGAAATGAATATGAACCGCTACTGAATTTTGGAGGCTGAAATTTATACAGTGTAATTCTTCAAGTGAAGAGGATGGAAGAGATAAGTATTCATTTATCGCACACATTGCGTATCGATTGAAAGCAATGCACAACAACTTACATCTAAACGATGTTACATATTATTATTATGCCAATGAATAGGTAATCAACGTTGCACAACTGGGGCAAATTATTATTGGTCCTGTTTATCAAACATCTGCAATTGATTTATATTTCCAACTGAAATAAATCTTTACCGCTAGAAATATCGTAAAGACGCTAAAAACAGAAGGTGGCCGGTAAGCATTGTATGTAAGTTTTTTTAAAATAATCATTTATTAAATAGGAAGGTAGGGATATTATAAACCAGTGTGGCCATACAAATAAAAACTAAACGGCACGGTTACTTTTTGTAGCTTATGTACTGTTCGATTTTTGAATTCTAATTGACAGCGACTGTTTCAAGCCTTTAGTCATCTATCTTTTATTGTCAAATAATGTAAAGTTCAGATAAAACAGAGGAATGATTTCCTTAAAATTGAAAAGACATAAATTGTTACAGTGTATTAGGCATATTTTCCAGTATGAGGTGGATCATAATATAACTGTCCCAATCAGGTTTTAAGAAACCAAGGGCCATATTCTTCAAATGTTGTGCAAATTTTTATTTATTTATGTCTGTATTCTACAAACACAAGTTATAGAGGAAAACCGTGCAATATGAATATTATTGTTGATATAGTTTACTAGTGTAAAATTGTATGCCATATTTTTCAAATAAAACACCAATGTATTTTAAACAATATGGGATTATCAGCGATTTTTAAAAAAAAATATGATGTTTTTATAATCTAATTAATCTATTCTATTATCGAATATAAATTAAATATTTTTTAATAATGTTTGATTGATATTTTTATCAAAATGTTTTATGCTGCAGAACTAAGCCACGACGAAGATTTTGTCAGGTTACTCCTGATAATTTATAATGGTATAAATTTAATTTTAGCAATGCGCCAATACAATTTATACGCTGAGCATTATCTACACCAGGGTTTCCCAAACTTATTGTGCTATGGAACACTTCGTAAATCTGAAAATGTCACCGAAACAGAGCTTATTTTTAGGTCGGTAACGGGTAATAATAGTGAAATAAATATTGAAAAAAATATATGTTATTAAATCAATTATTGTTTATTGGTTATTTAAATTATTTTTAAAACATGTTTTATAGAAATATGAGGAAACTAAGATCTAAGTGGTTTAAAATCTTTGACTGCACCTAGATATTTGACGTTTTAAACATTAGTACATTTTTTTTCGGAACACCTATATAGGTCCCACGGAACACAGTTTGGAAAAACCCTGATGTACACCGCCGGGTAGAAACATTTGCAACTGTAATGAATTGCTCATTATCAGTGTTATCAATCAAAAGCTTGGTTATGCATATTTTATTATCTTATGTAAAGTTATGCACTTTTTTTTGATTTAAATCACCTGATGACGAACGCATTATGAGTGTGCAAAATGCCTGTTGAAAATACTTCACTTATTATGTCATCTGAGATGCACTCGCAAAAAACCCTCAAGCGTGAAATTATAAAAAATGCATTCATGTACATACTTATAAAGTAACTATGCTAAATTCGTGGCGTTGTAATTGTTTATGAATCAAAAATTATTTTCGTTTTATTATTCAATATTTTAAAATCTTATAGCAGGCGTGTTAAATTCATATTTGGAAAACTTTAATATTAAAGTTATTAGACCTATATTTCCAGAGAAATATATCGCTCGATTCGAATTATTCATGTCATCAAATATGAGAAAAAATGTGTAGGTTATTGATACAATCTGGCCGAATATAAAAGAATTTAAAAAACCACTATTTTATAAAAATCTAGCAAAGTCTCAGAATCTGAATGTCGTCACTTCACTCATTCTAAAACAACTGTTTTCAAGGATTTATCATAGGCAGGTAGGTGGTTATGAGAAGAAGTAAAAAAAAACACACTGAGAATCGAACAATACATTTATGCATTAGTTGTATTCAGACAAAGCTTAATATTCAACATTTTTTTTGGTGCCCATTAAAAAATATAATCAGTATAGAAAATAAATGAAGGTTCGATGCAAACTTTTTACTGTTTCTACTCTCAATGTGGGCTAGCAAACTCATAGGCTAAACGTTGGAAGTCGTGGAGTCGGGTGTTTTATCCAGGGTTTTTTTTTATCCCAGTCGGAAAAGTCGTAGAAAAAAAAAAGTCAAAGATATTGAAAAATTATTAGTCTATTCATCATATTGAATGGTGAAATGTACTAGAAATATTT
>CM062835.1:5615277-5861533 GCA_031772345.1 Himalopsyche anomala | reverse complement strand
TTAATTTATTGGATGAGTTAAATTCAGTTTGAATGAATACTCAAAATGAATTAAGTTCAATAAATGTGCAAAATTAAAAATGAAAAGTATTTTAATTACATTGAAATGATGTTATTCACGTGGCACAGTCGATAGATTTAAAGGAATGCAGTGGACCAACGATTTGATTTTGAATTGTGAAGTTGAAATGATCCACATCTTTGTTATTTGCTGCAAGAATTGCTCGTTCACTCAACCAATTATGATGTTTGTGATTAGCAATGATGAGACGAAATTTCAAAAATTCGGCAAAAACGAAATCAATCCATTCGATTCGTCGACAGGAACACGGCCGTTACAGATAGTCAGCAAATGCTTGGAGAAATCTGCGGCAGATGGTCGTTTAGAAATGCAACTCGCATGTTTGTCGTTAGCTGAAGTTTCTTAACATAGCGCCACAGAGTCGATGTTTTAAGTCAAGCGTTTATTTCATCGGCAGCGGTCGATCTTGGAATAACTGGTAGTGTTTGGCGAAAATCGCCAGATAGTAAAATCATTGCGCCTCCAAAACATTTTGAGTCATTGCGCTGATCTTTCATAGTTCGGTTGAGTGCTTCCAATGCGGAGGAAAAATAAGCCACCATTTCCCTCATCAATTGCCTTCATTAAAGTATCGTACACTTTCTGTTGGGGGTTCAACAGTGGTACATTCGTTCGAAGTGATTGGTTCAATGCATCTCGATCATATTCACGTTTACGTTCCGATTCTCGATTGAAAGCGTCGTTCATTCCTCGATCTGGCGACGCATCATGCAGCGCATGAGGTAACACATATCTTCGATCAAAAGCAACGCCTGGTTATGTATCTCCTCATTCACCTCGAGATCGGGATTCCCTGAACTGACGCGAATTCGGTGTAAAGTGTCTTCGGACATGTCATCCTTGTACTTTTCCACAATTCACGTGGATTCGATGAGAAGCGTGTCAAAAAAATGATAGCAAATAATGTGCGTATCTGACTTGGAGACGCAGAAACAATTGCTTCAGCGATTGTCATGTCCCAATGAGTTTAGTTTTCAAGCAAATTGAGCTATTGACATGCGGCACGAAATGTTTGGCATACGACGCCATTGACAGTTCGAAATGATTCGAAATGTCGACCCGAAGGGAATTATTGTTTTTTTTTTCAGATTTTTCATGTTCACAGAACTGAAAGACTCTTAGAAAACCATTCCGAGCACTCTTACTGATTGGTTTAGAAATACTTGGCATAGCTAATACCTCTTTATTTCACTGTATTTTAAATAATAAAATTACATCTTCACAATGTTGACAAACGACTACTTTTGTTTGACAGTAACTGTCAAACAAAGACTATTAAATTTAGGTAGGATAAATTTGTTCTCAATGCATGTCACCAACATAATGACAGGGATCTTTTCAAAATTATTCAAATAATACTTTTTTATAATTTTACGAAAGTTCATTCTAAATTTTCATATTTTTTATATTACCAAATGATATAAATTCTCATTATAACAAAGAACGCAACATTTTCTAAATCTTCAATATTATATTTATGAGATTATCTTTCATTAGAAAAAAAAATATTATTTTTTTGTTTAATGTTCCACACATACCAACAGTTATACAGTCAATCCTGTTTTTATGCGGTAGATGCGTTCCACGAAATATCGCAAAAAAAAAATCGCATAAAAAAACTTGACTTCCATACAAAAATTGGGGTGCGTTACTTAAATTGTAAAATCCGCATAACTTTGAAACAGCGAGTTAAAATATACACTAAATCGCAAAGTATATGAAAATAAGGGGAAAACCACGGCGTAAAAATATTAAAAAATAATCACTGTATGAAAATTCTATGTGTGTTTTAAAGCATGTGGTTCTAAATCACTCTTTTTCGGAAGAAATAGTATGCGCATCAATTTCATAAATCTATGGCTGTTTTCTAACAATGAAATTAGTGATCAGAGTTTGTTCAGATTTTCTTTTTCGATAATTAATTAGTTATGCAGTTTGTTATACCCATATATATATATTTTAAAGTTATCGTTGAAACTTGAATGCGCGATCAGAATTTGAATCATTTAGAAAGAAATGATCTTCTAATTTACTGAAAAGTTGGATACCTTCTTCAATTATTTTCGCAGTGAAGGAACTGGAATTTCTTTTAGTTCGTCATTGTTTTCTGGTTTTTTGTCAATAATTAAATTTAAATTATTGACATCTTCGTCACTTATAGCTTTATCTGTAAGTAATTCGTCGATATAATTTTCGCTAAAGCTAACAAACCTTTCTTCGCCAATTTATATCGTAAAATATGGTACATCTAAAAAAATGCATTTCTAAAAAACCGCATTACTTCGAAATCGCATAAAAAAACCACATAAAAACAGGATTGACTGTATATGGGGATCAAAAATAAAATAATGATTTGATAGTATTCTATAACAATATAATATACATGAAAAGTATACTGATTTTTTTTTACATACCTTCTGATTTTATGTACTTTCATTCGTCTTTTCACATTTCAGTATATATTTTAGCGACGGTGATGAACATGAGACATAAATTCCTAAAAGTTTTTTTTTTAAATGGATATTGAAGATTTAGTTTCGATTTAGTTTAAAGTTGGCATTCCTAACTTGATTAACAAAATGCCTCACATGAGGTAACACATGTCTTCGATCTAAATCAAAGCCTGGTTATTTATCTCTTCATTCACCTCGAGATCGGGATTCCTTGAACTGACACGAATTCGATGTAAAATGTCATCCTTGAACTTGTTCCAGAGCTCATATGGATTCGATGTGAAGCATGTCAAAATAATGATAGAAAATAATGTGCGTATCTGACATGGAGATTCAGAAACAATTTCTTCAGTGATTGGCATGTCCCAATAAGTATAATTTTCAAGCAAATTGAGCTCTTGACATGCAAGTAGAAACATTCGTCATTTTTCGGATGAACTGTGTAAATGCGACCAAGAGCATCAATAGTCATTCGGGTGATCAGGAACCGCAACGCTTTGCTTTTGACGTTAAAATTTCTTCGATATAGCGTTCCAAGTGTAATAACGTGTCATCTCAGAGTAAAACAACGTTCGTGCAAAATATTGTTGTCAAAAATTTATATACCTAATTATAAACGTAACCTTATTTCAATATTGTCCGATTTTCTTTCGTTTTAATTTCATATCATCGATTTCTTTTATTCTAATCCATATTCTAAATTTAAAATTTTTTATAAGTACGCAAAAGAAGCAAAAACAAACAAATATAGAAAACAGTGCGATCTGGTGGATTTTTCTGAAACCAGCTTACGACATTTTATCGTTTGATGAAGCTATTCGTCATTTGAAAATTTTATTCTGTATGAAGATATTTATTTTCTTTATAATTTATTTTCCGTGATATTTTTCCGATGTTTTAATGCTTATTCTGCTATTCTAGGCAAAAAGGAATTTTATAAAGCAAAGATCATTGAAATCCTTGGAGTAATTCTCGAGATATACGTGGTGTAAATAACCCGACTTTGTTTTATATATATAGATGCATATTTATACAATACATAACGCATAAATTCTAGAAGATTGTTTGTATTCATTTAGCAAGTGGCTCGGCTGCCTTAGTCAAATTGAATTAGAAGCTCGTGTCAGCCGATTTTTGCCCACCCCTGATGTGTTGGAAAAGGACTAATCGTAAATAAATTATTCTCTCTACGTATTCAAGATCGGATAGCGGAAAACAACAAAGACAATCACGCATTTGATGAATGAAACTACTGATACGCAGTAGCGGACTATTCCTATCCTATAAGCAAATGAGGCTTGCGCTTTGGGCCTCCGAATCTTAGGATCCGGCTCTGGGACTATCAATCGATAGCTAAAAGCTTAACCAAAATAATGAAACACTAAGATAGTAAAAAAATGTCCCAATTAAAAATCTCAATGTTATATTTATTGATATTGTATTGTATGCAGTGACTTTTGTGACTGAAAACATACAGCATGAATGGGCCATTCTTTTATATAATTATTTTTTGTACTAAATCTGTTATCATATTAAATATCGATAGAAGTTATTACACTGTAACACAATACGCCCCGGGGCCATGGATAATAATGGAGATGTATGTATGGATAAACAAAGTATACAAATTGATTTACTGTTGTTTTATACAGCCAATAAATCTTTTTATCTCAGATATTTCAATGACGTAACGGCAAAAAAATATTTCCACTGCATTCCTAAATACGCGCATGACAATAGCGTATTGAATGGCTGTTAATATCTGATGGAAAATTATACGTTCTTCAACATAATATCAATCATTTTTATCACACATATTCCTCGTAGATGTTTTTACGGCAATCAACTAGTAATTCCTGTATTTGCACGTAGATTTTTTTCTTAGAATAAATTGGTCAGAACATGTGGAATGTCTGCTTGTAAAATTGTTTATGATTATTTATATAACATGGCGATTTATGTCTAAGCAGTTTCATGAGATCTATTAATGAGTTAGATCAGTGGTTCTTAACCGGTGCATCGCAAACTTATTGCAAATGCACCGCGAAAAAAATAGTAAAAACGAAAAAATCCGCAAAATAGTAAAAACCGAAAAAGTCAAAAAAAAAATTATGTCCACATATTTTTTTCGATCTCTTAATTCTGGTGCACCGCCACTTTTTCCCATGATCAAAAGTGCACTGTGACTTCGAAAAGGTTAAGAGCCACTGAGTTAGATAATAAATCAACAGAGATCTAAAATACCCAGAAATTTATCCAGACCTAAATGAAAACGTTGAAAAAAATATGGATGGAACCGAAATTGAAGAAACATAAAGTGAGAACAAAATTAGAGTCCAATACTTATTTATTCCCAATTCATTTAATTAGATTATTTTTACCATGCTTTTTAAAAACTGTTTGTACAAATCCATAAGATTTTTGTAGAAAACAAAGAACTTTGAAATGTTTATAAACTTTTTGATGCATGATGAAATACTTTTTTAAAGTCACATACTGAGACAAATAATACTAATAAACAAGTTTACTAATAAAGGTAAACATGACAAATATAAAATAAACAAAGCTTATTTATGTTCATTTATTTAATAAACTTTCACATAAAATTAAAAGTTGATGACAGTTCGCACAAAAATAGTTGAAAACGAAATTCTACTTAAAAGTCAAATAAAAAAGTTGCCGCCTGTGTGGACGAGTGGTCAACGTCGTTGGCTACCGCTACCGAGGTCACGGGCTCGAATCCCAGTACGGGCAGTTTTATAAATTGAATTTTTAATCGATTTATGAATTTCTGTTTAAATGCATGGATGTTTGTGATGTCTTGAATTCCCCCTTCCATCCATCCTATTATATGAACGGGGCGTATCGACAGCGATTAGCTAACCACTAGTCCTGTCCTAGCCCTTTCCTTCTATTCCTACTCTCTTTGGTTAAAGGGAGATTGAGCAACTGAGTAACAAGCAGTTCGCGTAGAAACATTTCTGTTGAGATAAACTCCATTAGGAGTCCATATGCTCCACATTGGGAGCGGACATGGTTTAAAAAAAAAAAATCACCATTTTGCTATTTGCCTCACTTCACCTCTTAAAGGGTCATATATTCTTAAAAACAAGTTCCATTTGGCGAACAAATAAAGTTTATTCATTTTTGAGTTATTCGATAAGTATGCATTTGATTGTTCATGACGGTAAATTTATGATTTGTTTATAGCGTGAAAGAATTCTCCCGTTTTGGGCAACGGGCTTACAGCTCGTATTATTGATTGATGAAACTTTATAAGTAATGTCTAACATCTTTGAAGAGTTTGGTATACTGTTTTCCTTACACTATTAAGGAGTGAATTTGTTTTACACAATGTAATTAATGACAATTTTATTGAAATTATGTATTTGCAGGTATATCCAGGTACCTATCGCTCCACCAGGAACAGATTACGTGCCATGGAAAGCACTATTTGGCATTTAAAAAAAGAACAAATAGTTGTCGCTGTCACTTATTTTTTAGTTCCAAATAAACTCACTGGATGTCGAATTTGATGAATATAATATATTATTTAAACAACTGAATTATATACCAGATTATTTGATTATAGAAGTTCTCTGTCATAACTCCATTAGATTACTATGTGCCGTAGATGTAAAAGACGTGGAAGATTATTTTCTTTTAATCTGGACGCAATTTTTTATATTGAGTATGAAGAAATTTGGGCCCCCATCTTTGCTGGACTCTCATTCATTCTATGAATCTTATTGAGAAACCTTAAAAAGGAGTGTGACTCAATCAATGTAATCTTTCTCGCTAAGATCTGATATTTTAGAATTAAATATGTGAGAGAAAATAAAAACATTCCAGATATTCAATTTACGCCTTTTTACACAAATCCCCAAATCAGTGGTCGGCAACCTACTACCCGCGGGTAATTTAATTACCCACTTCGACATTTTGAGTTACCCGCCAAGAAATTATGATTTTTTTTTTTTTTTTATCAAATTACTTATTCAATAATACTAAGGAAGCCACCAATATCAACTGTATGTGTGTTTTGTATTTAAACATATAAATCATGTAACTATGTTAAGTAATATATATAAATATGTAAATTATTTTCTAAAAATGATATTTTAAAAGAATAAATGGTAAAAAAATATTTTTAACTATTACCCACTAACCAAATTTATTTTTCAAATCATAATTTTTTTACCCAGTCTCTCAAAAGGTTGCCGACCACTGCCCTAAATCAATGTACGAAAATTTTCGTGGATTAAAACCGTTTGTTGAGTACTCGGCTACAGGGACGGCTTTCTCAGTGTGTACATTGTTGTACATTGTTGTACATCATCAAATAAAAACAATTCTGTACTTTTATGTATATATGAAGGGATATACTTACGGGGATGATGGCAGATGTACAAGTATGGATTAGCGTATGTCAGGTTGTTCTGGCCACAAACGGGGTTCCACTCATACCGATTTCTGGCCATATGGCAAGAAAATCTTCTGCCAAGGGATCTCCTCACCTCTCTCACGTTACACCCACCGGAGTGAATCACTTTCAGATCTGAAAAAAAACGAAATCGGTAAGTTTTTCATAAAATTGCACCATTCAGTGCCGGCGCGAGGTTATTTCGCGCCCTAGGCAACGATTATTGGCACGCCCCCTTAAACAAATAGTTTTTTTTTCTAAATAATGAAACAAAACAATTTGAGATCTTTAGAATTTTTTATTTTTATTTACCCATGTCCGCTCCCAATGTGGAGCCTATGGCCTCCTAATGGAGGTACCTCAACAGAAGTGTTTCTACGTGAACTATTACTCAGTCGCTCAACATCTCATTTTCGAATCACATAGAATACAATACATAAATAATCATAACGAACAAAATAAAATAAAACGTACTGTTATGTATTATTATTAGAGTATATAAAAATAGTTTGAATACTCCATTTATGCGCCCCTTAATGGTTTGCGCCCTAGGCGGTTGCCAATTTCACCTGTATGGTGGCGCCGGCCCTGGCACCATTACTAATTATAATAATGGCATAGTGTTGGTTGTTGAAGTAAGTATGAAGACTATGGAAAGGAAAAATGACGTAACCCACACATAAATGACGTTACAGGAGACACAAAAAACGTATTTTGATGATTTTAGGCTAAAAGCAAATTATGAAATATACACAACTTTGAAGTGCGCAGTAACTGATAAACTGTTTTTTTTATCGAATTAGCCTAATGTTAATTTAATATTTTTTTCAGGAAAAGCCTTTTTAGGTCTTTTTTCCTGGTTGCAATTTTCACAAGCCTATCTTCTTTCAAACATTAAAGCTAATTTTAGATACTAATTCGTTATTTTCAGCTTCCATTCTTTTGATAGAACGTGTGTTGAGTTGTATACATTGTGATTATAAAAAAAGCTGTTTTGGAAAAACTGAGAGTTACGTCCTTTTTCCTTTCCACAGTCGATATATTTTTTAAAACACATTCAGTATTATTTACTTTGGTATACGCAATTTATATCATTTGGTAATAAATAGTATTACTGTAAAGTTAACAGCAGATAATCTCAATCAAATTCAGTGTTCTGAGAATGTTTCACTTAAACACGTATAATAATTTTACTATGAAAGATATTTCTGATTGATAAAACGACCACGTATTGTGAATTATTAGGCATCCAAATTTTAGTTGTAATCGCACTTATACGAAAAGTATTTTAGATACGAAAATTTTTGCTTAAGCCCATAGTGCGGCGTTTGCTAATAATATATACTTAAAATTAAATATTGATCGATAACGATTGAACTATTGATACTTAAGGTATGTAGGTGACAGCAAGGCAACTACTTTAAATTATAGCACTCGACGACCAATTTAGATGTGACAATATATGTCGCGTCGATCAAAGAGATGCGCTTATTGAGATAGATAACTATCAAATAAAATGTCTCAATCAATTTCGACACCTTACAATACAGAAACATTCCTCGAGTGCAATGCAACTGCTGCGTTCGGCCATTCATTGGAGCCATACGTGCAACGCGCATCTTGCGCATTTATTTCATTATTATTAACCTTTTCAGTACCGCGATGTTTTAAGCTAAAAAACATTCACTCACATACCTACCGCATGTTTTTAATAATTTCTGGATAGTTTTAAAAAATAGGACTGAATTTATTAATATTTAAAGTTTACTTATAAAATGATATATACAGTATAATATTTTAAAGTTACATTCGTGGTCTTCAGTGGCCTTACGGTATTCACGCCGTTCGTCTGTAGCGGCCACCAGTGGCCTTACGGTATTGAACCGTTTAATATTAATCAAATAACTACACACCGTGCTTTATTTGAAAAGAAGGTATCGAAACTTAATGCTTGTCAAGATTTTTAAAATATCTGTGTTTGATCATAATGTGATGCATATGACTTTCTAATGAAGGTATCAACAGAAGTTTATTTTACGAGAACTGCTTGTTACTCAGTTTCTTAATCTCTATTTTTTTCCCGAAGAGAGTAAAGATAGAAGGACAGGGTTAAGACAAGACTAGTGGTTAACTAATCGCTCTCGTTCTCGTTCGTACTGTGATTCGAAGCAGTGAGATCCATCATAAAAGCCAACCACGTTGGCCACTGCTCTATGGACTCGACTGTTGGGAAAAGGTTTTGTAAATAAGAGAATTTTGCAAAAAAAAATCAATTTATGAAACATTAGACCCCTGGGTATGGTCACCAAGTAAGTATATGGACTCGGTATTTTTTACACATTACATTAAAAATGGACCGAAAATAGGAACAGACAGACAGTTTTAAAGCAAAATAAAAATAAAAGATTACGAATATTGATTTGAAACATTAAAAAATCCAAGAAAAAAGGTGCCGGAACGCCGTTCCACCACTTTACGTTAAAATAAAAGCACTGACTATACGTATATCTAAACCAGACTTAATCGTAATGAAAAATGGTTTTTTTTTTACCATAGCGAAAGCAAAAGAGAGGGAGAGTTCATATACGACTTCTTTGTGGAAAATCAACATGTGTAAGTAAAACACTTTTATCACACATCTCATATTTTGTTGTATAATATAAATTTAAGTACTCTCTTGTGTACTAGCAAACACCATTTTAAAATTTCGTATATAAACAAACATTTTTCTAATATTATTCCTTTCATCCAGGAATACTTGTCTTTGGTAACTTTGTTCATAATTATCTGTTCTAAAAAATAATTGAAAGGGATTTAGACAATTATTAAGGTAGCTAAAAAATAAACGAAACTAGGCTGGATGCATTTATTTTTTTCTGTCACATATAAATACAGTCAATCCTCTTTTTATGCGGGTTTTTTTTTGTGCGATTTTGAAGTTATGCGGATTTTTAAAAATCCATTTTTTTAAAAATGTACTATATATTACGATATATAAAAATGTTAAATATTACACCTAGAGCACGTTTCACGAATAGAAAATGAATCATAAACACTGATATTTGGAAAAAAAATACGATTTTGGACTGTTAAAATCATGTTGCATCTGCTATTAAACAATTAAAATTATCGAAAAAAGAAAGTCTGAACAAACTTTGATCACTGACTTCATTGTTGTTACTATTTCTTCCGAAAAATAGTGATTTCGAACCACATGCAAAACGCACTTAGCATTGTCATATAATGACGATAGTTTTACATAAAATGTTTCTAAAGTGAAACCAACAAATTTTATTTTTTAATAAATACTATTTTTAATTATTTTTACGCCGTGTTTTTCCCCTAATTTTCATATACTTTTTATGCGATTTAGGGTATATTTTAACCCGCTGTTTCAAAGTTATGCGGATTTTAAAATTCATGGAACGCATCCCCACATTTTGAATGGAAGTCAAATCTTTTTTTATGCGATATTTCGTGGAACGCATCTACCGCATAAAAACAGGATTGACTGTATATCCAACAATATTTACACGGATTTGTGTAAAGCGTTTGTATAACTAATTATGGAAAGCGGATATTAAAAATATGCGCGAAAATGATAGTGTCCATTTAAACAGTTTGTAATTACATGGCATTTTTCGTAAAAATAA
Organism: Himalopsyche anomala; assembly: GCA_031772345.1. Classification (NCBI taxonomy): domain Eukaryota; kingdom Metazoa; phylum Arthropoda; class Insecta; order Trichoptera; family Rhyacophilidae; genus Himalopsyche; species Himalopsyche anomala. The sequence goes on along the minus strand of CM062835.1, from coordinate 5,850,923 downwards.
TCCAATATACAAATCGACGGATATATGATTTAATCTATGAATCAATTTTCATAAATGTTGAAAATTTTAATCTGCCCTTCTGCTTCGAATGCTTCTAGTGGACTAATGAGGACGTGATGTGTGCTCAATACTATAGGGTCTTAAAGGCGGCTCTGAGAATGTTATTTAAAAAAATAGAAATGAACTCTGTTTTTGGTTACGTTACGATTGACAAACCTACAGTGAAAGTAACATTAAGTTGGGCCTCGTTCATCTTACTGTCTTGCTAGTTCGCTCTCGACAGTCTACACTAGTGTTTCCTAAAGTGTGGTGCGCGTACCCTCTGGGGGATGGGAATAGCTTGATGGGTGTATGCGTTGCAGCGGGATTTGGCTGTGCCTGGTGCAACAAGCAGTTTATATATTTTGATTGCTATTGATGTATATGCATTTTTTTTGACGAGGGGTACGAAAATTATATAAGGGGTACATATATGCCAAAAATTAGGGAAACGCTGCACTACACAATTGGCTTTCTTATTACCTGGCTATACTATCTTCTCTACTGACGTTGTGTTAACGACCCATTATGTTTCTAATAAAATCAACAGTGGCACATCTAGGTTAAATTAATATGAGAAAATAATGATAAGACTGTATAAGGATTTAAGGAAGTGAAATCAAGTATTTTCTTCATAACTTGATATGTTAAGTCGTACACATTTATTTGTATTAAAAGGCGGTCAACATAATATGATGCAGCTGGAGACATCATAAATAAAATTGACGCACTCACAGTTTAATACTGCCCTATCTCGCAATTCAGATTTTTTTTAAAATTTAATATAATATTGGTGATGGTGACCGTTTATATACAAATAATTTAAAGTTGTCGTATACCGTCCTCATTTGAAAAAAAAAAACAAATTCCAACTGAAAATCTTTCTTTTTTACAAAAAATATGCAGTAACAAATTTAAATATACTTGGAATATGCCTGTACTTATTTTTTTGCAATAAATTTACGTTGGTGCCTCAAATAGATAATAATTTCATTAGTATTTTGTTTTTTTTAAATTTAACAAGGGGCTTGCCGGCCTATGACAAATTAGACAAGGGGGTCGCACGAGCTCTTCCGAACCCTCTTCAGCCCACCCCTGCTTAGAGTAATGTAACTTTAATTAACGCACTATCATGCTTCTTCTCGTGTAGATTAATAAAAAAATTGAAAAAATAAAGTGTCATACTTTCAATACGTTCAAATATACTGAATTTTGCTTTATGCAGTAATTAATAACTGTTTAAAATAAGTTAATAAAAACAAAATATTCCTTTGTACTTCATTCCACTTTATTTAATAGGTCAGGACCGGTTTCGCTCATTGCGAGCATTGTCAACTGACAATCAGTTTATTAATATAATGCCTTTCCACCAAGTATTGACAGTGAACACCCTAAATGTTTAAAATAAGTGACAAATTTGCACTATTTATTTTCATTTATTTTCATTTTCAATTTAAAAAATATTTGCAACCACCTACAGCTACATAATTCCAATACGTTAAATATTTTGAAGTAAAATCATACGAGATTTTTTTTTGAAAGTCACTTGAGATTAACTTGAGGAAAATTAATATTACAAACCCCCACGTATAAAGTCTTAAATTTAAATTTAAAATGTTACAGTTTAACTGTAATGGCACTTAAGATCTTACTTTCAAGATCCAAAGTATCTACGAAGTATATTTATTAATTTGGAAAATGTTGTCTCATTATATATTTTTGATTTTTAAGCTGTCGCAATACGAAATACAGCGTCCGATAATATAATAAATTTATACCGAAGGAATTCCAGTGCTTATCGAGATACGGAGCGCAACAATTCGCGGAATTCAAGTTATGTGGGATTGTTTTCTTTTTCTGTTTTCTCGACACTACTGGTACTGTAATCAATCTATCGAATGAACGGATCACATGCGCAGGCGCACTGGGCGCTTTGAAGATGATTAACTAGCCGCGAAAATCTACGCAATTTATATGCAGCGTCTTCCCGGATCATCGACATGGCGTGTCATGAATCATGACGCCCCAGGAAAGATGGATGATCATTGGCATAATGACATACATTACTCAGTGATCTTCTCTCTTCCATGACATTCTTCCGCGCCCTGTCCTGTTGAGCCCACTTGTGGTGTGGTATCACTGGTTTCGCGGTTATTATTTAAATAAAATAATTCGAAACCATAACAATATTAATTAAGCCTTGCATTAACTCATCTTGACTAGACGGAAATTTTTGATGGATTCCGCGGTAATTTTGATATTCCACTAGTTCAGGGAGATTAGTTTACGGAACGGTTTTACTAAATAATTGCGTATTTTGAGTCAAGCTAAGTTTTGACAATGCCATAATCATATTTGTCAGTGACATAAAAGTTATATCTCGTACATATAAGCCCTTTAAAAGATACAGTTAGGTTTATCTACAAATGAAATTATAATCTTAAAAGCACCTGTTATAGTTATACATTAGTGCAGCGTTTCCCAAACTCTTTTCCCCGCGACCCGGTTATTTTAATATTTCTTCTTCGTGGCCCACTAAATTTGTTATGGCCTATACTACCGGCCTATAGTTAAAATAAAACAGTGTATTTATGTTCATACAGTCTTTATATGTTATAATACAAAACAATTTATTTTGATAACCTATAAAGAAATCAAATGTACCAATAATTTATTAATGAGAGGTGTGCTGCTGTTTCTTGTTTTATATTAGGAAATTGGCGTCCCGGTATTTTGCTTTTTGCGAGTCGGTACCGGGTCACGACCCATCATTTGGGAAACGCTGCTTTAGTGAACCTTAAACTATATATTTTTAGATATAACCATGTGATAATAAACTTCAGAGTCGTGACTTGTCTTTCGCCTCTTTTAAAAACATATTCTGATTAACTCTATTGTAAGATTTTTCTTTATAAATTACAAATTTAAAAAAATAAGGTTGGGGATTCTTCTTTCTATTGGACTATCTCACCCCTAGACTCCAACATTAGCATAGCAGTATCAATCACAAGATTAATATTACTTAATTGCAAAAGTTTTAATGAGTACATTTTTTTAAAATCATATCGACTGTGGAAAGGAAAAAGGACGTAACACACAGTTTTTTCAAAACAGGTTTTTTTAGATAATCACAATGTACCCAACTTGATACACGTTCTATCTAAAGGATGCAAGCAGCAAATGCCGAATTAGTATCTAAATTTAGCTTTTAAGTTTAAAAAAAGATAGGCTTGTGAAAATTACAACCAGGAAAAGGGACCTAAAAAGACTTTTCCTGAAAAAAAAATTGTATTAACATTAGGTTAATTCAATAAAAAACCAGTTTATCAGTTACTGCGCACTTCAGGGTTGTGTATATTTCATAATTTGCATATGCACCAAAATCATCAAAACACGTTTTTTGCGTCTCCTGTAAAATTTGATATTTGTGGGTTACGTCCTTTCTCCTTTCCACAGTCGATATAATATTTTAAATCCATGTGTACATCGCTAGCATTTTATTTTTTTATTTATTGTGTCATTTTTTTTCTTGTATTGCGCTGTTAAAAAAATATTTGGTTTCTAGCTTTTAAAATATTTTTAAAATTCATTCACGCGAGATAAATTTGATGAGATTTCTTTTAAGTCACTCGAGAACATCTTAAGAAGAAATGGCATCCAACACACAGCCTTAAATTATCTAAGATCCCAATAATTTAATAGTCTAACTAGGTATTGGCTTTACCCATCTGATGGGTATGGTAAAACTTTTATCACTAGACCACAGTGCCGATTTTACCCAAGCCATCCATCCAGTAATACCATCGTTTTGGTATAAAAAGTTGTGCTATAATTAAAAATAAGCCACGTGACTCTTTTTTATACGTTGAGCACAAAAAATTCGACTGCTTAATTTCAATTCTCTGTAATGTGAAAGAATGCTAATATTTGCTTAACAGCATATTTTCATTTACCCAGTGAGTGTCAAAATAGTATCTGAAAAATATTTCGGCAAATAGCAGTGGCTCTTAACCATTTGTATCCGCAGTTATCTCCGAATCTATAAAATATTTGCGGACGACTTCGAACATTTTTTCTAATATTGTAACTTTAGTAACATCAAAAATGATGGTTTGATTCATTAAACTAGCCTTTCTTAGTTTACATTAATTCTGGATGCTAATATTTACGTAAAACAATGTATCAAAACAACATTTCTTTGATGATTAACTGAATAGCAAATATAAATTATATGTAAAAATTTAGCACAGTGAATGATATTTATGTTGTATTAATGTTAAAATAGGCGTAAAATTAAAACGCTTCTGATAATAACGCTTAAAATAAAATAATAGTTTAAAGCTGCAGTGATTGGTGGTAGGCAATATTTTTTTAAAAACGTATTATGAAGCTGGGGGAAAAAAAATATTATTTTGAAAAAAAAAATGTTTAAAAGAAAATGATTGTATCACGGATTGCTGGTTTAGAATCACTGGTATAGTCATGTAATCATTAAAATACAAATAACTCCTAAGAATGCATGTTCAATTCTCAACACCTACTTTTCTTAGGAACATATCGAATCGACATTACGCAGTTGTTTCTAGGTTATATTAACGGCCTTGTATTATATTAAAGTTGGGGATTGCAATATCGGTAAGAATAATATATCAATACTGGGTATTTCGGTATATGAAATATCAATGCCGGTATTAAACAATCAGATAAAAATTAGCAAAAAAAACAAATTCCGTCCAATATTAATTATTTATATAAAAATATATAAATAGAATAGAGGCCTGATTCTCGTGAATAGCTCAAAGTTATTGAATTATTATTAAATTTACTAGATAATCTTGAAATCTGTCAATGTTGACCCAAATATTTTTATCTAGGGATGATAAATAATTTATAGCAAACAGTTTTTATTAACTTTGTGGTGCATTTGTTAGATGTTTTATTTTTATTTTGCTTGTCTTTAAATACATACCAGTATTTTTGCATTTTGAAAATAAGTATTTTGGTATTAATATATCAAATCTAATCTGATGTCTATATTGAAATTTTTAGCTTACCATTGCGCTCATTAGAAGCAAAAATCAAGCATTAAAATAAAAAAACATACTCAGCCTAAATTTTCCCTAGTAATAAAGGTAATAAACAATTTATGAGTTTGTATGTACTAAATTGTAGCGAAAAGTAATTTGTGGATGCGGAGTAAACTACCTTTAACTCTTATTATCATGGATTTATAACATTCATAGAGAATAAAATTGATTCCGCATAGATATTATCAAAAGTAATTTCTTTCAATAAATAAACACACTTAGCATTACCCGTTAATGATAAAAATTACGATAAGTCAATAAATTTATGCGTTAATTTGAATTCAGTATTTAAATATATTCACAAGTCTTAAAATTAAAAACATTAAAATAACTAATTTATGAACTAAACAAGTTAACTATGTAGTTATTAATGGATTACTTAATTGAGTATTGGACGTATAATTTATCGACTCGATAAGACCGAAGGGCCACTAGACGAAATACCTATAATCTGTTGGTTCCCAAAATGTGTCGTCTTTCGCCAAACATTTTTGTTGTTGATCAACTGAAGGGTCAAATTTTAGATTGAGGGCATACACAATTATTGCCATAATTAAATAACATTGTTGTAGCCAATTATCGTGCTCATATCGATAGTCGACAATCGTTTGCCAGAATTTTTTTCCGATGTTGACAAAATGGTATTTTAACTACTGTGATTAAATCTTATTTAAAGACGTATGGATATTATGGCATCTAGTTGTTATCTTATCAATAACAACTAAGTAAAAGATATTTTTATATTAACCATTTTCATTAAAATTGAGACTAAGTGTGAAGTCTTTGAGCTAAACCAGATACGCTCAGCACCTTAATTTTCTATTTGAAATTGAAGTATTCAATATTTCTTGTAAAACATATCTTTTGTAACATTACAATAATGTTTATAGTAAGTAATACCGACAACGTGGTCGAGGGGCCAACGTCATTAGCTTCGGTTACGAAGGTCACCGATTCGAATCTTAGTAAAGACAGTTTTTATAAATTGATTTTCATTTGATTTATGGATTTCTATCCAAAGGCTTGGATGTACTTAATATCTTAAATTACCTTCCATCCATTATATCCTAAAAACGAGCGTAGCGAGAGCGATTAGCTAACTACGAGTACTGTCCTACAGTGGCGGATTATCCCATAAACGTAAGAGGCGCGCGCTTGGGGCCTCCAAATTATGGGGGCCTCGAAGATAGCATATATTATATAAAACCTTACATTTTAATTTCAGTTTTCAATATTCATTATTATTCTACGAAGAGATTTGCAGCACTTTTGTATTATTCAAAAATCAGGGCCTCCCAAGATCATAATCCGCCACTGCTGTCCTAGCCATATCCTTCTACTCTCTTTGAAAAAAGAGAGGTTGAGCAACCGAGTAAGAAGCACAAATATACCATATGCTCCACGTTGGGAGCGGTACATGGTTAAAAAAGTATTGGTATTGCAGCATGTGTTTATTTAAACAGGCTAAATCAAAATAATCTATTTCTCAATAATATACATTTAAGGATTCATCGTATTTTCTGATTGTTGTTATGATTAATTTATTTGTTAAATACAATTAGAGTTATAAAATAGCTATTAACTACAAAGATTCCGGTGGAACTGTTTTAATACATTTATTATAACTAAAGTATCAATATGCTACAATCTAAAATTGATACATCCACCGAATATACGCTTTGTCGTATTGTATTACTACTTCCTAGATTTAATAACATACAAATATCTTGCAGTGTCCCTGTAAAATAATGATAACGGCGCAAACTTTGAAAGCCACTGGTTTATTGAAAATAAATGAGCGTTAATTTTGAAGCGATAAAAAATTGAACGGTATCAATAAATTTCATAAAGCGTTTTTATACAAATTAAACAAACGTGCTCAAACTGTCAACCTTGGATAACTTGAATCAATAAATTATTATTTTAATTGACAATGTACCTTTAATATAATGACACTGTACCTTTAATATAGTACATAAAACTGACCTGCATTAAATAATACTAGATTATTACGCATAGTAATGTAAATATATTGCGGTTTGAAACATTCATGTTTTTTATTATACTAAAGAGAATTAGATCGTTTGTATATATGAGCCTCGCAAATTATAAGAGAAACAGAATGGGGTATCGAAAAATTAAACATCTCACACATTTTGTATACTAAAACAGTGCTTCCCAACCTTTTTCATGCCACGGACCCCTGAACCATCTGAAAACAATAATCTGCGGACCCCCGAAATATTTCACATGTTCATATTTTATCACAAATAATGTTAAAAAAATGAAAAAAAATTCGGACCCCCGCGAAAAACCTGCGGAACCCAGATTGGCAAGCACTGTACTAAAATAGTGATTGTAATTTTTGACGTTCAAATTTGTAAATGCACAGTGTTTTTTTCTTAATTTTATAATCACATTTATATATAATTTGAAATATATATCGAGATTAAATACATAATCGAAAAACAACTGACTGGCAAGAGTAATTAAATTAACTAATAAAAAAGGAATGTATATGCATTTGCTGTTATCAGTAAAAAATACTTTTTTTGCCACTTTTTCATGTGACGATGAATTATGTGTTTTGTTACTATCTTGGTTTTATGACATACTGAAAAAAATGGCGTTTTATTATTATTTATTACAAATATTTTTACAGTAAATTTACAAAGAATATTGAAAACAAAATGTTATCTAGTTATGTGTGAATACTAAAATCCCGGAAACCATTTCTGGATAAAGATGACAAAATTTACCCTCGAGGAATTTAAACTCTGATCTTTCTAATCGAGAAAAGTACAGCAAGATTTCAACTTGGATAACAGTGTGGCTTAGACTTGATAGAAACATCAATTTTAAATCTGACAAGTGTCTGCATTTTTAATAAAAGTATACACAAAGATTTAAATATAAAATTTAAGTTTTTCGTGGTCAAAAAATCGTCTTTTTGTTATATAAAATATTGTTTTTATGGATGACAATTCTTTGGGTTGTTTCTTTTTCTATTCAAATCCATAGAATTTAGTAATGAGAGTTATTGAAAAATAATTAACTAATAATCTAATTAATTAATTAATTTACACACTCTGCTTACTGCAGAGAAATGCAAAGATTCTAAGAATATTTATTTTAATGAAGAAATATAATTAACAATACAGTTTTTAGCTGAAAAGTAACACCATGCATTTAAGGGTAAAATAAATTTTTAAATTTTGGCTTCCAGGATTTAGATTAAATATAACACATTTATTTAAATCACATAATAGAAGTTCATTTTTAAAATTCTCATTTAACAGCTAATCTAAACAATTTTTATTTATCTATTATTTTCGGAGGGTTATTATTATTATCAAGCAAGAATACTCAAAAACGGGGTGTGACATAAAAATATCACGCTAAAAAGCCATTAACATCTTAATACACAAGTTAATACGTTTCCAAATAAGGTGTCCAGTATAAAACACGGCCAAATCATGTTTTGCCGATATGCATTTTTTAATTAATTTAGGTAGCGAAATTTAATACCCACAATTCTAATTCAGCAAAATTCATTTCAGTTTCAAAGTCGTACTACAATAAATAATGTTGTACTATCAGGAGTGGCCAAATCAAAGGCATCTTGTTACCATACTGGTCAAATCATTTAGTGCCATTTAGGATTTGAACCAACTGACTGAATTTCATTCAGTATTTTGAAAAGAATTTAAACACTTCCGCGATTTATAATTAGCGTATGGTTTTTCGTAGTTACAACAGTTAAGGTTCTAAGATTAAGCCGGACGGGAACAAACAACACGAGGACGAAACCGAACAAGATAAAAGCGGACAGGGAAAAATCTGCATGGACAAAAGCGGACATAGAAATACCGTACATTGAAAAAAGTGAACACGTATAAAAGGGGACGCGTAAGAAACTGCACATAGAAATAGAATTTTAAACTTAGAAAAGAATACAGAGTACTTAGTTTAATATTAGAGAAAAACTCATGAAAATATTTATACGAGATATTGTCGTCTGCTGTGGCCCAGTTGGTTAGATCTTGCTATACCGATCACGAATGTCTTGGTTCGATTCCTGGTCAGATCACAGTGAATTTGATAATTATTCAATTCAAAGTTGTGATCGAAGACTGGGTGTTTGTGATGTCAATTCACATCATTTCCTCTCTTCCCATCCTTCTGATCCTTTAATAACTGGGTGTAACAATAGCGATTAGCCAACCACTAGTCCTGTTCTAGCCTTATCCTTCTTTCCCTACTACCCACTTTGACAAAAAAGTGATGTTGAGCGACTGAGTAACAAAAAGTTCTCGTAGAAAACTTCTGTTGAGATACCTCCATTAGAACGCTATATGCTCCACATTGGGAGCGGACATAGATTAAAAAAATACGTGAATATTAATTTTTCTACGTGCGGTATTTTCCGCGTTCGCTTTTGCCATGTACGGTTTTCCCTGTCCGCTTTTGTCATGTTCGGCTTAATCCGTTCACTAAAAGTTAATTCACAATTCGGTGAATGGTAGACAAACAAACTTTCGGCTCCCCTAAAAGATAAAGTGTCTTGCTTGGCCGTGTTCTGTACTGTGCGCCTCAATTTTAGTGAACGTTTGATAGTCAAATATAAAAAAAATGATGACTAACAGAAAAATAGAGACGAGACGAAGGCTGAGCAAATGCATTCACTCTTCATAGTATGTCCTCTTTTATACCGCCGTCTTCCGTGAACCGATAAATGATGATCACACTACAATAATTATGTATTTTTTACACTTGCCAATGACCAGAGCTCACGTTTCATGTCATGTCGGGCAAATACTTTGTGATTAGACACAAGCGGCTGAAATCTGTTTGATAAATGTAACGACAAACTCACATTGACAGTAGAGAGTATTGTAATGCAACAGGTAGTTCAGGGGTGTGCTGGGAACTAGGAGGAGCTCGCGCGAGCCCCTTGTTGAATTAAAGCATTGGCTTCGGATGACTCGTATACGAGTCATTTCGCCGGTCTGACTGACGTGTTGAAATATATACATCCAATGCGACAAATGTTTTAGATTCTCTACAGAGATGGCGTAACAAATGTTTGATGCATCATGTAAAAAATAAAATATTGAAATATATGCACAAATATTTTTTTTATTCGGTGATTTCGGCGATGAAAAATCAGCAGACAGTTAAAATATAACTTAATAAAATAGGCCACCAAAATATAAGCAATTGTATGTTAAAAATAAACTTTTATGTCTTCTAATTTTGTTTTGAAATAAAATAAACAGGAGCACATGTATATTTGGCTTGTTTTTTTACGTTTTCGATGAAATTTATAATTCTATGTTAAATACCCGATTTTCTATATAAAAAAATAAAAAAAGTTGAGAATCACTAATAGAAGCAGGCTAAAATTTACAAAGTATTATGCAACAAAGTGTTGAACAACTGGTGTCCAAATTTTTTTTTAAATGTCAAATACTTTAAAGTTATACCCTTTTTTCGAAAGTACCTAATTTTTTGCAAAATTTCGCAAAAATGCCAAGATGCGAATGAGTTAATAAAAAAAAAAGTTTTTTTAATGTATCTATAGCAAAACTATTTTTTCTTGGGAGCGTAATAAAAAAGACTATGTCGTTTCTTAACATAGCATAATATAATATAAGTAACATTCCATAAGTTTAATTCTTATTGTGTATAAGAGTGATAAAATAAATTCACTCCTTTCCTGGAACGCTGTGAATAGCTCTCGGATTAGGCAAGTCCCTTGTTAACGTATTGACAGTCCGCCGCTGCGTGCTAGCGCTCCGTAAATAAAAAAATGGTGTTTATTTATTGATTTGGCATTTACTTGGTAGAAGTCCATTATAATGGGAAAAAATTGGTGTTTCGCGGAGTCGTTGCAGTAACGTATTTTTTTAAAAAAAGTAGAGACATATGTATGTCACAAGTTTATTTTGTTTTTAATTAAAATAATGTAAATAAAATACCATAGATCAGTGGTTTCCAACCTTTATGTTACTGCGCCTCCATTTAGAGAAAAAAATATCTTCGCGCCTCCCCATCATTTATTTCATATAGTAATAAAGACACGTTTCAAAGGGTAAATATACATATTTTGAACTATTCGCGCCTTCCAGGTTGGAAGTCGCTGCCATAGACGATTCAAAATTATTGAGACAATATGTGATACAAACAAGGACTTAGGAATCTCATCAACTGCTGCAACTAAACTTTCGAATTTTCGATTACCTCTTTGGGTGGTAATTTAAGTGATAATGCTATTTGACTGACAGCAGGTCTTATTCATCTATGATTTCCATTTTTTTTAAAATATAAACTCAAGTAACTGATGATCTTGGTAATGATTATACTGTTTACGTTCTAGAGTATAATTAGTTAATAAATTCGCCAAATTCTTTAGGCTGTTGTTTTTTGGACACGGTGAATGAAGAAAATTCGTGACGTTATCTTTAAAATCCTCGATTGTTAGATAATTCTCAGCATGCGAGTGTTCTCAACAAGGTAATGGATGGTACAGCGCGTTGAAATTGCTTCTTCGATATTTTACTTATACACAGCTTTGATGAAACGTGAAAGCTTCGAGCGATACTGGAATAATGATGTATCTTGTAAACATAGTGAGCCGTAGCGTACACAAGAAAACTCCTCACAGAAGATTTTTTTTTTATATACATTTGGGCCTCGTATAACACGGTTATATGGTTCCACAAAAACGTCGTGTAACACAAATCCGTGTTATACAAGGTTTGAAGTGGATACAAAATTAAGGATTGCGTTCCAAAAAAAATATCGAAGATGGTTTATAAAAATATGTACTTTATTTTTTAAACAAACAAATATACATTTACATATCTATTTAAAGAAATTTTAATAACATAATATAGCATTCATTCATCATCGCTATCACTTAGAATTCTACATGTTTTACTCTTTTTTGAGATCGGTTGTAAGTTTTCATCATCATTAGAGGACTCTAGATTTCTTGTGGTTTTAGCCTTCAAAAATTCATTAATAAGCGACCTTTTAGCGTATAAATCTTTGCGTATTTCCTTATAAGGTTCCAAAATTTGTTGTAATTCTCTCTTAAATTTCGAAATTCTTTCTATTATAGGATCCTTTTCAATATATTTTTTTTTCTAATTTAATAGCCAATTCAAAACCGTCATTTATTGTTTTTAACGTGAAACATGTAGCTTCTTCGCAGCAACTGCTTTCTGAGTCATTAATTGTAGTAGGTTCATCCAAAATTTCGATTAACTCTTCTTCGTTAAACTTAGATCCTCCAATATTTCATTGATGTCATGATTATCCGACGATATGACGTACAAATCAAACTTGCTAATTATTATTTTTATTTTTCTAATTGAAGCCGTGTTATATAAAGCGTGTTGTATGAAAAATATGCCAACTGAACTGTCTGTTACTTCAATGCCTTGACAGAAATCAACAAATCGATTGAAAAAGTGCTGTTCGTATTGGGACTCGAATCCGTGAGATCCGTCACGAGAGTCAACGACGTTGACCACTGCGCAACGGACTGACTTACATATTATACAAACAACCAACTAAACCTAACCTAATCTAACCATTAAACCTGTTCTAGCTCTATTCTTCCATACTTACTTGTCATAAAAAATAGAATTTAAGCAACAAAATAAAAAGCAGTTTTCGTAGAAAACCTTCTGTTTAATTAAATTCAACTGGGAGTTTTTATATGCATCATATTATGTTTAAAGTGGACACTATTGTAAAAACTGTGACATTTTGAAAAAAGTCTTTTTACAATTGAAATAGCTGTTTTTTCATTTGAAATATTGAGTAAGTTTACTTTGGTATTATGAAAGCATTGATGTACTGATAATATATCGACTGGTAATAGGCAGAACATCGTTACCGACAATTTATAAATTTTACAGAAGGTTTTTTTAAAATTAAATTCGTACATAGTAATATATGGTCAATGCCTATCCTGATATTATAATAAAATTGTCAGACTAATTTTAATTTTCTAGATCAGCGTTTTTCAACCGGGGTCTACGCGGAACAAACGATAATAAGTCAAAACACTAGAATGCACATACCCTAAAAAAGATCAGGCGAATGAGATAACTTATGACCAAAATTTTTTGTCACTGACACCTTTTAGTGATATTGAACAATCATTTACTAAAAGCGCAATTTACCGAATTGTGTCGCGTTATTTAGCTGATTATCGGTCGCAGTAGCGGCCGGTTAATGTGGCATTTGATCAATGCACCCCGTGTATATGCAAGGGTGGCTATATTTCATAAAATAATATTAAAACATAACATTTATACCATTCCCACATTTTAAATAAAATAAAATATGTTTTTCCAAAATATTTATTATAGACAATAAATACATGAAGAATTTAAAATGAGTGAATGGTATGAATGTTATGTTTGAATATTATTTCATGAATTATAACCGCCCCTGCATATACAAGGCGTGTATTGATCGAATGCCACATTGACCGACCGCCACTGATCGGTCGAATATCGATATTGTCGTGACTCGCGAGGTCTTGGCCGTGTTATAAAATTTATTTGACACATCTTTTATAATATTTGTATAACATGAAATTATGATCATGCAATATGACCAAACTATTTTAAAACAAGTTCTGGTAGATTATAATATGCGTAAGCAAATAACGTTTAGTGAATAATTATTATAATACAAGCTAAGCTTTGAAACTAAATTATACCGTTGATGTCATATTGGTACAATATGAATTACCGTGCCGCTAACCATGTTATTTAAGTTGACAGATAGGTTTCCTTGAAACATCTCGACTCTATCAATCACCATTGTTTGATGTGAAGCTGATTGTTTTATTAGAATTGAAAATTAATTGCATACAAATTGCTTCAATTATTTATTACCTACTCAATAATATCGCATATCTACGCAAGGCGTGGCGTGGTGCCCCTCTACTATTTGTATTACGATGACTTTTTGTAAAAATGTATTTTTTAATCCTATGTGGAGTATATGATCCTCGATAGATTTTTTCTACAAGGATCCCTCTTTTTTTCAAAGAGAGTAAGGATATTAAGGAAAGTGGTAGGGCACGACTAGTGGTGAGCTAATCGCTCTCGATACGCCCCGTTATTTTAGAATTTGAAGAGTGAGAGAGAATTTTTAGACATCACAAACACTCATGCCTTCGAACAAAAACCGATTGAAAAAATGCTGTTCGTACTGGGACTTCAAAAATTATAAAATCATAATCATTACCGTTATTGATTTTAAATTGGGTAACTTGTAAAATACCGAACTGTGAAATTTGAAGCTGACGGAAATAAACATATTTTTTTTCATTATGTTTCGATAGAAAAGAAAAAGGACGTAAGCCACAGTTTTTTTGCGATTATCACAATGTATCAAACTTGATACACGTTATGTCAAAAGGATGCAAGCTACAAATACCGAATTGGTATCTAAATTTAGCGTTTAAGTTTGAAAAAGATGACCTTTTAAAAAATTAAAACCAAGAAAAAAGATTGAAATAAAGGTTTTTCCTAGACAACTTCTTTGATCAATATTATGTCAATTAAACACCAGTTTAGAAGACTCCGTGCACTTTAAGGTTGTGTATAATCTATAATTTGCATATGGCCCAAGCTCATCAAAATACGTTTTTTGCGCTTCCTGTAAAATTTGAATGTGTGGGTTACTTCCTTGTTCTTTTCCACAGTCGATATACAAACTGAAGCCGCATAAATAATACTGTATTATTGTTAATCTGACAACTTTATCAATCTATATGAATCGCTCTTTCCGAAAACGTATTATTGTTTATGGTCGTTGCCCTTAACAACACGTATCACGGCAGTCAGCAACTGATTCCTTTAAGAGTTTTCGATACAAACCTCAAAACGACACGTGTTTTATTATCTTAATGAAAAACTTCACAATATTAACAAATAACAACACAAGTGCCCCAAAACCGGCGTGTAAATCTTTTCTACTCATTTTTAGAATATTGGGTTGTTGGAAAAGTTTTTACGTTTATTTAATAATATAATAAAAATATTTTTATTTTCAAATTTGTATATTATTTATAATTTCCATCTCTAAGCGTCAGCACACTCACGGCTACCGAATGCGACCACTAATGGTCTACTCGAGCCAGTGGCGGATTAAACAGTTGGGAGGCCCGAGGCGCAATTAAATTTGGAGGCCCTCTTTTTCGAATAACTAAAACTTAATTGAAAATATTATATGGGTTTTATAGAATATATTTTATTTTAGGACTCCTCAGATTGTAGGCCCCAAGCGCGCGCCTCTTGCGCTTATGGGTTAATCCACCACTGTCTCTATCGCCTTGTGTACGGAACGTTCATTGAAAACTATTGAACAATTGTACCGCAACTGGTGACTACTAGTGGCCGCGATTGCTGGTCGTGTCATAAGATTTTTCATTTCACTGGAGTAAAAGCCGTCCAACTTTATTTTGATACAAGACTTAAATTAAGAGATGTTTTTACCTGTGTGTTGCAAAAATGCAATGACCTGAAAAAATCTTTTCGGAAATCACAAGGTCTGAAGAATATGGCGGGGCCTAATAACATCTTATAATCTATTCATTTGGTTAATAAATGTTGAGTCACATGAGATCTAGCCATGGAGAAAATAAACAATTTTTATGTTACCAAATAAGGGTAATTGACTGTGTTACTTTCATCAACAGTTTCCAACATTGGTTTGCTGTAATTGTTTAGTTACGTATCAGAAATTAGTTTTATTAACATTTATTAGTCAATAAAAATCTCCAATGAAATTTTGTCCGTACGCATCAAAAATGTTTTGGTTGTTTAAGTCATGGTATTGCAAAATGCCATTATAAATTCATGAAGAAAAAATATGCATTTTATGAACACACATTACAAAAATTATATGGGCTACAACTGTTCGCGGACCAGGCCAAAACTAAAAAGACAGTTTTGAAAAAAGCGCTATTCGTACAAAACAAGTATTTTACAATAGATACCTTTTCCATGTTTTGATAGTTTTTTGTAACAGCGTTGACAAAAGTAAGCATTTGAAATTATAATATATTTTATTAAAGAGTTTATGATGGCGAAAGTCTCAGAAGTTTTTTAAAAAATAAGTCCTTACGTATCTATGATATTCTGTTAAGTTGCCGGACATCACGGGTTCGAGTCCCAGTGCGAATAGCATTTTTTCGATCGATTTATAGATTTCTGTTCGAAGGCATGAGAAGTGAGTATTGTCTAAAAATTCCCTCCCACACTTTCCGATCCTTCAATAACTGGGTGTAGCGATAGCGATTAGTTAACCACTAGTCCTGTCCTGGCCTTATCATTCTATTCCTACTACTCTCTTTGAAAAAGAAAGGTTCAGCGACTGAGTAATAAACACTTCTGTTAAGATACCTCAATTAGGAAGCCATATGCTCCACATTGGAAGTGGAAATAGATTTAAAAAAAAAAACACGTGAGACTCCAACCGCTTACGTCTTACGACTGATCAACTCCATGTGCTTAGACAGGTGAACCTATGCAGGTCTATCATTTTTTTTCAACGACCTCAGTTCCCAACTTGGAAAATATGGAATACTACTGAAACACCTAAAAATTATCAACAGAAAGTGATCTCAAAATCCTGGAATTGCGACAGTACTAATCCCGGGATTTCGGGATTGAGAAAATGAAACACGGGAGAGCTAAAAAAAAAGATGTCGCGCTCTTTTTTTTGGTAAATCGGCAAAATCTTGGAAGAACTAAAAAACAAAAAGCTCTCGCGATGGTAATTTTGAAAAATCTCAGGATTTCAAAAATTCGTCGACCAAAAATGTTCTCAATTCCGAATCCCAATGTATTTATGATTGAGTGTTCAATCCCAAGATTGAGAAATTGTCAAGAATATAAGAATCAAACTCAAGACGTCCGAATAGTACAACTGCATGAAAGCGTTGATTTTTCAGCTGTATTAAACGATTTTGTTTTGTTTGTAAATATTGTCGGAATTCTTTGTGAAAATTATTTTTAATGTATATTTTTTGCGATTTAATGAAAAATAGATAAATTAGTATTTACTCATGTGTGTTATTATCACAGAAATTGCATCATATATAGGGTATCCAATCCCGGAGCCTTTTTCCAATCCCGGGATTGGGATTAGCTCACCGAGGAATTTGAAATCCTCAATTCTCTATACTTTTTCCTCAGATTATCTCCAAACCTTGCTTTTTTTTAGCTCACCGAAGAATTTGAAACCCCCGATTTGGTATACTTTTTCCCCAGATTGTCACAGAAACTCGTTTTTTTTTAGCTCGCCGAGAAATTTGAAATCCACAATTTGCCAATTTCGTGTCGATTTTCGGGATTTGCTAAAAATTTCTCAATTCCGAAATCCCGGGATCGCGACCATGTCAATCCCGGGATTTCGGGATCAGAAAATTGAACAGGATCCCGGGATTGGATGTCCTAATCATGTATACAATATTTTACGTATGCCGTTGTTACATACCCGAAGCAAAATCATTACCCAATAAAGGCCATGCGAAAGAAACAGTAATAATTGATTGCGTATTGTATAATTCAAAATATACCAATAATATCAATCATACTCCATGAAGTACATAGTAACTTATGTTTAAATTATGTATGTGTGAATGAGCAAGGTATGATAATAAGTAAATTGTTATGGATGATTATTCTGCCCTTCGAACATGATAATAAATTTTGTGAATGTGTTAACAAATGAATACATATTCGATATTGGTTAGAGCTGCACGTTTTCAATAAGGTTCAAAATATTATCGGTCTATCGTTTTTGAAGGGACCAGCCAAACCAAACGAGAAATAATAACTCGCTTTACTCACAGGTGTTTTGATGTATGCTTTAAAACTAAAATGAACTCTTCAACGTATCTTTTTTTCTCGTTTTAAAACATACATAAATACCACCTAATCGCGGTTTGATTTTGGGAAGAATTCAGAGATAAGGAAGCGTATAAGACAGCGTCCAGTCACGTCAGTGGTTATGGACGTTGGAACTGGCTGGGTCACGTGCTGCGGATGCCTCCGGAAAGCCTCAATCCTGCCTGCCTCTTCTTTCGACCGGTAGGATTCCGGCGTCCCGGACGTCCGTCGGGTACTATCCATAGGATGTACTCGGCGGAACTGAGGGATGCTGGCATGTCATGGGAGGAAGCAAAGCAATTGGCGGGAGACAGGGAAACATGGAGGTGCCGCGTGGCGGCCATATGCTCCACATAGGGAGCGAACATGGCCAAAGAAGAAGAAGAATCGCGGTTAAATATAAGAGGAAAGGATAACAATTAATTTACGATTAAGATTTTAGATTGTTGACTCATTCACAAATTATTTTACATGAAATAGTCCTTTATGGTAGATTGTATTTTTTTATATTGTCTTTTGCATCCAATTGCATTCGACTTAAGAAAGGTGAAAAAACGTAATCCATATTTTTTTTCGATTATCTCAATGTATACGATTTAATACACGTTCTATCAAAAGATGTAAATACCGAATAAATATCTAAAAAATAGTTTTTAAGATTGAAAAAAGAAGGGCATGTGAAAATTGCGAACAGGAAAAAAGGCTTGCACAAAAGTTTTTCTTAACACTTTATAAGCGGGACTTTTTTAGCGATTAGCGCAAAAATATATTACATTCTTAAAATCAACACAACTTCTAAGCCAAACAATATTTTCGGCTGAAACTTTCAAATAAATTATATGTGAAATTTAATCATTAGAAATAAAATGAAAACATTTTGAATACATCACAATTTCACTACTTTTCTAAGCTAAATCAAAACCTCTTATTAATTAATTAAATAACACTCCACTTGTTATCAATATGAAATATTCAAAATATTCTGTGTGAAAAATAACAATAATCCTTACCATACAATTATATAAATAATTATATAATATGAATAATTATAGTATAAAATCTTCATTCCTACAAATTTACAATCACTGGAAGTTTGAAATCTGATGCCCCAATTATTAGAGAAACATGCGCGCCTTTTTTAAAAAAATACGATGTGTGAACGAACATTCAGGGCATAGTAAATTATGAGATTTATTGCTTATTGTCAAAATGGGTCACTTGCCGCGGCAGTTATTTTGAAGAAACCATTAAATTATAAGTCAATATACCAACAAAACTGACAGTACGCGATAAACGTATTTTTACGTGTCCCGCCTATAATGCCTATTATATTGAGTAAATAAAATGATAGTTTATTAGTCTTCGTGCAATTCAAGGTTGTGTGTGTATGCATTATAATATTTTGAGTTTGGTTCAAAGTTATCGAAAAAGGTTTTCGGTGCCTCCTGTGAAATTTGTTCGGTGTGGGTTACGTCCTTTTGTCTTTCTAGAGTGGATATTTATTCCACTCAAAAACGACAAGAAAATATTCCATATTATGTAAAATATAATCATCTAGGCATATTAAGTTATGACAATAGACCTACAACTGCTTAGCGTCGATTTGCAATATAAATTGGTACTAATTTCTAACCGCATAGCTTTTAATGTCCATGACACATTGTGGTTGAAAAGATATTACTTTTTACGATTTATAATTTCATTGAATAAATACACAACTATAAAATTGATCTAGGTAACACCCTTTTTAAATATTGGTTTTCTTGGTCAAATATTGGTATAAAGTAAATTACTTATTGGAATAATAACATATTTAATTGTAGGGTGCTTTACTAAAACTGACTTATTCCAAAATTGGTGAAAACGAGTTATTTGTGCAGGATTGTAAACTTTTGTGTCAGGCGTCGATTGTTTTATAAATTATTCGCTAAATCCCATGTGATTTTGCAGTTTGAAATAATGATTGTTTTTTATAACGAACTAACCGACTGTTTTATGGAAAAATCGTTTTTTTTTAAATAAATATACATAGTTTAATTGCATGTAGTAAGTAGTCCAATTTGTATAATGACACTTAAACACTTATATTCTTTATTATTAATCATTTATTATTAAGTGTCCTTAATTAAAAAAAACCTGAAACGTATCCCGAAAAATGCAAAAATGCAAAAATGGAAATAGTTAGTTTTAGAAATGAAACAAACAATTCAACAATTCATAAATTGAACAAGAACATATTATTTAGTATTAATATTTCTATAAGGATTGTAGATAAGAAGTTTTGGACTAATGTTCTTGAGTGGATTCCAACATTTGCTGACTAAGATTTCCTTTTAATTACAGTAAAATTTTAAATACAAACTATTTTACTAATAAATTTTATAGTCAAATTTATTTGTAAATTTTTATTAAAAATCTTAATATCATAAAACAAAAAATGTAATACGAAACAGTATTTCCGTGTATTGATAAATCGACGTGTAAGTATGCACTGTGTCATTCTTCACCCAACAAATAATTGAATACATCGACATATCAAACACTTTCAGAATTTCCTATGTAAATT
This sequence comes from Himalopsyche anomala, assembly GCA_031772345.1. Taxonomy (NCBI): domain Eukaryota; kingdom Metazoa; phylum Arthropoda; class Insecta; order Trichoptera; family Rhyacophilidae; genus Himalopsyche; species Himalopsyche anomala. The sequence continues at coordinate 5,830,302 of CM062835.1, read as the reverse complement.
TTTGAAAAAAACTGTAAAGTTTTTACAAAACAATGAATCAATGCATCTTCACTTAAAGATATATTCACACCATTATTGCCGGAATAGTTTTGAAGTTTAAGATTTTTACAATATCAAGGTGTCAAAAAAAAAACGATTTATTAGTTGGACAGTAGACACTTAAGTATAATACTCGGAATATACGTATTATTTCAATAAAATATCGCAATTTATTTGATCAGAACTTTGAATTGTCTTCGATTGCCACATGTAGATATATATTCTTAAAATTGTCTTATAAACAATATATTATACTTACATGATAATAAAAAACATGTTTTCAAATATGTATTTATAATCAATTATCGTTAATGAAATAAAAGCACGTATGTATTTTAATTTTTAACAATTTTAAGTTTTTTTATTGTAATGAATTCAGGATTTCAATATATACATATTTCTTTAACTCGTATCCCAAAAAAACAATTATTTTTTGCTTTATTTAACCTAATACAAAAACATTGGCAAAAAATACCTTATTAATAACGCGAAGAAGAATGCGGCATTGATGGAAACATCTTTGATTCCTTCCTTATTATGTTAACTCCCTTAAATATATTGAGGAAAAAAATATTCCAGTGGTGTTTTATAGCGATAGAAAGGGATAGTGATCGCGGTAGAATAAAGTACATTTATGTGTCTCATGATAACTTGTACTTATAGAAAATTACCGACGATGTTCGCCACAAACTTATGCATATCTATATTTGTACATTGGTAAATTTCATTCGATTTCTGGGAAATGCTTCAATATTAAATATTTCTCTGGCATTCTTTCGAGAGTGTGTACATACTAACAAATTCCTTACTGGTGATTTATAGTTTACATATATGAGAATTTCCTCGAAATTATTCAGCGTATGTGCCAACAATTTATTAATATTTTTTATTACGATTATCAAAAGATTACTTGTATATGACATTAGAAAAATCAATGTTTTATTTTTATTACCGGTTTCACGGTAAAATATTTTTTTATTCTTTTACCATTATCCGGCGATAGTTTTGTAAATTGAGTAACTCTAACTAAGGTTGAATAGTAAAGAAAATCTTTTTTTATTTACGTCTCTGCTGCCCTTACAACTCGTACGTCTCGTTGCTGAAAACCTGTCAGAAGTAGGAAACGAAATACCGGTATTATTGAAACAGGAATTACGGTATTTCAGTAAATATTCAATACTTATGAAAATTCCCGGTACTACATTAATAAATCCGTCGATATACTGGCAGAAGGCGATAAGTCAAAACATGTTGTTTTTAGGTAATTGTCATTTTCGATAATCATGAAATTTTAACATGTACCCGAATTGACTTTTTTTTAAAAATCATTTTCCGCTCCTAATGTAGAGCATATGGCCACCTGATGGAAGTATCTCTCAACAGATTTTTTACGCGAACTGTTTGTTATTCAGTCGCTCAACCTCTATTTTCAAAGAGGGTATAATATACATTAGTAAATGGCTCGGACAGGACCAGTGGTTAACTAAGGATCGTAAACGGTGAGAGGGAATTTTTAGACATTACAAACATCAATGCCTTCAAACAGAAATCGATCCGAAAAAATGCTGTTCGTATTGGGACTTGAAGCTGTGAGATCCGGCACGGAAGCCCACAACGCTAACTGCTGCGTTATAGAACCTGAAATCCGTAAATCGATTGAAAACCCAATTTATGAAATTTTTGAACAATTGTACAATAATTCAACGACAAGAGTTGACACTGAGAAAAGCTTTTCTGTAGCCGGACTCATTTTCACAAATATATATTTTTTAATTGTATAGAAAATCGAATACATACCATACACTTGATATTCAATTGGTAAATAAAGTTTACGGAAAAAGATTAAAAATCATAAGTGATAACCTTTAGTCGCATTACAATGCGGTTTCGATTCTACATTGCGATAATTTGATATTTATTGATAAATAAATATAAATATTTTACATTAAATGACGTTTCCGTCTAAAAAGCGCTCTATTAATTATATCCAACATATTTGTGTTTGCTTTCCTGTTTGCTAAACTTCCGGACCTTTGTCCGAGTGGACAACGTTGTTGGCTTCTGTTGCGTCGCTCACAGGCTCGAATCCCAGAATTATTAAATTGATTGTCAATCGATTTATGGACTCCGGTTCGAAGGCATCCATATGTCTGTGATGTTTTGTATTCTCTCCCACCCGTTCGATTTTTAAAAATGGGGTAGCCGAATCGATAAGCTTATCAATAGCCTTGCACTAGCCACCTTCTTTTATCTTTATTTATATATAAAAACAGTTGAGTTACAAGCATTTCTCGTAGAAAACACTTCCGTCGAGATAAACTCCACAGGCAGTACATTCCAGGGCCGGTGCCACCATAAAGGCGAAATAGGCAACCGTATAGGGCGCAAACCATTATGGAGCACATTAAATTATTTTTATATACAATATATTATACATAATAATAAATAATAATACAATTTAATTATTTTGATGTTTATATTTTTTCGTTGTAATTATATATGTATCGTATTCTATGACTCGAAAAAAGAGAGGTTAAGCGACTGAGAAACAAACAGTTCACGCAAAAAAACTTCTGTTGAGGTATCTCCATTAGGATGTCATATGCTCCACATTGGGAACGGACATGGATATATAAAAAATATTTCTAATCCCGAATTGTTTTTTTTAATTATTTCGAAAAAAGTGGGTTTAGAAGAGGGCGCATCAATAACCGTTGCCTAGGGCGCCAAATAACTTCGCGCCGGTACTGATCACTTGAACAAAATTCTCGAGGTAGTGAACACAGCGACCGAATAAGAAGAATCCTCGAGATTGATACGGTTAACGGAACAGACAAATAAATTTATTAATGAATAAGAATTGCTGCATATGAAAAGATAACTCACCAGGGTTGTGGCGCAGGAGACATCGGACTTCTCCCAAGCTTTTGTATGTAATGCCGTTCGAGGCGCAGACTTTGGTGTGGTCAGCATGGCAAGGGCAGCTGTGGTGGCCGCATTCTCCTTTTCGAACGAGTCTTGCATCTACAAGAAATATATATTTTTTAATATGGGAGACCATACAATATTATCGCTTTAGGATTTAGTCATTGGATAAAAGCTTAATTTAATTAACAATGAAACATATTTCAATCCTTCAAATAAATGCAAATACAGTAGAACCAAGATATAGCATACTTCGAGTATATCATGGAGCGAACATTCAAAAAGAAATTTGTCACAAATTTTGAATCAGTTCTGATAGTACATAATAAAATCTTTAAAAAAAATCATAATTAGTGTTAACAATGTTCCCTCTAAGGCAAGAGGTTAGCTGCGCGGAAATTTCAAAAGCTGCGCGGTCCGATCAAATATTAATTGACCAACTGTCTTCTAGTGCGCGCCAACCCGGAATGAGTGCGCGGGGGCTTCCCAACTGCTGCGCGAGGGAACGCTGATGTGTTGACGAAAGGTTTTTTCATATACAAATGAAGTCATAAAGTTGACACATTCAAGCAAATCGTGATTACCAACATTCAAATAATCATTTCCCAAACTCTGTATTTGTGTGATAAATCAATTTTTGACTGTTTGCTCATCTGCAATAATATTTATTAAATTGGGAAAATTGTTAAAAACATCCTCTTGAAATCCAGGTGTCACCGTTTGTAAACAATAGCCAGATTTACACAAGATGCTTTCTCTTGCGGTTAAGTAAAATATATGTTTTAAAACGAGAGAAAATGTGTGTAAACAAAGCGTGAATATAGTTTTTTTCTCGTCTTAAAACACAGTTCAACGTCAGTTCTAGTTCATCCGTGTACTTGAACGCCTGAAGATGCCGAAAGACGAAACCCGGGTCGTTAGTGAAAAAATCTGTGGGAGTGTACATAATTTGAACGATTCAAATTTAATATTGAAATTCCACCAAGCACCTTCAGTCGAAATCTTAAATTATGTCTTAAAACACATTGGATTGTTTTTATTTTGTAAAAGGATTAAAAAAATCTTCCACAAGTTGTTTACATACTTTTGGTTTTGGTTTTAAAGTAAAATATAAACTAATAAATTGCACGCGAAAACGCCTGTGTGTACAACCTGTAAATTTTCTACGTATGATAATAATGTCTCGCGTTCGAATTCGAGACATAACGTCGCAGTGCTCTTTGCAACGCTGGCTGTTGATTCATACATCAGCACAAAAGTTTATTTTTTTCCTTGAATTTAATGCATACATTTATTACTCCATTCGTTAAATTTAAATTGTAAATGACAATCAAATGTATTGTAGTAATCCTACATTTTAAAATTCGATTTTAGTGAACTTTCAATACATGAATACATTTATTTTTATATTGAAACAAAATCATGAATACCGGGATCTCTGTTTCGGTAATACCGTTATTGCAATGCTACATAGATATTATATAGTTGCTACACAACTATATATTATGATTGGTAAAAAAGATCTTAGCGTATCGATCAATATAATTATATATCAGTTGACGTCTTGCGTTCCAACTTATTTTCTTAAAATGGATATGCGATTAATTTGATAAATACGTCTGAATAAAGCAGCGGTTTTAAAACAGTCTCAAATTTCATGCATACCGGTCTCTTTTAAAAAAATATAGATGGATAGCGAACCCCTTTATTAAAAATTAAAACATCGATATAATTTCAAGAAAATTGAAGGCACCAAATACTTTGTTCCCATTTCCCTTTAAATCGTTTTTCACGCTCCCACCGAAACCACTCCCCTAGTTTGAGAACCGCTGCAATAAAAATACGGCGGGAGCTTTATTAGTCATAATATTTTCACCAGACACCGTGTGTATATTTGTTATATGAAAAAGTAATATGTGAATAAATTTGGCCTCATTATGACATGTCTCTAGGGCTTTTAAACTCGATAAGAATGTGCGAGGATAAAAAACGGCCTTGCTTGAGACAATGTTAATTTTTTGCAATTCCTTATTAGGACATTGTTTCACAGGCCAGTCGACCGCGGTACAAACAATAAATTATTGATCCTATTGATATGTAAAAAAAGAACAAAAAGCACAGTGCCGCACCGGGGTTAGGCAAATTTAGTTGTTTTTATTATGCTATCAAAAAAATACACTGTACTTTTCTTTGTCCATCCAAGTAAACCAACCCAGAAATAGCTTTGGCACGTATGAGATATGTGTACTGTTCAAAATAACTGGCTCGGAATATTTCCAAAAAAGTCTTATGCAGTCAGTCAAAAAAAATCAGGGAGATTATGTAATTCTGAGCTCTACAGCAGTATTCTTCAACCTATGGTTCGCGGACCGGCACCGATTCGCAAGAGTTTATTGGCGGTCCGCGATAACTTTTATTTTTGTATTTTTTTCAACACCATTATCTCCTCAATGTTTAATAAATTTTGTACTAAAATGAGAAAATTTAATTAAAAAAGTAGTTTTATTAGATTTCATAAATAAAATTCTATGTAACGTTGACTTGACGTTTGAATTGTTACCTTTTGAGTATATTTTTCTAAGCCAAAATGTAACAAATACATATTTTTTAAATTTCGCATCGAGTACGTTCCTGCCAGCTAACATAATATTCATTTCATTATGCCAGTGGTGAACAACCTATTTGACTGTGTGACCAATTTATCCCATTTTCTGACGGGTCGCAATGGGTAAAATACAAAAATATACACATTGTTACATATCAGATAATACAGTCATTACTTGCATATTTTCACTATGGAATTTAGTATCAAATCAATCCTAGTATAATTTCTGACACTGTACGCATGCAGCAATTATTTTGATTTCGGATTCAATGTTTATGGTTACTATCATAAATGTGATACTTTTATACTGCATCATTTGTTCACATATCAAGCATTGAATAACTGTATTCAATGAAACACTACTGTCTCATTTATACAAACGCTGCTGAGAGAGTGAACTCGGCCAAATACAAACCAATCTGAACACGACACACGTTGTTTGACCGAGCGATCTGACGAGTGATTCGAGCGAGCGAGTGAATGTTGAGTGCTTGAGTTGAGAATTCACTGACAACACTGTGATTTTGCAAAATCTATTAATCACTTTTAGGGTGTTCACTATCAATGCTTGGTAGAAAGGCATTATATTCAAAAAATAAAATACTCATTAGTACTAATTCCATTTATATATTTAATATGATCAGGACGAGCATTATCAACTGAGAATTTTCGTCATGAGCGAAACCGGTCCTGATCATATAAAATAACAAATATTATAGTACAAATGAGTATATTATTTTTTGATAACATCCATTAAGTTATCGTCATCTTGCAGTAGCTCTTTCATCGTTTTCGAAATTTCATCGAAATTAGTTTTACATATCGACTGTGGAAAGGAAAAAGGCCGTAACCCACAGTTTTTTCAAAACAGGTTTTTTTTCAATGATCACAATGTATCAAACTTGATACACATTCTATCAAAAGGATGCAAGCTGCAAATGCCGAATTCGTATTTGAATTTAGCTTTTAAGTTTGACAAAGATGACCTTGTAAAAAATTAAAACCAATAAAAAAGACTGAAATAAAGGTTTTTACTGGACAATTTCTTTAATTAATATTAGATTATGTCAAATAAATACCAATTTAAAAGTCTCCGTGCACTTCAAAAGGTTGTGTATAATTCATAATTCGCATATGGCCCAAAATCATCAAAACACGTTTTTTACGCCTCCTGTAAAATTTGATATGTGTAGGTTACGTCCTTTTTCCTTTCCACAGTCGATATGCCTTGATTTTTTTTTCAATCAAAAGAAGCGTACGTAAAATATACCGAATCAATAAAAAAAAAATCAACTAATATGCGGTATATTGCTCAACTTTGTAGTCGGTTGGTCTAAAAGAGGCATACTTGATGAAGAACATGTTATTTTCAGCCGAATACCGGCGGTTGTGCATTACTGCATTATGCAATGTATTCTTTAAATAATAATACTGATTAATATCAATGTTAAACGGGTTTACCGAGCCACTTGGACAAAGGATGGATGATGCTTTGACAGTCGAACGTGAAAAAATATTCGTTCTTGTCAAGAGAGTCGAAGAAGAAAAAAGTGACCAAACAATTTATCAACATTGCACTTTATTCCATTGACCGTATGCCAAGTTATTTTTTTCTTATACGGATTTATGCCAAAAGTTTTTGTGAACATTTGTCATCGGAATTAGTAAATGGTTGCGCGCGTAGAATATTATATGATTTATCAAGGTTATGCCTGTCATGCCATCGTGTGCATATTACTAATAAAATTAATAATTACGACATAGACGCAGTATTGTGTATCATGGTTCGTCAATAAATTGATTATTTTGGTTTGTTTTGCCGAACTCACCAAATAAGAGTTTCACGATACGGTCACGATACGAAAACCGATAATTTAATCAAATAATAAATACATCAGTATTTATTATTTGATTAAATTATCGGTTTTCAAATATATTTTGTAGCCAGCGGTGGGCTGCCAATATCTTAATAGGGGGCTCGGTAAATCTTATCCATTTATTTGTATCCATTTTCGCTCTCAATGAAAGTATCTCAAAAAAAGTTTTTTTTTTCTACGAGAACTGTTTGTTACTTAGTCGCTCAACCTCTTTATTCCAAAAAAAGTAGTAGGGATAGAATGATAAGACTAAGACAGGACTAGTGATTATCTCGAAACCATGAGGTCCGGCACGGAAGCCCACAACGCTGAATGAAAAAATGAAGGGACTACTAATACTAAGTCTTGTTTGTAGTTAGAAATTGTAGTTAGGTGCTGATTTGAGCTAAGACGAATGATTTTCTTATCTTAACAAGGGGCTCGCCGGCCGCGCTGAAATTTTACAAGGGGCTTGCGTGAGCCCTCCTAGCCCCCTCCAGCCCACCCCTGTTTGTAGCGGAACTAAAAGTAATTTGATAATGCACCAAATTTAAGATGGTGTTTTCATTATAATATTATTCATATATATGTATAATAAATGGCTTCTCTAAGAAATCATGAGACTAGATAGGATACAGATAGTTTTTTGAGCACCCTCCCCCATTCAAAAGTATCATTCAAGGTGAGTGAAATGTTATCAGAGAAATTTTATCATCAAAAAAATTTGGTGTGTGAATTATTTGCAAACATTCACGTAATTCTGTGTTTACCAAAGTGTGGTACGTGTACCCCCTGGGGTACGTCAGTATCTTGACGGGGATGCACGCTGCACCGGTCTTTGTCTGTGCCTGGTGCATCAAGCTGCTTATATATGTATTTTGATTGTTGTTAAAGTATTTACATATTTTTTAACGAGGAGTACTTATTGTTACGAAAAGTATAGAAGGGATACACATATGTAAAAAGTTTGTTAAACACTGGCGTAATAGATAAAACTTAGAAGAATAAATTTAAAAAAAATCTCAGATGATAATGGTATTTTTAGGGTGTTCACTGTCAATACTTGGTGGAAAGGCATTATATTAATAAAAACACAATATTCCTTTGTACTTCATTCCACTTTATTTAATAGGTCAGGACCGGTTTCGTTTATTGCGAGCATTGTCAACTGATTACAAATTACAATGCTCGCAATGAGCGAAACCGGTCCTGACCTATAAAATAAAGTGGAATGAAGTACAAAGAAATATTGTGTTTTTATTATGATAATGGTATTTCTTATTTTACTATTCCATCAACAGTTTACTACATAAAATGAACAGGGACTCAGTGGCGTGCTTAGCACTGCTTATACGGTGCTAAAAATACTTCAGATTTGTTGCTGGCCCTTAAAGAACCAAGTGAAAAACATCGAACAAATAAACTTACTGTGTTCAGGAACCATGGCATTCTTGCATTTCAGTGCTTCGACGTTGGCGTATGTCTGGTTGTCAGATGCACAGATCGGTTGATATAGCATGTTCTTTTCGCATTCCTGCAGTTCTTCGCTCTCATTCTTGCATGATCCTCCGTGAGCAATATATACTTCTGAAAATCAAATAAAAAAAACCAAAGATTACAAAAAATGTTAAATGTTGAACTTATGTATATATGAGCCCTTAAGAAGTGAAGTAGTACAACTTTTAAATAAGATTAATACCTCAAGTACAATCACTTCTTTACTAGATGTTTTGTAGGATTGAATCTTTTTATTTTAGTAAGATAAAACTGTTGAGGTGGGTACTTACTGAGATCACAACACTTTTACAATACTTGAAGACATGTAGAGCAAATATTATTACGCATCTAACTCATCTTTTCCTAAAATATCACTTGGCGTACTTAACATCTCCATGCTCATGATGCAATCGTAAATAGTTGAGCCATTAAATCATTCAATATTTCTCTTAATATTGTCAATAAGTATTTATTATTTTAGGTATTCTAGCATATATACATTTTTAAAATTATTTTTTAGCTTCTAACTTAGGTTTAAATACTGTCAATAAACAGTGAAACTGAGATGCCATCATGGCAGGGAACGTGATTTTTTTAGGATGGCATGTTACGGTTAACCTCTCAGAGATTCATTCCACTATGATAAATAGAGACTAACGATTGGTGATATGATATTTTCCTCGTTAATAATTACGTATTTTTGAGGAAAGGCTGCTGATACAAGGGGCTCGCTTGATAATTATATCTACTCGTGGTGTTCTATGAAAGTGACGGATTTTTTTATCATTCTTATAAAATGATATACAACAATAATTCGAGCAATCAATGGTTACACTTACAGTATTATAAAAAATACACAATATACGGTAAAGTAGTAAATAGTAAACGATGAAAAATTTTCTACTTCAGACTGCAAGAATGGAGTTCTAAAGTTGAGGCAGAAAAAAATCCTCTTCTTCGGGTAAATGTATATTTTCATAGATCCAAGAAGAAGGCGCAAATAAATCTATATCTAGTGCTACAGTATCTTTATAATCTTGACTACTTGAACGATTAGTTTCAGGATGATAGTACAAAGTAATACATTTAGCATTTTGGCTGCCGTAGAAAAAAGTACGCCTGTACCTAAAACGCCAGCTATAATTTGCAATTAGTTATTGACGAGATAACTTGTCACTGGTGTGTTGAGCAAAAAAAAATTGACGAAATATCTCATCTGTGGCAGTCATCTAGTTAAGGAACTGTCATTCTACAAATTGTGCACAATTACGGTATAAGTAGAAACGTGTGCGTCGTTCTAATTTTTCAGATTTTTTTTTAAATTTAACAAGTGCTTGCGCGAGCCTTTCCGTGCCACCTCCAGCCCACCGCTGGTTATATTGTACTTATTTTTTTATCATTTATCTGTCTATTTATGTGCAACGCACTTTTTTGTTGTCGGTGAAAGGAACAGGCCCTATTAAATTGGATAATCTAGCCACGAGAAAAATCGGTCCGGGTCATGCATTGTGAAAATAGTAAGAACGATGTGATTTACTTTTTTTTTATGAATAATATGCCTTTACTACAATCACGAAGACAGTGTCAGAAATATTAAACTTTTAGCGTATCCTCAATCATCCAATCAAACTTTAAAGTGATTTAAATTTTAAATCATAAGAATTGCTAATAATAAAATTAAAATTGATAACTAATTTATTCCACAAATTTTGTAACAAATTGAATGGTCAGAATTTAAATCAATTTTTGGTCAGAATTAAAATATTAAACGGTCAGAATATTTAATAACAATTTTGGTTTGTAGGTTAGGTTAGGTTAGGTTTTTTTTAAATTTCACTTAAAATATGACTATTTATTCTGACCGATATATTCTGACCATTTAATAAAAATTCTGACCAGTGTTACTTAAATTCTGACCAGACAAATACGAGCCTAAATTTAATAAACAAAAGTGTTTTGTCTGTTTGAAAAGCATATTCCTTAACCCGTAACATGCCATCCTAAAAAATCACGTTCCCTGCCATGATGGCATCTCAGTTTCACTGTTTATTGACAGTATTTAAACCTAAGTTAGAAGCTAAGCAATAATTTTAAAAATTTATATATGCTATAATACCTAAAATGATAAATACTTATTGACAATATTAAGACAAATATTGAATGATTTAATGGCTCAACTATTTACGATTGCATCATGGGCATGGAGGTGTTAAAACCATCGCAATGTAATTTACGATAGTTTACTATATGTAACTAAGTCTAAATTTCTACAAAACTACCGACTGATAAATCGAAAATAGTATTATAATTTATGCTACAGAACTAAGTAAAATTCAAGAATTATGAAGAAGTTGGCACTACCACCAGGATGTTTCGGCGTGATACAGTTTATTCCTTATTGACTCAAAATGGCTTCATTGGAGACGACTGGATTTGATTATGAGTTTGAGGATATAATTTAGTGTTTCGATTTTAATTAACCCTCCAGAGACGAGAGCTTTTTTTCGATAAAAAAATATATTTTTTAAGTCATATTGAAGTCACGGATAACTTTTATTCCTAACAATTAAAAAAAAACGCAAATTCGTAGTATAGAAACCCCGCATGACTATATGGTTATGATCATCCTTTTATTACCGTGCAATATTGTGTACGGACATTAGTAACGACGAGCGTGACCGTGTGGGCACGCAAACATTCGGGGTTGAAATATAGGTAAACGTGAATTTTTTCAAAATGTTTACAATTTGACCTCTTTAGATCAATATAATTTCAATACAAATATATTAGCAAAATAACTGTAAATAGTTTGATTTTTTGATAAAAAAAATAACTTCAAAAAGTCACATGTGCTTTTGGTGACCGTTTCTGTCCCCGCGGCTGATGACTTACTGAAGTCTGTACTCTTCTTAACCAAATATGAGTGAAAGCAACGATATTCAGGTAGAAAAAGGATGAAAAGTGGCATCAATAGACAACGGTGTTTACTGTGACCATATGGTCAAGCTCGTCCTTGGAGGGTTAATAGAATCAAATTTGATAATATTGTTACTTCACATATTGTGTTACAAATCGTGTCACGTGATTTGCCTTTTTAAAAAGCATTATCAGACATAACATTGTAAGATTTACAAATAAACTTAAAATTGTTTGTAATTATTATATTCTAAATTACAAAATAAAAAAGTGATACACGTGTCATAATTTTTAACAGAACAAATGGAGTAAAAAAGTTATCACATTTAATTTTATATAAAAAATTAACTTCCACAAAGTTACTGCTGAATCTATCGAAAATATTACAAATCGAAATAAACAATGAAAATTGCTAGTTTATGTTGGATATGCATTTTACTGTAACAACTTTTTTATTTATAACAATTTTATAGTGTGCTACCACTATATGGAAACAAAATAAAAGTAAACGAGGAACGAAAACTTCTCTTGCTGAAAATTACGTTTAAAAAAAGAAACTTTACTACAACTTTGCTAAATTATCTATCTATAAAAACGGATATGTTTATGGTTCATAAATATCGTTTATCGTTAATAAATGAGATATCTAAATTTAGGTCAATGCTAGTTTGTAATGTAAGGAGTTATGCAACTATTGGAAATACATGCAACATGATCAACTATTTAATATTATAATGCATTTAAAATATGCACTTTAGTCAATACTCAATACGTCATAAGAGTATCAAAGTATTTAATTCTACATTTTTTTTAAATATAAAATTAGTTTATAACTATTTCGGCGTGCGCCATCATCAGCACTACGTTTAAATCTACATTTAAAGCGGTATTTATTTACTTAACTGCGATTCCTGTAACGCTAAATATATTGGTCAAACATTTAGATCGTTTAATATTAGAATTAAAGAACATTGAAGTTCTGCTAAGAAAGGGGATGAACTTTCTTCATTTGGAAACTATCTGTTTCAAAATAACCATACTTTAGATATTGCTAGAAATTTTAAATTTCTACATTTAAATAACAAGTCTGCAAAACTAGATAAACAGGAAAATCTAGAAATCAATACATATAAATTCTTGCCTGATTCAGATCTATTGAATGATCAATTTATTTTTGCAAGTTCCCCTTTATTGTATCCATTGCATTAACCTATTGTAACTATTCTTATTTTTATTTTTTTTATTTTTTATTATATTTTTTACCATGTCCGCTCCCAATGTGGAGCATATGGACTCCTAATGGAGTTTATATCAACAGGAGTGCTTCTACGAGAACTGCTTGTTACTCAGTTGCTCAACCTCTCCTTTTCCAAAGAGAGTAGGAATAGAAGGGTAGGGCTAGAACAGAACTAGTGGTTAGCTAGTCGCTCTCCATACGCCCCGTTCATAGGATAGGATGGTAGGGGGGAATTCAAGACATCACATACATCCATACCTTCGAACAGAAATTCATAAATCGATTGAAAAATCAATTTATAAAACTGTCCGTACTGGGATTCGAACCCGCGACCTCCGTAACCGAAGCCAACGATGTTGACCACTCGACCACACAGGCGGCATTCTTATATAATACATATATTATTTGATTTTTTTTCTTTTGTCTGTTAGAATTGATATGGTTTTCATAAAATTCTTTTTCAGAATCTTTATGGCAGTCGATTTTGTAAAAGTATACATATTTTACTTGAATGCAGTTTAAGCAGTTAAATTATCATTAAGTTCTTAACTTTAGTAATGTAGCATTTTTTATCACTTTGTTAAAATTTCCGAAATTATAATTATGTTTGTAATTACCATTAGTCACCACTTTAACTTCATTACTATTTAGTGATTTTTTTAATTACACGTTAGAGGTGTTAAAAATTTTAATTTTGAGTAATTATAGAGTCACTTATATTGTAATTTGTAAATTCTTTTCAATGTCAATTGTTGTTTACACCTTTTCATTTCAATCTGTTTTTGTACAAATAGTAATGTTAAATTATTCTTCTTATCGCTTGACAATGATCGCTATAAGAGAAACCGGTCGTGACCTTTACAAATAAAGTGGAAATAAAGTAAAAAGTAATATTGTGTTCTTTCTCATTATACTGAATTAGTCGTATTAAACTGAGTATACATATGCAGTTAAGTACTGATTTGATTTGAGAATAATGCTTTTTCCTAATTTAACAAAGGACTCCACGGAAATGCAAAATTAAAAAAAGGGTCGCACCCCTCTCAGCCCAATCCTGATTGCTTTGATCGTTTGAATCGTGTAAGTGGTTGGGAGTCAAAGTCACTTTTCACAGGCAATTTTTCGCCACTGTACACTAAATGTGGAATGTAAACATATAGCCACGTATACACTTACTAGTGAATGCAATATGAATATTATATATTTACGACTTTAAGCACGTCAACTGCAACATCTACACAACTTATATAATTGGGCCGCAGTTAACAGATGATAATTAAAAAGATAAATGTCAAAATATACCGACCAAATATTGTACTTATTGTCATGTGCAGATTCAAATACTGCCTCGAAACAAGACATACGTATAACATGTGGTTGGATATGATTTTTTTTAAATCTAGATAAAAATTTAATACCACGTTAGTAATAATTGTATTTTTTGTTCGTTAAAATAATTACTATATTTTTTGAAATGCTAATTACTAACGCAACAAGATCAAGTGGACCTAATGCTAACAATTTTTCGACAGTTAGCGAGCAGCTGACGTCTTGACTTTGAAAAAAAATTACATCCATTAATTAACAATTATTATTAGTTTACAAGGCTATAAACAAAAAAAATGCACTGATACCTACCGCAAGAGTCCAGCAGCTTTGAGTAGTGCGTTAAAATTAAAACAAATAAAAAAAAACCATGATTTGCGAGAACTTAATTTGCATACTTTGCAAGCGAACGAATCTAAACGAATCAAATCAACCCATTGATTAAGAATACGAAAAAAGTACTGATGAGTATAATGAAGACTTCAATTAATTTTATTGACGTTATCCTCATCTCCGACAGCCACATTTGCTGTTTTGCTGCTTCTTGGGCTGCTGCTGATCATCCATCCAAGTCTGTCGCAGCTTTACTGGTGTACACATTTTCCTGGACGGCATGTTGGTGGTGTCACTTTTGACTTTGTGCGTTTGCCTGTGATTAATACCATATAGTTCAGCCGTTCAGAGCTGAGATTTCAGTAATCCACCCACCACTGTTTTCATATCACTTGATGTTATACAGCGGCAGCGGTGGGCTGTCAATACGTTAAAAAGGGATTCGCTTAATCTTAAAGCAGTTCTCGGTGTTCTGGGAAAGGAGTGAACATTTGTATCACTCATATGCAATTATATGCAATACTTAAATTAGCAATCGATTGTAACTTAATACATTTATAATAAGTAACAATATGCAATTTACCGTAAACTTATCAATCTAAATGGCTAAAAATGTACTATTGTGTATACTGAAGCTGTCGTAGAAAACATATACGTCAGAAATTACAGTTATATACTAATTTAATGTGAGAATATTGTTTTCTCTTACATTAACGAGGGGCTCGCCGGCCTTAGTTAAATTTAACAAGTAGCGCTCGCAAACTCCTCCGAGTCCCCTCCAGCCCATCCCTATATGCAGTGGTAAATAAATAGGTACCAGGTCGGTCATTGATTTCTTCCTTATTTTTTTTTACACATTTATATTTTTGTAAATCCGTCGGGAAGATTAATTTTAATATAATGCTTTTAAATTTTATGAACAGTATTTTGAATATATGTATGTACTTTAAAATGAAAAAAAAGTCAAAAAGGTGGCAGGGCGACGCGGCGCCCTGGCTCATTTTCATGTGTCAGGTCGCCGATCTGGCCTGACCTGACCCCACTACACCACTGCCAATATGGCGGTATCTAGCAACGAACCAAACCGTAAGCTTATCTATGTTCTTTTCTTGTTACCTGAAATGTATCCGAAACTACTGATTGAGATTTGATGGCTGACACTGAAGTGTCAATTCATTTAACGAGAGCCAAACGGAGCCCTTCTGGTCGATTTGAATGCGACTGCCGCCTGCAACCTTTTCGGAAGCGCCCCCCTACCAAACTGCTTGTAAAATCGGTGTTTCGGCTGTTATTTCAATGCAAAATGACGATTTTGTAAATTGAGCAGAATCAAAGTATTAATGAAACGAAACAGAAATAGAATATTTGGTAATTTTTTGTACGCTGTTAGACGGCATATTCTTACCCTAGGCGTCATTGTCAACAAGCATAGGTATTGTACTTCATGGAACCCTTCAGGCTATTTACCACACCCAGCTGCACGTTTTATTGATACAGTATTCATAGTTTTATCTTAATAAATTATATTGATCAATTTGATGTTTTGATTAGATTTATTATATTTTAATTAAAATTGTCATTAATTTATTTGACTATTTATCACTTTTCAGTAATACCAACTTGTATATCCGGTGTTGATATATTCGCGCGGTATTCAAATTCTTAGCTGATATTGAGCTGCTCATAAGAGGGCGCCTCCTGTGAATTTTCATCTTAAATTAAATACAAATGTAAATTAAGTTTTCTGCTAGAAATATAAATTCTTTGATCGAATCTTCTTAAAAGAGCTTCATTATAATAAATTAACTATGTGTTGCTTATGTGTATTACATATTTTGATAGCTATTTCGCAGTCGATTTTTTTCTCATTCTCTAGTATGAAAATTAACAAAGTATGAACTTTACGCTTTAAGTGTTACGCGGGGTTAAGTTATGATTTATTAAGACCGAAATCACGTCGTCTCGACATACAGTTGCTGTCAGGACAAAAAACGATTGATTCGTGTACATTACGGTTGGCTACACTTAAAAAATCAACTATTTATTGCATGTGTTTCAACAATCTCTTTCAAACTCTTAGTGATGTTTACAAGTTATTTAATAAACAACACTGTATGGACTTTAACCACAATATATAAGTCATATGAGGTGTCTAAAAACAATAACCGATATGGAAACTACGATAATATGTAGTACAAAAGTAAACGACTTTTTATGTTTCACTATATATATTATTATAAGTGAAATAAAATTAAACACATCGGCGTTTGTCTGTAACTATTGAATTTATCGGTTTATGCTTGTCTTTTTTGTGACATATGACAATAGTAGCGACTGAAGCAATTTGTTATTTTTATGCACTTCCTGATTGATGTGATTAGCGCCGCTGAAATCATTTACGCTTTGACTAATTGACGTTTGGACATTATCAAATCTTTTCGCTTGGGTTTGAAGGTTTTGTTAAAAGTTGTGAGATATGAAATATTAGATTATATGTCCGTATTTGATGTTCGATTTTAAAAGTATCTAGACTTTTAAAACGTTTCTTTACGGTGTTTCAAAATATTTAAATTTCTTTTTTTTGTTTTTCTTTTTAAACTGTTTTTGCTGCCTATGTTTTGCTTCCTTCTATGACATGCCAGCATCCCACAGTTCCGCCGTGTGAATCCTATGGATAGTACCTGACGGACGTCCGAAGCGCCGGAATCCCACCGGTCGAAAGAAGAGGCAGTCAGGATTGAGGCTTTTCGGAGGCATCCTCAGCACGTAACTCAGCCAGTTCCAACGTCTCTCCATAACCACTGAAGTGACTGTGCGCTGTCTTGTTCGTTCCCTAATCTCCGAATTCCTCACAGAATCAAACCAACGCACCCCCATTATCCGACGCAAACATCTGTTCTCGAAGCTAAGTATACGGTTTTTCTGAGTCTTCGTCAGGTGCCGTGATTCGCTACCGTAAAGCAGTACCGGCAGAATGCAAGCGTTTAACCAAATTATTTAAAGTATCTTTAAACGAATAATTAAATATAAATTGTAAATTGAATCAATCAACAACTGGAAAGCATTGGAAGTGTTTGATGCTGTATTATTTCAAACTTGAACTCGATGGAGTGATGACTGTTTTTATATCAAAATTTTCCACGATCAAAATGAAAATTCGGGCAATAATGGGTTAATACAGACAGTATATTGAAAAAAATGTTTGTTCTAACTCCACATTTATTGACCAAGTATTTTCCATATATCGATGTATATTTTCATCAGCTGATAATGCTTATGCCAATAAAAACCGGTCCAGTATTTATAGAAAATGTGGAATTGGTATAAAAAAAAAATGTTGTTATTAATTCACCCATGTCCAAGATGTAAAATTGAAATTTACGTAGAATTATTTCGGGGTCGGTTTTTGCTTTTATACGCCTCATATTACACAATGATACATGTCTAATCAGATGGATTTCTTTAACACGCTTCGTTGATTTATTCTTGCTTGCCAATTTGTGGTCTATTGTTTCAAAAGTAACGCCTCTGGGTGGGCCGCATTGCGTTTGTCACAAACTCGTAAACAATTATCATACATACTGTCAGTTCTGACGTTAAACCATGTTAAACGTCATCACCTTTAACCCTTTTAAAACAAATCTACAGGATTTATGGCTATTTAGATCAACATTTTACTGTGCAATAAAATACGATTTAATGGCGGGAAACAGCGCTCAGATTGTTCTATATTTAAACCGTTCGCAATATTAAATTAACGTGCATGATCAAATGTAAATGTTTTTTTGACTGTGCTGCTTATTTTTATAATGAAATTAATAAAATTTACAATTTACCAGTTGAACAGTAATCAGCGATCAGTTGTACAATAATGAGGAAATACCTGATAAACACAAGCCTATTTTGATGGCTTTTTTTCACAGAAATTGGTAGTTTTGAGATATGGCTGACCAAAGTTTTGACACATCTAAAATGAGTTGTTAAAATGAAAAAAATGTTATTTTTCTCATCTTGTAGTGAATCATTTAGTTTTATATTTATATCAATCGAATAAAAATAAAGTTTTATTTCAAGTTGTATTTATATATAACTGAGGGAAGATTGTTTATATTTCCATATGAAAACATCTGCCTGCTGAGAGAAAATTAGTAATTTTGTGCAGTTGTAATTTTGTGGATCTATAGAAAAGGTATGTAGTATATATTTGAATAGAATGGGTAATATAGTTCAAAACATTTTTTTTTAATTTTTCGTTGTATAGAACTAGGCCAGGGATAGCGAACAAGGGATCCGTGAGAAATTATCTAACCCGCTTGAACTTTTAGAAATGATTGTTTTTATTTAAAGCCTTAATTATTCAATCTATGTGACCCGCGACATAATTTTATTTTATTTTTTAAATCAAATTTGACCCACTTGCGAAAAAGGTTCGCCATCCCTGAACTAGGATCGATAGAGCATCGATATGTACGTTTACATTGGTTTTTCTTTTTTAAATTACAGATTTCGGGACATAAAAAATAAGAAATAATAATAATTTAGTTGTAAGACCGTTGGGTTGATATCAAAAAGTTATATTTTTCTTGTCATCTTAAAATGTTGTGCTATTATTTTTAAAAACAATTTTTAAATTATTAAAATATTTTTTTTGGTATTACAGAGAGCTTTTTATAATGCGCCAAATATTTGAAAATTGAAAGATAAAACAAGATAAAGTTGAAGGTATTTTTTTAAAGCATTAATATCACAAATATCCACGGCTTGAATACTACAATATTTTCTCAAAAATACTCTATTTTAACGTACAATAATTTTACAGCAAACAGATATTATATTATGCAGACAAACAGTATACATTTACAGTGCTTTTTTTACCATATAACGGAGTGGAACGGCGTTCCGGCACCTTTTTCTTTTTTTATTTGCTTTGAAATCTTTTGAAGTGAGAGCGATTAGTTATACACAAGTCTTGTCGTAGCCTTATCCTTCTCATTGGCGGATCCAAGGGGGGGGGGGGGCATGGGGGCCACGCCCCCCTCCTTGGGAGAATTTATTTTCCATTTTTATAATTTATTAAAACTTTATTTTGAAATGGGCTCTTTAATTGTTTAGTTTACTATGTTTTATAGAATACATACTTACTTAATTATGTATTGACTATTTTTATATACAATCTTTGTTTACGTGATACATTGGTGGAGCGTAAAAAAACCTCACTTTCATATGATTTGATAAATCGGTTCCAAAAATCAAAATATCGCGTAAAAAAGTATCAAAAATGTATGAAAAAAAAAATTGTTCCTCATATTAGCGCAAAAAATATTTTTTTACGGTGCCGTCCAAAAAAATCGCGTTATTTCAAAATCGTGCAAAAAAAAGGCTTTCATCTATTTTTTAATGTATTATTTATTTATCATGCTTATTTTCAAATTGAATGGCCCCCTCCTGGGACAATTTCTGGATCCGCCACTGATCCTTCTATCCTTACTGTTTCGAAAAAAAGAAAGGAAAAGCAACTGAGTAACAAGCAGTTTTCGTAAAAAAAACTTCTGTTGAAATACCTCTATTCATATGCTCCACATTGGGAACGGACATAGATAAGAAAAAAAAGTTTGGAAGAGTGAGTTCCGGCTCCTTTTTAAAAAATAAAAGCACTGCAATTTTGACAATAACTGGATGTACAATATCTTTGCACTAAGCCGTCGATATGTTTTGATTATCTGTCCGTCTGTCTGAAACGCACAGTACTACGCTTACAGAAATAGTGTTGGGCGGATGTTGAAAGGTGACTCTGCAGTTTGTTAATTATTTCTACGATAAGTATCATTATTATGCGACTGGCGTACGCTGTCATGTCACGAAAAATAAACGGTATTAATTATGACTGGGTACTAGCCAAACGAAGTTTATCGGTGTCTGAATATATTACGCTGACCAATTACTTTTTATTACACCTTATAATACGAACTGTTAATAAAATTTGTGCATTTTATTTAAATATAATTTTATTTTGAATTAGATAAATATCTAGCGATAATTACAGTGCGTTATTACCGTCGCTATGCTATGTTTATTTCTGGCAATTTGACAAATGGATTTAGTAAAAAATCGTGTATGCCAAATTAATATAAGTCACTAATCACTATGTTGTCTAGCGTAGCCTGCACTACTCAAACGGTGGTCCGCGCATAGCATGAGATTAGTTTGGAACCCTCCACTATCCACCAACATCTATGAATATTTATTTATTTGTCCAATTGAGTATGGAGCCGCAAAACTTATTGACTAAGATCATTTAAAAAAAAATATACGCACCATATATTTTAAATTTGGAAAAAAATCAGTCGTGTGAAAAGGTATTATTAAAAAATAAAACACCTCTTCTAACATATGTAGATCAGAACCATCCCTATTAAAAATGTTGAATTAGTACAAAAGCGGTGTATTATTTTTTAATTTTACGGAGAAACGACATAAAACACCCATGCCCAAAATCTAAAATTTAAATTCGAAAAATCTTAATTTGATATTGACCTGGAATGGCAGCGGTGGGCTGCTAACACGTTAACAGGGCATTGGGCCCGCTAAGCTTGAAGTTAGAGGGCGATATCAATAATTGTAAAAGTATGATTTTTTAAAATGGGGCTTTTTCTTTTTAAATTAAAACATTTCAGTGTTTCATCGGAAAGGTTTACCTTTCATCAATCGATTGGCATACTTATCTTAAAATTGACTTTTTTTCACTTTATCTCACTATCGCTTTATGGTAGCGATATCAGAAAAACCAAATGTACTATCACCGCGTTCTTAAATTTAATTTTAATGTATAATTTTACTTTATGTTCAATTAAATTTTAATTATAATATAACGTAAAGATCAAGGATAGTGCATTTTCTTGATTTAACAAAGAACTCGCTGGTCTAAGTTAAGCTTAACAAACAGCTCGCGCGAGTCCTCGTGAGCTAGCACAGACCCATCCCGTCTTAGATTGAATTAACACATTATTGGTTTCTTCAAAATAACTGCCGCGGCAAGTGACCCTTTTTGACAATAAGCAATAAACCTCATAATTTATTATTCCCTGAATGTTCGTTCACACATAGTATTTTTTTTAAAAAGGCGACAGATGTTTCTCGAATATGTAGGGCATCAGATTTCACACTTCCAGTGATTGTAAGTTTGTAGAAATAAAGATTTTATACTATAATTATTTATATAATTGTATGGTATGGATTAATGTTTTTTTAAACAGAATGTTTTGAATATTTCATATTGATTACAAGTGGAGATCATATTGATACTAAATTAACAGTTTTTTACATGCAGCTTACAAAAGTAGTGAAATTATGATGTATTCAAAATGGAAACGTAAATAGCATTAGTCTAGAAGATGAATTTGTATAATTTTATTTTGCATAATAATGTAAGATTGAATGAATAATTTACGACTGAAAGATGCATTCTTCATTAAACGATAGCCTTGGTCAGTTAATCAAAATGTGTTTTCGAAAAATACATTAGTAATTATTATTTACATATATTAGCAGCCGTGTAATTTTTAATGCATTTTTTTTTTGAAATGTCAACTAGAGATCTTTAATTTTTTTCGGAACGGCCCTGTGCTTGGTCGCTGAAAACAATATGCAAGTTATTGAAATATTATTATTAAACACGAAAATCTACATTTATAATGTCTATAATAAATTTACACCCATTATTAATTTTATTTTAATATACCGTTATCAATATCGAAACAACCTGTGATATTTTATAGATAGCAGTTTATGAAATCAAGTTCTGGTTCTAATTCAAGGTTATGTCAGTTGTTCTGCAACAACCTTTTTTATGCATTCGCTGATTTCAAGGTCGCAGCCCATAACGCAATAGCGGTCAATAAAATTCGTTGTTTTCTCAATTTCTTTTCCAGTGGAAACACGTACCAAAGTGATTTTTTATTTACCATACATCTTACGTTTTAACTATCTAGCTGTTACTACATAGGTTAGGATTAGGGTATCCAATCTATCTTTTTGTGATCCTGGGATTTTAATATTCACAACTTTTTAATCCCGGGATTGATCATCCACCGCAATATCATGCCACAAGTTCCCTAGTCCTAACCTATGTAGTAAACGAAAATCACTGATTTATTAATATCAGAAATAGATCAAAACGAACAGTTTACGGATAATTCAATAATAATTGATCTTATCATACTGCTTAGTAAATAGCAGACTATTTTTTTTTTTAATTTGACATAAACTTTGTAAGTCTGTTTTTATGAACCGATTTATTCTCCTCATGAAGGAAAAGCTTGCTTACATTTATTAAATATTTTTTTTACGTGAAAAAAATTTGTTTGAGAAAAAGATTTAAGGGCCGCGGTTTTTGCATCACTGATCTACGCCATTGACTTTTTTTATATATTGTGATATAAAAAAATAATTAAGAGGTATAAGTCGTTGACTTCGGTTGCGGTGCTCACGGGATCGAATCCCAGTACAGAGAGTTTCATTTTTATACAAAGGCATGGATATTTAAAATTTCCTTATAACAACCGAAACGGGGCATAGTGAGAGCGAATTTGCTAATCGCTAGTACTTTTCTATTCTTTCCTTCTACTTCCCTATTCTTTTATCCCGACTCAATTAAAAAAGAGAGTCTGAGCCAATTCTATAAAACTTACATTAAGGTAAATTTGGTTCGCTTTCAATAAATAATTCTTGTATCAAATCCATTTAATTTCACCGTGACTTCACAGTCCACTCGTCCAATCGATATTCTAGTAACGCCACGTCTTGATTAGTTAAGTCTGCAGATTATTATACTTGGCAAGAATATCAATAGCTATTTACGTTTCCGCAAATTAAAAATAAAGCAAAACGACCCTTCGTCAGAATTGCCATCATTAAAAATGTATTATTCAATTGAAAGGACGCAGGAAACTGTATTACCGTTCGAAAGAATTAGTCTGTCTCGTTAAGACATACAACACGAAATCAATTTAAATTATAGAACATTTTATTACATCGACCATAAACAATCATTTGCTATCATAAACAAAATTTAATTCAAACTGACAGTTCTTTCTAGTCAAAGATTTTGAACCAATGAGAATCTTTTATTTTTTTAGTGAAAATGGCAGGTTTAAAATATTTGAAAAACAAAATTATGATGTCAGTTTGTGACTGAGACGATGCCAAAATGGGTGACGTCATTCATTAGAGCGATTTTTATCGTTGATCATCAACGGTTTCATAAGAAACTTATATTATTGTAATTATGAAACATAACTCATTTGGTAAAACTGTGCAGTAAGCAGTATTGAACGAAAAAGGACGAACCCGAAAGCTGTCATCTTGTTTTAACTCATTCGCATCGGGGCATTTTTGCGAAATTTTGCACTACTTTCGAAAAAAGGTTATAACTGTAAAACTATTTGACATTTAAAAAAAAAAATTGGACACCAGTTGTACAACACTTTGTTGCATAATACTGTATATATTTTAGCCTGCTTTTATTAGTAATACTCAATTTTTTTTATTTTTTAATATTGAAAATCGAGTATTTGACATAGTATTACAAAATTTCATCGAAAACGTAATAAATAACAAACCATATTTTTATTTCAAAACAAAATTAGAAAACTTAAAAGTTTATTTTTAACTTACAATTGCTTATATTTTGGTGGTCAATTTTTTAAAGTTATATTTTAACTGTCTGCTGATTGTTCATCGCCGAAATCACCGAATAAAAAAATTATTTGTGCATATATTTCAATATTTTATTTTTTAAATGATGCATCAAATATTTGTTACGCCATCTCTGTAGAGAATCTAAAACATTTGTCGCATTGGATGTATATATTTCAACGCGTCAGTCAGACCGGTAAAAAGACTCGTATACGAGTCATCCGTAGCCAATGTGTAAGAGAGTATACATAAATGTATTAGAAATAACTATCATCATAAAAATATAATTAACATTTCAAATATGTGCTTTAATTGCAATGATAATGAGGAATATTATGAAGATCTGAAACCAGCATTTACGGAACCTATTTCAATTAAATTTACCTTATTTGACTTAACCGTAAAGAGGCGACATAATGAATATTTAATCTCTTTCGAATAAAAATCGGACACTTGTATGAATTTTTTGCACGTAGAAGCATAACTTTAAAGACATGTTTCTGGTATTTTCAGAACAAGAGTGTAGTGAAAAAACTCACGACTCAGATTTAAAAAATATGCAATTTTTGTCAATACAGTCTTATTATCTCCATATATATGTTTTAACAACTACTAAAATGCACCCCATTTTGTGTTTTAAATAGAAAAATTAAAACGTAGTTGGAGTTGCCTATTTTTACGACTCCGAATCTACAACTAGGGATATTTAATACCTATAAAATGATTTCTGTGGTGATAAGTGGTGCGGTTATCGTAGTTCAGCATTTAGAGCTCTGCGTTTTATCGTTTCTTGTATACATGTTATTTGAGACTTAATTTCAGTTCCTGTAAATTGGCAATGGTTTGTGATTATGCCATTACAGAACATACCTAATTGATATCAATTTAGCAATATTTATTCGAGAGCTTTGCTATGTTCCGTCAGCAAGTTTCTAAAAATTAGATAGCCAACTGCATAGTATTGTTTTGTGTAATGAATTTGTATTTATGTCGTCATTGAGTAGCTGATGTTGTATTCTGAGTAGAAGGTATATCTAGTAATTGGATTCTCTACACATAGAGCTAAAAAAGAGTCGTGAGAAATGATTATTTGAATTTCAGGTTAGTGTTTTAAATTACTATTCCCCAACCAATGTGTCTTTAATCAAGTCTTGAATTACATTAAGCTTAAAGCAATGGTACCAAAGGTGAGCTGTAAAAGACGCGGGGCGATCCCCATGTTAAATTAAAAAAGGTATTCTCAGAACAAATCAGTACTGATATTTCTGATATATATTTAATTAACAACGGCTTAAGTATAAGAAAGAGGCTCGTATTTTTCTGGTCAGAATTTAAATAACACTGGTCAGAATTTTAATTGAATGGTCAGAATATATCGGTCAGAATAAATAGTCATAATTTAAATAAAATTAAAAAAAAACCTAACCTAACCTAACCTACTAACCAAAATTGTTATTAAATATTCTGACCGTTTAATATTTTTATTCTGACCGTTCATATTTTTATTCTGACCAAAAATTGATTTAAATTCTGACCATTTAATTTGTTTCCCAAGAAAAATACCTATTCTGAGTCAATTTAAAAACTCTTCACTTTTGCAATATAAGATAGGTAAGTATTTTTTTTATCTTTCGATACTAGTTATTTGACGTTTTGTAGTGTCTTTTTATTTTTTTTAACTATGTCCGTTTTCAATATGGAAAATATTGACTACTAATGGATTTTATCACCATTTTTTTCAAGAAAGTAGGGATATACTGAAAGGACTAGTGGTTAGCCAATCGCTCTAGCTATGCCCCTATATTAAGGATCGGATATATGTAAAGGAATGTTAGACAACACATATACCCATATCATATAACAGAAATTCATAAATCGATTAAAAAATTCTCTCCGTAGTGGGAGTCGAACCCATGATCTCCTCAACCAAAACTAACGACGTATTTTAAGTAAAATTTGGCTGCTGTAATGTTGTATAATAGATAACTATACGGACCAGGAAATTTTCACCCGGATATTAAACATAATTGAACATACCAGGATTTTCCACTTTTAAACTAACTACATATAGTAAAAACAGTTACCGCCAGTAAATTGACTTCAATATTAAATTCGGGGTTTCCAGCAAGGTGAACAACAACGTCTTTTTGATAGCAGTGTCCACGGGAAGGAATACCTTCACGAGCAATTTCTTATATTTACTTTTCAATTGAATTATGCAAGGCTCTGGAGTCGTGTAAAAAAGACGACTCAGACTTCAAAGAAATTTTCAATCATTTCATTTTAACTTATATATTACATGTATTCCACCAGATCATCTTTAGTCAGCCAAGCATGCAATATCAACACTATTGAATATATTTTTTTAAATGGGTCTAAATCGTTCGTTTTTCACGACTGCGACTCCAACACCACAGCCCTGGAATTATGTATTTGTTTTCAAATGCAGGGATGACTGTGATGTTTACATTTCTACCCTAAAAATATCCGATCCTTAAAACGGGGCGTTACGAGAGCAATGAGCTAATTTATAGTCATGTCCAAGCCTTTTCTATCTTTTCTTACTATCTTAGAAAAGAGAAGTTAAAAACTTACTAATAACCAGTTCCAGTAGAACAACTTATGTTGAGATTAGAGGTCTGCACGGGCCAAAATTTTACAAAATTACCCGATCCGAGCCCGAAAAACTCAGACCCGACCTGGCCCGGGCCCGAGTCTAATACCGCACTTGTTACCCGAACCCGACCCGAAGCCCGAAACTCCTTATTTTAGCTCGCCGAGGAATTTGAAATCCTCGATTTGCTATACTTTTTCCCAGATTATCTCCGAAAGTCTTTTTTTTTAGCTCACCGAGGAATTTGACATCCTCGATTTGCTATACTTTTTCCCAGATTATCTCCAAAAGTCCATTTTTTTTAACTCACTGAGGAATTTGAAGTCCTCGATTTGCTATATTTTTTCCCAGATTATATCCGAAATTCCAAAGCCCGGCCCGGCCCGGCCCGAGCCCGACTCTCAATTGCGCTTACCCGCCCGAGCTCGGCCCGCGGGTAGGATCGGGTAAGAGCCCGCGGGCCAGGCCCGGGCCCGTGCAGACCTCTAGTTGAGATGCTCTATTAAGAACCCAGATGCTCTTCGTCCACATAGAAACAAACATGACGTGATTGACAGTGTGGCCAAAAATGAGTTACTTATTCGTGCATACATAAGTATATAATATTAAATCGTTCTTGGATATAAAAAAAAATGGATATATGTATAGATATAAGATTTGCTCAATACAACGTATCGTCCGTCACGCTCGCCCTAAATTATGAGACAGTGATACCCACATGAATGCGGTCACACAATTGTCAAATTGAGTTATTTATTCTCCTTGCAATTTTTGATTACAATTAAAGTATAATACTATTGTAAATCAATATCTTGTTTTATATGTCGGTCTGTCTGTAACGCCACACTCGACACAGAACAACACATCACAGCACACAGACACACACGAAAAAAATGTATCAATATTAATTCAATGAATTATAAGTGTAGATACTCATTGCGATCGGAAATCAATTAAAACGTTTTAGTTCCAATGCACTTATGTAATTAACTTCTTGTGCAAGAGCTAAATTCAATATAAATGCATAGTTATCATTAACCCTTTAAGAGATAGCCTTTCCGTTTTGTCACGCATTCAACTAAAACCTGATTTTCACTGGAATAATAATTACTTATTATTTAAATCTCGCTTATTTCAAGATGCTGCGGACAAATTAATGCATTAATCCGGTTATGGTACATCAAAATAACAGTATAATCTAAGTGCTACAAAATTGTTTTTTTTTAATAATATTGATATGCGTATTACACAAATTTGTAATTGAGTTGTTGGAATTTCAATTTACATTATGCAAATCAGCCGGCATTGTAAAAGAATATACGCCAGATCAGAAGACTCTTAAGCAATGTATTATATAGTATTATTATTCAAAGTAAATACACTGAAAAAATGTTTTTTTTTCTATTTTCAACTTTTTTTTTACCAAGTAATTGTTTTGTTATGGGAGCTATCAGAATTAAAATAAACGGCTAAGTCAACTTAATTGACAAAATATTTCACACGATTAAAATTAGCATATTAAAATCTTTGAACATCTTGCTGCCCAAGAACTACAAAGTTCTAAGTGTAAATTTTTGTCGAAAAAAAAGGAACAAATAATACCATTAATAGTGGTCGGAAGTGGTCATTGTTATTTTTGTTTCGTCAAAAATATTCTCACTTAGAACCTTGTAGTTGTTGGGTAGCAGTGTGTTTCATATAGCATCTAATTAACCGTCCAAATCAACCAACAGGTTTTCAGTTATTTATAAAATAAATAATCCGGCTAACCGGTTTAAGCCGGAATTATTTTCAAAAAATAGTTGTAATACCACACAAACCAATATTCCAAGATGTATCATAAATATAGGGCATTTTGATTAACACAGTAATCAAAAGTAGGTACATAAAAGATTAGATGAACTTATTTATTTCTTTCGTATGTGACGCATATGTACTCAAATGAAGTTTATCCAAATAAAGGTTTTTTTTAAAGAACTGCTTGTTACTCAGTTGCTCAATCTCTCTTTTTAATAATATAAGAATATGACAAGGAAAGAAATAAAAGTTAGAAAACCGCTAAGCCCCATTATTTTAGGATTCGAGAGAGGAGGAAATATTTAAGTCACAAACACGCATGCCTTCCAATAAAAAATACTGTTTGTACTGGCCCCCTTAATCTGCGAGATCCATCACAGAAGTCAACGACGTTGACCACTGCTCCAATGAAACGAATATGAATAGTTGTATAAAAATCCATGGTACTAAAGGCGTAAAGAGGTTTTCAATAAGCCCCGGGTAACCGAGCAAAATAAACCGATTTTCGGTTTGTCTTAAAATAGGCAATAAACCGGTTAACCGGTTTCGATTTAAACCGGACTGGAAGCCATATTGTTAGTAAGGAAAATAGCCATAACTTGCTAAACTTAAATTATTTCTACTTGAGTTAATTTCCGCAATATGCCCACGATATATCGTAACAGGTAACAACGAAACGTGAAAGAAGATTATATCATTAAAAAAAACAAAATGCTCTATTTTTTAGATTAAAAATATGCTATAAGCTGATCACTGTAGTCGAGTGAGTGGCGACAAGCTTCCTAAGGCTTCCGTCTAAAATCCGTTCCGCGATTAAGGACTTAATCCTCGAATAGAGATGTGTATATACATTGATTTTTAAATCGATAAATGAGTTTGTATCGCTTCCCATTGTTATCAATTCAGAGCACGAAGAGAAGAGTTTTTTTTATTTGCCTGAATTTAATATAAAATGTATGCAATAAAAAATGTATCGTTATCTTATCGTACGAGTGGTTTGCATAAACAATGCACCGTTAAAAGGCTCATCAATTCTGGAACCTGTTAATATTGATACAACTCTTTGAACATTTAAAATATTTAAATTCATTGCGAATAATTCAATTCAATTTCGTTTGAAATTCGGTTTACGCCAATTTTCAATTCCAAAATACCGGTATTTATGCATTTTCAAAAGCGGTATATTGGTATTGAAAATCACGATGAATTCCTAGATACCGCTTTCGGTAATACTGGTATTGTAATCCCTAAATAAGATTACAACAACAGGTTTATTATTTCTAACTTTAATGATCTGTTTTTATTTCACGACTTTTAATATATTGAAAGCTTACACTACATACTTGTACAGTAAATATAAAACATTAATATATAGAGCTAAATTGATGAGTTATTTTTATTTGAATCAGTCTTCCTTATTTAAGCTTTATTACAATTATTTAAGTCAATCATCACTGATTTTGATTGTACATTATGACATATTTATTGACAATCTTTTCAGCACAAGTAAATTCACAGTGTGAAACATGTATTTAATTTTAAGTACCTATTCTTTTTTTATTATGTTTCTTAAAATTCTCGTAAAACGTTTACCGCAGAAATGCGGCGTACGAAATTCTTTCGGTTTGTTGAATTAATGAATGAAAAAGCTCAGATAATAAATTAAGCGTAACTTATACCCTGCACTGGGTGGTCATCACCTCACAGCCCATGACCGTGGCATGATGCCAGTGATTTTTTTTCTGAACACATGTTTTATGTTTCTGCCGCACTTAAAAATATATTTATTTCTATGTCTATTAATAAATTATAAAAGAATTTTTAGAGATAACGTGTCACCTTGATCTTGAATTCCTTTGTTGAATACATATATGCAAAAATGTGCATATCTTCTTATCGATAAACAAATATTTGCATGCAGAACTGTTTGTATTATACTATGCATTTTTAACAGTGCATTCAGAGATAAGTCAGATGTTTTATACGTTACGCAATGAGCATTTAAAGCAGATAGATTCTTTGCCAAAATAAAAGGAGTCCGCTATTTAGTTGCCATGTCAGATTTACAAAATGAAATGTGTTATCTGATATAATATATACACCCAATCCTTTTTTACGCGATATATTGGTTCCAGAAATTGGCGTGTATAACAACCTTACTTTTAATGAATTTGATAAATTGGTTTCAATAATCAAAATATCGCGCATCTTAAATATATATATAAAAAAACTAAATTAGTCTCTTCAAAATTACGTCAAACCCGTTTCTTACATATTAACCACTAATTTCTTTATTCAATTAAAAATTCAATGAGAATATTTAATTTAAAACATGTGCATAATTGTATTCAATTTTTAATATAGGAGTTATTCTCTGCTGTCACTGTCGGTGGCGAAATATAATCTAATGTTTGATAAAACGTTGTTTTTCCTAGATTCTTGATTTGACTCATTATATATATTATTTTATTATACAATGGATTTGTTTTGTTGGTCCGATAGTTAATTATTTATCTTTACAATAAATTCCGTTATAAAATTTGTTTTGATTTCTAGATTTCCAATGGCTGTAAAGTTCGGTGTATTATAAAGTTCATTTTGAAATTTTCTATCACACTATAATTCATTTACCCAAAATATCTCCGAACTCGTTTTTTTTTAGCTCATCGACGAATTTGAAATCTAAGTGCGTCCCCCCTTCGCAATACTACGGCGCCCCCAAATTCTGAAAAATTAAAAACGCTCTCCAGGGGGGCGGTACCGCCCCCGTTAAGAACAACTGATTTAGTAGATTTAATTAGTGCTTCGAACCGGAACTGAACCGAAAACCAAAAACCGTTATTTTTGCCGTAACGAAAACCGCAAACGAACCGAAAACTAATATCGGTTTTTTTTCGGTAGCGCGTGTTCAAACACGCTGGTATTTTAGTCAAATCGGTAAATTCTTGGGTTTTTGGATTCGAACTGAACCGAAAACCGGAAATACCGTTATTTTTTCCGGAGCCGAACCGATACATATTTTTTTTATTTGAACCAGAATGAAAAAAATAACGGTTCGAAGCCCTGGATTTAATACATATTTAGATCTCTGTTTTTGCATAAAATTGATGGCTGAAACGTGCTATTTACCGAATGCATCAATGTTTTCATCATATTTTACGTAAATAATTTCATTAAAATTAAAAAAGTCACGAGTAGTATATATGTATAGTTATGATTTATTAACTCAGCAAACAAAAATAAACAAACGAAAGATTTGCTTATTAACTCCCCCCCCCCCATTTAATGTTATAAATCGGGCGATGTTCTCAATAAGGTTGAGACACTGATGTAATTTGGTTCAACTTTGCACGCTATGTTCAGAGAACTTAATAAATATACATATCGACTGTGGAAAGGAAAAAGGATGATAGATAGATATAATAGAATTGATAATATGTTAAAAAAAATAATTCTAGCTGCCTTCACTTGACAGTTACAGCTTTCTTAATATCAAATTTGGAAAGGAAAAAGGACGTAACCCACAGTTTTTCAAAAACAGGTTTTTTAGATAATCACAATGCATCAAACCTAATACACGTTCTATTAAGGATACAAGCTGCAAATCCCGAATTAGTATCTAAATTTAGGTTTTATGTTTGAAAAAGATGACCTTGTAAAAAGTTAAAACCAAG
The DNA here is from genome assembly GCA_031772345.1 of Himalopsyche anomala. Classification (NCBI taxonomy): domain Eukaryota; kingdom Metazoa; phylum Arthropoda; class Insecta; order Trichoptera; family Rhyacophilidae; genus Himalopsyche; species Himalopsyche anomala. Next base: position 5,797,790 of record CM062835.1, on the reverse strand, counting down.
AAAAAAGACTGAAATAAAGGTTTTTCCCAGACAATTTCTTTAATTAGTATTAGATTTTGTCAACTAAACACCATTTTAGAAGTCTCCGTGCACTTCAAGGTTGTGTATAATAATACAAGGCCCAAAATCATCAAAACACGTTTTTTGTGCCTCCTGTAAAAATTGATGTGTATGGGTTACGTCCTTTTTCCTTTCCACAGTCGATATAGAATAGGTCACTTTGGAGCAAATTGGCAAGGCGTTCGGGATATAAATTACGATTGGATTCTCCACGACTCTTTTTTTCATTCTTTCTGATATTGATAAAGCAGCGTTTTAGTAGTATAGCGAGTGATTCGCGACGATTCTAGTATGTATACCACAGAACGACACTAATTCAGTACCATTTTATTGTTACGTCACTTGGATTCGTTAGTTTGTGAACGACGGATGTCTAGTTCAGAGAGATAATCTAGCTGTCAATGTTGATGAAAAACATGGCATGGTCCATAAAGTTTAATAGTTTTGCGAATACGTATGTTTCACAGCGTATGATGTCTGTTGGTTTTTACATTGCATACACATATCTATATTTGATTGCTATAAACAGTATAAACTACTTCGGATTAGGGATGGCAATACCGGTATCACCGAAATTGAGATCCCGGTAAAGGGGATGTTTAAATATTTAAAAAAAAAACTCACTCTCGTCCTTTGACTGGCGTCTGTTGAGGCAATGAAGATACATTGCATTGGGGTAAGTCTTGCCATCTTTTCCACATACTTCTCCACCATAATGATCTTCGCGGAAAAATCTTCTGCAACTGCCCACGGGTCTGCCCTCCAGCGAGGAATTGTCGGCGAAAATTATCCCATCAGATTTTCTGGGGCTGGCGTCTTGGTATGCCAGAGATGACTTTGGAGTGACGGCGCCTGTAAAACAATATAATAGGTTTAATTTAAGATTTCGAAGGTGCTTGGTGGAATTTCAATATTAAATTTGAATCTTTCAGATTATGCACATTCACATTGAATGTACATAATCTGAACGATTCAAATTGTAGGTTTATATAATAGGTGTTAACAAGTTGCATTGTAGCTTTGGAATTGTGGCACAGATAACTGTGTGACAGATAATTGGTATAAACCAATTTAAAATCGATGGTTAGTACACTTATTTGAAAACAGTAGTAGCTGCGAATTTCGTGCATTGTATTCCTTGTTCAATGATAGTGGTCTTCATAGTAGGGTACACTAAACGATACATGACGGTTCATTACAAGTTTAACAGCTTAACGACCGCGGACGCGTATTTGAGTCTTTTAAAAACAAAGGTTGCTGGCCGGCAGACTCATATATGCGTATAGGCGAAGTATTTGGAAGCTAAGAAAATTAAATTTTGTAAAGATATCTCAATTGGTTTACAAATTATAGTGAATTTAGGAAAATTACAATTGTTGCGAATTTTTCGCAAAATAGCGCGGCCCCCAGGTGAAATTCTATAAAAAAAAAGTGCGGTCGTTAAGCTGTTAAATCATTTTCAACTGAAGCTCACAATGACCAAATTCAGTCATCATTTGATAAATTAAACGAATCCTGAAATGCAGTGTTTTCCACTTTTTTATTATCAAACTATTGATTAGTATCCGAATGCACGATTATCTGTGCTTTTTTATTATCTTCACTCCCACCGTTTCCGATTTAAAAAGAAGTAAGAGAACGATTAGTTAACTACAAGTCTTTTTCTAACACGTTTCTCGCATATTCTCGTTAAAGAACTTTATTATAATATTAATGATTAATTATTATACCAATTTTTTTTCTATTTAAACTTCCCCATTTTTTTTATAAATAATTTAAAACCATTACTTAAAATTTATTCATATTAACACTATCACCAAACCCTAACTAAATTATACATAAAAATATTTACAACTACATTTTTCAAAATCATATACAATATATTATAAAAACCAAACCCAAACTTTAATCCTTATACACCACATCATTTTTTTTTTTCGGCCATGGTTTGTATGTATATATTGTATACCAGGATTGTAAATGGTTGCGGTGGTCACGAGATCTATAACCAGTACGTTTGGTTTCATAAATTAATTTTTCAATCGACTTTGTTGAAAAGCATAGACAAGTGATTATAATTTCCTCTCACCCATTCGGGCTTGCGGGTGAAAAAATGCTGATTATAGTTATAATATCATTATCTTTCTATACTCTCCGAAAAAGAGAAGACAAGAGACTGAATAATCAGCTGTTGAGGTAAGTTCCATGATGGGTTCAAGTGTTTCATATTGGGATAAGCCGTTGCTTAAAAAATATTGAATATTACCTGCCAATATGTGCCGTGAAAAACATTTTTAGTATCGTCGATGTGATTCTTTATATCAGCAATAAAGAACTTCAAATTAGTTGTGCAAGGGCGAGCTCAAGGCTCGTCGGTCGTCACCCATTCGCACTTATGAGGAATGCGCTGTGTGCAATAGATCGAAACGATTGACGTACTGTAACCAATGCTACGTTTGTACTATCCCAAACTTAAACGAACGCAATGAAAAAAATGTATTATATTAGTATAATAAATACGAAATTATGTACTCCGCTTCCAAATCTATGCCTCCAGATTAATTAAAATAGGAAATATATTTCGCTAAATTATATCTCTGTTTATTACCTTCTCAGTCTTAACACGTGAAAAAACATAACAGAGTGTTTGCATAGAATACTTAAAAACCTAACAATATCAGATAAAACCACTGGAAAAATAAAGCTATACATTTTAATGTTATAAAAAAAATATTAAAATATATGATTGTCGGGTTATATAGCGCAGCGGTTAACGTTGTTGGCTTCCGTGCCGGATCTCACGGGTTCGAGTCCCAGTACGAACATCATTTTTTCGATTTCTGTTCGAATGCATGGGTGTTTGTGATGTCAAAATAGCACCTACCTCCTTTCCGGTCTTTCAATAACTGGGCGTAGCGAGAATGATCGATTAATCTCTAGTCCTGTCCTAAGAATATCCTTCTATCTCTACTACTCTCTTATGAAAAGAAAGGTAGACCGACAGAGTAACGAACAGTTCTCGTAGAAAAAGTTCTGTTGAGATACCTTCATTAGGTGGCCATTTTTAAAAAAAAGAATAACAATTTAATCAATTAATACATTTTAACATATTTATATTTGTCTTTATTTAGCTGTCTGCGATGTCTGGTGCAGTGACGTTAATAATACGAAAACCGGTTGTTGAAAACCGATAAGCCATTATTTCGAATGAAAGTGCTTGGTGGAATTTCAATATTATTATTTTTTACCAAGAAATTTTAGAAATAAATAGCGCACAGCTTAGTAGTTTGCCAATTTTAAATGAATAACTAAATTTCCCCAATTCGCCATTACTGTATCCTATATACCTTTAACTTTCGTAAAATAATTATAAATTTACACCGATGAAAATACCCACCAAAGACCTAAAATGATTCTATTTACTTAGACGATTATTTCTTCAACCAATTTAACTTCATTAAAATCAAACCATTAGTAAAATGATCCATATTGCCAACAATAGATTTTAGCTTAGTGACAAATATATGCATTTCTTATATGTATACGCCTTTTTAAAAAGCGTCAGTACAAGTTCATCCGTCCACTTGTAAACCTGAAGATAGCGATTGTCGAAACCCAGGTCGTTATTGTCAAAATGTACAAAATTTGAAAAAATCAAATTTTATATATATACTTTTATGTAATGATTTGTCGCCTGCTGTAGTCCTGTTGGTTAGAGCTTGCTCTACCAATCACGCAGGTCTGGATTCGATTCCCGTTCAGATCACAGTGAATTTAAGAATTATTCAATTCAAAGTTGTGATCGAAGACTGGGTGCTTGTGATGTCAATTCACATCATTTCCTCTCCTCCCGTCTTTCTGATCCTTTAATAATCGGGTGTAGCAATAGCGATTAGCCAACCACTAGTCCTGTTCTAGCCTTATCCTTCTTTCCCTACTACCCACTTTGAAAAAAAAGTAGGGTTGAGCGACTGAGTAACAAACTTCTCGTAGAAAAAAATACTGTTAAGATACCTCCATTAGGAGGCCATACGCTCCACATTGGGAGCGGACATGGATTTAATGTAATGATTTTGTTATTGACCTTTCTGGGATCCGGTAGTAGGGAAACAAAAGCTCAAAACAATGACTCTTAAAGTTTAATTGCTATCGTATTCAATATACTATATGTGGAGTTATAATGCAAAACGTACTATTTCCAAAACTCAAACTTTTCAGTAGAGTCAAATATTATAACGAATAACACAAATAAAATAACATTTGCATAAAAATATGATTTCCAATTTGAAAACGACAGTCTTGTAGACATTTTGTATTGAAACTAATAGTATCAGTCGATTCCTTAGGCTTGAATTACTCTATCTACATACATAACTCAATATCGCTCATTTTGGAAATCGTTTTGCATTATAACCCCACATATACGGGTTCGTTCATAAAATTGTAATTTATATATCGTAAACATATCAATAAATATTCAATCAATATAAATAAGCTGTCAATTATTTTGGTAATACCGGTATTGTCATCCCTAGAATAGTACAGATGTAGTTTTGCATGTAATACACTTTTACAGTAACTCGAATTTCTTTTGAAATGGGAGATACGTTTCAAATGAGTATCGTGCAAATAAAACAAGGAGCTATGCTGAATAAAAAAATTATAATTTTTACATTATATATAATTTATATAAATATAATTACAACATATATTATAAAGTAATCATTTAGTGTCAAACGTGCCCGTTTACTGTTGTTTTTTGTTGGCAAAAATCACACTCGTGACTAAAAATATTTAATGACTCACAAGTTGTCTTCAAGTGTATGTTGAATAGGATAAGCATCTTAACTAAATTACTTCCGGTGTTAACATTGTACGCAGGGATTGCAATACCGGACGAATACATCAATACCGGTATTTAAAAAAATGTTTAAGTGAAGCAAAAAAAATAAGTCCAATTGAGATCGCAACACCAGGCGATTAAGACAGAATCAGTATTTCGAAATATCATTTCAAATACAGCCATTAAAAATATATAATATTCATAAACAGGTGATTTTAATAAATAATTTTAAACAAAAAAACATCATTGAAAAACTTTTATATTATAATATACTCAAATATTATAATTTATCGTGGATTTTTTTTTATAAATGTTTAAATGCCTAAATACTGGTATTTAAAAAAAACACGATGAATACCGGGATCCCGGTTTTGGCAATACCGATATTGAAATCCCTAATGGTACGCAATACATAATTTGAGCCCTTGAGAGGTGAAGTGAGCCAAATTGTAAAATAGTAAAACTATTCTTTTGGTAACAAGATAACTAAGATAACAAACACTATTGCAGTGTATATAATATTAAATGAGCTCAATTCACTTTTACGAAACTTTAAGAAATGCTGAAGACTATAACGCGTCCAACTCATTTTTCTTAAAATACCACTTGGCTCACATCACCTCCAATGTGCTCATTTGATGTAAATGCAACATTGTGATTTATTTTTTAGTATTATTTTTAAACTGTGTTAACCTTAAAAACACGATGTAACAAAATTATCGGTTCTTATTTCAAACCCGTACCAAAGGAACATGGAGAGAATATCGCAGAGAATATGATCAGTGCTTCGATCGCGAATGTATAAATTGTGGTTTTATTTTCCATCCATCAATAATTTCAATGACAAGTCGTTACTAGATGAAAAAGTGTGGCTGCCCCTGGTAATGGTATACACCATTGAAAACTTTGTAGGTGGTCCCCAAATTTATATTATTGTGTAGTTCTACTTCAAGCTGCTACTGTGTTAATAAAATAACAATTGTAAGTTTGTTAAGGCGATTCAGAAATTTTAATTTGATATATTTAATTCCGATAACAATTTAGATAAAATGTCTGTTTCTTTATTGGCCGATCTAGTAGTTGGATATTCTCTGACAGGAGTAACCAAACCACTTATATTAAGGCCCGACCGAGTGGGTATTCAATGGTATGTGGAAGAAAACTAAAATATTTGATTTGCCTATTTATTTATTTCAGATTGAATCAAATAAATGGTAGAACGAGAAGCCAAATTAACAAGACTTAAAATGGAATCTACGCTAGAAAAATTGTTTAGTGTTAGTTAAGCAATTGCGCTTATTTTAACCCTCCAGAGACGAGAGCTTTTTTCAATATTATTTTTTAAGCCATATTGAAGTCACGGATAACTTTTATTAACAAATTAAAAAAAAAAAAAAAACGCAAAGCCGTTGGATAGAAACCCTGCATGACTATATGGTCATGCTCATCCTTTTATTACCGTCTAATATTGTGGACGGACAGCAGTAAGAACTAGCGTGACCGTATGGGCACGCAAACATTCGGGGTTGAAATATAGGTAAACGTGATTTTTTTTCAAAATGTTTACAATTTGACCTCTTTAGATCAACATAATTTCAATACAAAATATATTAGAAAAATAACTGTAAATAATTTGATTTTTTGATAAAAAAATAACAGTTTCAAAAATTTCATTAAAAAAACGAAAATTCAAAAAATCGCATGTGCTTTTGGTGGCCGTTTCTGTCCCCACGGCTGATAACTAACTGAAGTCTGTACCCTTCTTAACCAAATATGAGTGAAAGCAACAATATTCAGGTAGAAAAAAGATGAATAGTGGTATCAATAGACAACGGTGTTTACTGTGACCATATGGTCACGCTCGTCCTTGCAGGGTTTACAAGGCTTAAAATAGAAGCTACGCTAGAAAAATTGTTTAGTGTTAGCTAAGCAATTGCGTTAATTTTGTTATACATTAATTAAATAAATAATTTAAGATGGGAAGATGACACTCCTCCGTTGATAGCGTTCTGGAGAATTATAGCGATCAAACAAAAACAAAGACTGAAATAAAAACAAAAATAAACCCAGTGGTCGTTTAGTAACTAGTTAGTTAAATCTTTCTCTACCGATCAGGCGGGCCTGAGTTCAATTTCCGATAAGGTCAATGTCAAATCGACTTTTTTTTAATTTCAAAAAACCATTCACCCACGATTGGGTGACTTCATTCCATGCTTCTTATTCGATTCTGATACGTGTCATTCTATCAAAAATATTTTTAAAACAAAGATCGCGATATACTAAATCTACAGTTGCATTTGTTCCTTTTTAAAATACATAACTTTAATTTAGGTTGTATTATGTTATTACGTCAAGTAGTTGAGATTTATCTTTTTTTAATCCATGTCTGCTCCTAACGAGAGGAGAATATGGTCTCTTAATGGAGATACCTCAATTTTTTTTTTCTACGAGAACTGTTTGTCAGTCAGCCGCTCGCTCAACCTCTCAGCTCAAAAGAGGGTATTAGGGATAGAAGGATAAGGCTACGCCCAGTTATTGAAAGATGGGAAGGGTGGGAGGTAAATTAAGATTTCACAAACACCTATGCCTTCGAAAAGGAATCGATAAATCGATCGAAAAAATCTGTTCGTATTGGGAATCGAGCCCGCGAGATCCGGCAGCACGGAAGCCAGCAACGCTCACCACTGCGCCACATGACCCGACACTTTATTTATTGAAATATTGATTGTACTATAATTTTCTTGATATAACTATATTACAAGTATCCCAACATATCCAATCCTGAAAACATTGCGAAGATAGAGCGAGAAATAAATTGTTAGTACTCTTCAAACCACATTCTTATTTTACAAACATGTCCTAAGAGAGGATGGCCTATGATTAAAAATCCCCTGGGAGACTGAAAATCAGTTCTCGTAAAATATTTGTTGTTAAAATGCTCCGCTAGGAATCTACGTGCTCTATAATATTCAGAGTAGACATAGTTGAAAAGTCAGTATGTCGTTTTTATCAACCATATTTGGCTATCACTGTGAAGCATTTGGACGTTGCGTGCCATATTTAGGATGCCTGCGAGCTAGCGGTGGGCTGCCGAAATGTTAACAAGGGGCTCGGTTTACCTGAATTCGCAGTGTTATATTTTTTTAATCATTCTTATAAGATGATTCGCAATAATTATGAAGTCAATCGAATGTTACTTAATATGCTATTAATATGTAAAAATATACATCACATTACATATAAACCATCTACAGCAATAACTGTTGATCTGAGTATATTTTTTTACTTTAACAAGGGGCTCGCTTGCATAAGTCAAATTTAACAAGAGGCTCGCGCGAACCCCTCCGAGCCCATACCTGCTGCGAGCCACGTGTTGCTTAGGGCATCCAATCCCATTCAATTTTCTGATCCCGAAATCCCGGGATTGACACAGTCGTGATCCCGGGATTTCGGGATTGAGAAATTTTGAGTAAATCCTGAAAAATGAGACGAAATTGGCAAATTGTTCATATCAAATTCCTCGGTGAGCTAAAAAAAAAAAACAAACTTTGCAGATAATCTGAGGAAAAAGTATAGGGAATCGAGGATTTCAAATTCCTCTGTGAACTAATCCCAATCCCGGGAAAAAGGCTCCGGGATTGAATACCCTAGTGTTTCTCATCGCTGTCCTAGAGCGTTGACTTTTTAGGTAAAGGACTATCATATCTTCGTTGCGCTGTTTCTTAAAAAAAAAATGCTGTAGTCTCAAAACATGTTAAAATACTGTACGAATTACACTGTTTGTCCTCGACAAAATCGTCATACTTGTAAAGCAATTCTAACATATAACGCCTTATATTATATTCGTTTATCTTTTTTTGCGGTTGCGGTGAACTATTATAAAATTTTATTTAATCCAATTTTGTTAAATATTTTTTTGAGGGTTCTTAATCTTTTGAAAAGTTTGACGGCCCCTTATTTACGCGATGACTAACAGAATAACTAGACTAGTCTTTCCAGACTAATGCCCAAGCATGCATGAGTCACTTTAGATTATAATAACCACATAAGTGTAGATTATCATTTTAACCAAAATTCACAACAATTTATTCAACAAATTCTTTGTTTCATAATTAGACAGTCTATTCTCATCCGGAATGTTTTAATTAATCTGATTTTGATCGCGGATTCTAATGTTTTAGCCTTCTTACAATACGTTGAACTTAATCTGTAAATGTGATAAATTTAAAATCTCTCAGACTGCGAGAAAAAATGCTTTTATTATTATTTATTTTCTTGCACTTTTATGTTCGTATTCGTTTTTATTAGAGCATGTGGTGTTTTAATTCAGGTGTCGACCACTTCTTAACGGTTTGATAACCAAAATTATATTAAATGCTATTTATTTAGAATACATTTTAATTTAATATTCATTTTAAAACTATAATATAATAGTACAGTGTAATCGTTTTTTTTTTGTTGTTGGAAAAGAATTCGGCACATCACCATTTTTTTTGCATACGAAAACGGTATTTATATTTCTTTAAAGATTAAAAAATGCAATACGCATACTAAGAGTACCTTTAAAAGTTAAGGGCGAGAAAAATGCGTTTGATTATCCGACAGTGTCATCTATAACTGTTTTTTTTTAAATAACTTCTGACCAAAATTAGTGTAACTGCTATTGAGACGAATTAGTTTCTTCTGCTTTTTTTAACATTTTATACGTGTAAGATATAGTCATGCGTAACTATCATTGTTTCCTGTGTCCCACCAATTGCTTTACTTTCTCTCATGATTTGTCAGCATCCCACAATTCCGTCGAGTACATCTTAGCCTTGGCGGATTATCCTATAAGCAAATGAGGCGTGCGCTTAGGGCCTCCGAATTTTAGGGGCCTCAAAAATAGCTTATGTAACCCATATACTTTTTGTTCAGATTTCTATATATTTTTACTATCTTACGTGAAAATTTTTGTCATTTTTATGTTATGCGAAATACAGGGCCTCCAAATTTTATTGCGCCTGGGGCCTCTCATATGTTTAATCCGCCACTATAATGATTTTTTTTTAATAGAGTGCTAGTAGCATATTTATCAATTATACCTTGTTTTTTTTCTACATTGTAAAAGTATTAAATTCGTAATTTGTCATTATTTTGCAATTTTCAATTTGCAATAAATAAATAAAAAATCTCAATAATAAGTTATGAAACGACGTTGAAACTGGCTGGGACACGTGATACGGAAGCCTCCGAAGAACCTTTAAGTTAATCCTGCTTGCCTCTTCTTCCCTATGGTCATCTTCGAATCGATTCGGACCTCACGGTGATGGTGATGTATAAAAAGTCTAGTGCGACTTGGGGGAAGGATTTAACAAGTACATTAGTAAAGTGCTTCATCAATCAACTGAAACGCTTCTAAAATTCTAATAAACTCTTAGAAATAACATAAATATTCATAATCAATCAAACAGTATTATTCCAATCAAAAACTATTACTACCACAGAACCTCCTGCATTGCTCTTCACAAAGATGACTATTAATATTACTACGAAGGAAAGTTTGCGAAATATTTCCGATTTAACTATGTATGCTATTAGAAACGTTTTCTTTTTAATTTTAATTATTATACACCAACGGTTGTCGACGCCTTCGCTGGTGAACTATCATAAATATACAAATCGTTTATCGCAAATCGAATTTATTGCTGCTTTTTTCATTAAATTGTAAAGCTATTACAAGTATGTAGTTTTATTCATAGATTCCTACTTGGTGTCATGTTAGGTTTGAAATAACTAAGGATTGTACGGCTGATATGATTCTACCGGAACCAAGCTCAAATTAATAAAAAAAATTATAAAATTGCAAATAACTTAACTAGTTAGTTACAGTGGTGTAGGAAAGTGCCCTGCTGCTCGGGGCGATCCTTGAATTTGCTGCCTGAATAGTTCCTCTATTTTGTTTTTAAATCTTTTATATTATTATTTATCTGTGAACAAGGAGTTTTTACTCCAGATCTATTTAAATGTATAAATATAGTTTCTCGAAACTTATTGTATTTATTTTTGAAAATGCCGCCCCCAAAAACGTGCCGCCCGGGGTGGTCAGCCCTGCTGCACCCTCCTTGCTACGTCACTGGTTAGTTAGCTTATTGATCTCTCTACACCCCTGTTAACGAATCGGGTAAATTAGGTTGGCAAATATAAGACATCGTCATTTGAATACATACATAAATCGAGAAATGGAACCCTTGACTATTTTTTTTTATTTATCCATGTCCGCTCCCAATGTGGAGCATATTGCCTCTTAATGGAAGTATCTCAACAGAAGTTGTTTTACTCAGTCGCTCAATCTCTCTTTTTCAAAGAAAGTAGTGGGGGTAGAAAAATAATGCTAGGACAGGACTAGTGGTTAACTAATTGCTCTCGCTACGCCCAGTTATTGAAGGATCGGAAAGGTGGGAGGGAATTTTCAGACATTAGAAACATCCATGCCTAGCTAAGAAAAACCATAGCCAGAGGTGGGTTGGAGGGGGCTCAGAGAGGCTCACGCGAGCCCACTGTTAGTTTGACTTAGACCGGAAAGCCCATTAAATTGAAATAAAACAATATTCCCAGATAAAATCTGCCAAAATGGCTGCAATTTCTCTAAGTGGTTTAAATGTTTTATGAAACATACATTTTCATTACCTTTTGATATTCTTCGCACAATTTTTTTTTATTTCGGGAGCATAATGAAATAGACTTTGGCGACTTGTGTGTAGTCCAGCGATGCTTAAAAATGTCAATATTTGATATATGTATGTACATGCAAATTAGAAGTTTGAACGGGCCCGGGCCTGGCCCGCGGGCTCTTACCCGACCCGGGCTTTGGAGAGATAATCTGGGGAAAAGTATAGCGAATCGAGGATTTTTAATTCCTCGGTGAGCTAAAAAAAAAAAGGACTTTTGGAGATAATCTGGGAAAAAATATAGCAAATCGAGGATTTCAAATTCCTCGGCGAGCTAAAATAAAGAGTTTCGGGCTTTGGATCGGGTTCGGGTAACAAATGCGGTATTAGACTCGAGCCCGGGCCGGGTCGGGCGTGAGTTTTTCGGGCTCGGACCGGGTAGTTTTGTAAAATTTTGGCCCGTGCAGACCTCCAATGCAAATATTGACGCTTCTATGTAGATGCTTCCGTGCGAAGCTTTGACTGATTATCCTTCATACTTCACACGAGCACATTTTCTTCCTCCAATCCAGGGGTTCCCAACCCCGTGTCCGTGGGCGCCATGGCCCCCACCAACCGATTTCGGTACGCCCGCTAACTAATTTGGGAACATCGTTAAATTCCTGGGATTTTGGATTTCAAAATTCTTGGAAGAGCTAAAAAAAACGAGTCGCGCTGATAATTTGGGCAAATCTAATTCCTGGGTTATATAAACTTGAAAATATGTGGTGCCCGCCGCCCTACCAATATTTTAGAATGCATTCTAGGGTCCGAAAGGTTGGTAGCCCCTGCTCTAATCGATTTGAGATTAGGTAAGCCCTTTGTTAGCGTATTGGCAACCCACTCCTGATTATAAGTGTAAACCGTGATTGGTATGTTCTCTCTCAGTGACTGTTGACTTTTAGAGCATAATAATGTGTACTAATTAAACCTGCCGCCTGTGTGGTCGAGTGGTCAACGTCGTTGTCTACCGCTACGAAGGTCACGGGTTCGAATTCCAGTACGGGCAGTTTTATAAATTGATTTTTCAATCGATTTATGAATTTCTGTTCAAAGGCATGGATGTATGTGATGTCTTGAATTCCTCCCTCCCACCCATTCTATCATATGTACGGGGTGTATCGAGAGCGATTATATAACCACTAGTCCTGTCCTAGCCCTTTCCTTCTATTCCTACTCTCTTTGGAAAAAGAGAGGTTGAGCAACTGAGTTACAAGCAGTTCTCGTGGAAACACTTCTGTTGAGATAAACTCCATTAGAAGTCTATGTGCTCCAGATTGGGAGCGGACATGGTAAAAAAAAAATTAAACAATTTCTGCAGTGATAGTAAAAGTGTAACAAGAGACCAATGAATGGTTTAATGTTTAATCAAACGTTATATTTCCCAATTAATTCAATGTTACGGAAAAAGCCCTGTAAGAAAATTTGACAACGTAGTGCATGGGTGTCCAACCTTTTTTTCCATGGGATCGACTTTTCAATCTTAATTTCTCTCGCGATCGACTTCTAACATGATTCTTATAAGAAATTTTATTTAGTAGGGTTTTTTCCCTTCTTCAAACATAGAAATGTTTATTTTAAATGCGAAATACATATCATTAGATAGGTATGTGCTTACAAAATAATTCAATTTTAGTATTTTTGTATATTTTATGTTTCAATTATATATTTTGTCGAATTCACGGAAGCTTTTGGGGTTGACCAGTCGATCGCGATCAACCGGTTGGACACCCACGCCGTAGTGCAATGATGAGAATCCTAACATATTTATATAATAATCAATCAGGTTTACGAAATGGAAATATTTTCAGTAATAATAGAACGAAAAATTACGCAGGGTTTGTTGATAAGTAAGTACAGTAAGTATTATTATTAACCATTAACCGCAAAAACTCCCTGGTGGGCAACGATATGTTCATCATCATGTATTTTTTTTACTCTCCACCGTCTTACATAGATCTGACATCAATTGAGGAGTAAGAATACCAATTTAATTTTTATAGCTTTTATAGTTCAACGAAAATCATAAAGATGACACCAGGGTTGTCAAAATCATTGCTAATACTTTTTTGAAACGTAAATAATGTTGCATGCCAAAGTTCATCTGGCCGTCATTTGTGGGACACTTGACAACTCAGACATAACGTTTATTTATTTTTAATTGGGTGTTCACTGTTGATGACAAGTGAGTTATAATGATTTCACTTTGTTATTATATTAATTCTAAAAATAAAAGATTTTAAATTGTCTATGACAATTGAGAATTCTTTCAAGACCATATATTACGTAAATAAAGTAAACGTTTCGCCTTTTTTTACTAAACATTTTTCTAGCATACGTGAAGTAATTTAACTTAATAATAACTCTCGTGGGGCTATTTTTTAAATGATTACGACACTCATTAAGGAGGCTTTTTTTTGTATTTGGTTTTTACGGTTGATATAAATTAAATGTAATAATTTAGGCTTCGTTAACCCATTTATTCGACCAATCAATAAAATGCGGTTATGGAAAAAACTGTCAAAATTACCGCAAGCTCATCAACTAGTATGCTGAAAAAAATATATTTCACATTATAATCTTTCTCAGACGTAAAGCAAATGGAAATGATTATCAAAACATTGATTATCATATAAAAACAAAGCACTTTTGCGGCGTCAAGGAATAAGACGACTCCGACTCCGATCTTAGATTAAAGCACAAATATTTTTTTAGGCTTAGTAGCATGCAGTGGTGCTACTTTTTATTAATAATTAATAGTTTTTTTCGAGTTCGATTCCAGTTAAAACAATCCGACGCCATGACTCCGGCTGACTTTGACTCCGACTTCACATCCCTGAAAAAAATGTGTTTGACAGGTAGAATTTAAAAGCAGTGAACATAATTGCAATTATAATCAACATTTAAGCTATACCAACCGTAAAAAAGAAATAAAAAAAAAATCATGTTTAATGTTACAGATCCTCCATAAAGAGTGGCAAGGTTTTATTAATTTTGTGAATTGCCAAAGTGGTTGTTAACGCAGGAAGTTTGTTGAATAATATTTACAATTATTATCGTGGATTAATCGCTTTTGCGAAACGATATTTTTTCAAAGTTGACCACACACAGAGGGTCGATAGTAAATAATAATTTATATTTTTTAATGTGTGTATTATCTATCGATATTTTTTTTATATTGTTTGCTGTAATATGCTGTAGTCTTATCGGAAACAAAATACCTTATCGCCTCAGGTATCGCATACATTAATTTAAAAAATATATTTTTACTACTACATATATCCATACTATGGTACAACAATAATAAAGTATCAAATGCAATATGATTTTAAATAAATATAACTTGACTGTAAAAGTTCAATCGAAAGGTTTACATTTGTTATTATAATATAATATATTATCATAATGTCATTAATTAAATCCGAGAATTATAATTTAAAAAAAAAATGATAACGCTGTATATGTCCGCTAAATGGAAGACATGATCATTAAATGGTATAACATAATATAGTTAGTTAAATTTTTCAAAAAATAAAACCTAAACGGTTATTTAATTCCGAGATATATATGATAACTATTTCGACATAAAGCCATCATCAGTACCACAGCGGGATAGTAAAGTCTCGACTGCAATGTTTTTTTCTTCCTTTTATAATATAGTTCTACCAAGTAAATGCCAATTCGTAATCAATTTCTGAAAATGCATGTATTTTTTTAATAACCGAAACTAATGCCCTTGAATTATATATTTTAAGAGAAAATTCAAACCGTAAAACAACTAGTTGGCCACTCCTGATGTACAGTATAAAGATGTGCGAACACTTTCCCAACTGTGTACAACGTGTCAATAATGAAATGACTCATTTTTATTTTTGTAGAGGTAATCATAAATATTATACAAATATTTTTTCCAATAAAAATAATATATTATTTTAGATTTTTAGCTTTATGTTGTCGTTCCTTAAAACATAATCAATTATAACCATAAACAATGACAATCCTCCAATGAAAGTAACCAAACATTTACGATGCTAAATGACAAAGTCTATACCAGTTTTTCTTGTTATTGTCTTCATTGAAAGAATCGCCCCCTTTTGCAGAAATAAATTATTCAAAAAATTTTAACGCCCCCCCCTCACCGAGGAATTTGAAATCCTCAATTCCCTATACTTTTTTCCCCAAAATACCGCCCCGTTAAGAACCACTGGTCTATACTTACGAACTAATTGTTGATTTAGTATTTATATCTAAAATAATATATTGTTCTGTTGACACTCTCGTAATAGTCACTTTCTAAACCGTTTATTTTTTGTCTTAAACACTAAAATTTTAATTATGTCTTAACTTTTATTATAGAAAGGAAAGTAACGTATTTTTAAATATTCTATCTCATATGCTGAACTCGTGCGGCTTATTATGTATTTACTGAGAATCAAATGAAATTCAAAAATGGGACTCTTATTTAACCACTTGAATACCAAGCGGACACAGGTATCCGGAACATATACAAGCAAACACGGATGTCCAATACAATTAAAAAATCAAATACTTGGTATTCTAATAGATTATAAGCAATATTTTGATGAATATGTGTAGTGCTATCTATACTGAGTCAGTACAGGTTTTTAAAATATCGAATTCGAGTGTATATTAGGTAAAAATATTTTTCTCAAAAACACGCAGTATCTCTGGGGCATATTAATGATTTTTTTGCGCGGTATTCAAACGGTTAAAACTCAATTTCAAAATATATTATTGTATAAAAGAATTTTGTTATGTGCTCTTATATTCTACTGAAAAGGCATTATATTCAAAACAAAAACACTTTTTTAATTCTAAATTTTCAAAAGTAGATCAGGACCGGTTTCGCTCATCGTGAGTATCATTCATCAGATGATAATGCTCGCGATGGGCGAAAACGGTTCTAATAATAAAAAATGTGGAATTAGTACAAATAGTGATATTTTTTTATACTAATAAATTATTGGTAAATTTTACATACATAAAAACTAATTCGTTTATATTTTAAAGTTAATTAAAATTTATCGTTTCATATAATTATCATAATTTTCCCGTTACGGTAAAAGAATCACAAATCGTGTTAAGAGTTATTTATAAAAAAAAATCTTCTTCCTCCGAAATTCATTGAATTTAAAAAAAACTCCAAAGTGAAAAAAAACTTAATTATAATTATTATTAGGTGAGTTACAAATACTTTTTTAATTAGAATCTTAAGTCATCTATAATTATCCATTTGCATTTTTTCTCAATAGTGATTATGTTTACGATACCTAAACACTAGATTATTAAATTTTTGAAACACAATATTCATCGAATTACCTATAACAAGTATTGTTGACATTGATAACGTTACTGCCACGACAAAAAGCCATACATTTTAACAGATGATTAATTTTGAGCATCTCTGTTATTCCACTTACCTATGTGGTTTATATTGCATTTGTATTATGTATATTTTTTTAGGTACGCGTTCGATGATCTAAAAAAATGCAATATTGATTGTTACTTAGTTACTCAATCTGCCTTTTTCGAAAATACTCAAAGATTTTTTTAAAGAAACTAGACCATCCCCTTACGTAATTTGCCATAATTAATTGAGTACTTAGAAATTTATGCCACCTTTTTCTCTGGGCCTTCGTGCAGTCCGTGATTCATATATATTCTATAATGTAGCCACGTCGTTGCCTAGGACAGAACTATTAGTTCACTAATCGTTCTCGATACGTCTATTTTTAAGGATTAAAAGGGTGAAAGGAAACTTTAGACATAGCAGGAATCCACGCATTCGAACATAATAAAATAAATCGATTGATTTTTAAATATGGGATTCGGATTTGCGAGTACTGCAACCGAAACAAATGACGTTGACCACTCGATCAAGGATTCAAATACACCTTAATGTATTAAATACTATTTCAAATAACAGAAAACATGTCACCTGTCTACATGTTTAATTCTAAAACATCGCGAAATTTACGTCATGTAAGCAAAACGTATACATTGTATAATATATTTTGTCAAAGTATAAAAAATATACTAAAAATAAACTTAACGTGAAAGAAAAACTTACCCAGTATAACAAAAAAGCCCAAGACGTGTGTATACATGTCGTTAATAAAATAAATAACATTTGTTTCAAATAACAATGTCACAAAACTAATTATTCATTCAAATCGGAAAAACTTTCGTTGAATACTAGTGAATTTTATCGGCTTGATTTTAATATATGACAACTACTAGTACACATTTTCTTTTACCGTGGGATATTTTTTGATTTATTCCTGACACATTTTTGGCACGGCATATGGAGTATGTCAAAAGGATCGCGCGTATATTGAATTTTTACGTTGCGTATTTTTAGCACTGTTTTTTTTAGGTTCGATCAGTATTGTCGTAGGTAATGTAACGAAGTTTTTCCGACGCTCTGCGGGGAGCGACGCCAAAGCACAACCGACGGCGACGAGTTGACGTTTGCAACTGCACTTGTAAAATTGCGCTTGCACAATTCTGCTCTGGTCATTGGCAGGTCTAGGATTTATCGGCGAAAGGTGGGGAGGGGAGTGCGGGGCGTTTATACGTAATGTGCGATTATAAGATTTTCGAACACACGCACGTCGTTCAAATTCGTCGATATATGTATGTACATTCTTTTTTCACATGCCTAATAATATACGGACATATTTATACACTGCCCTGCTCAGTAAAAACACATTAATTACAAAAAATGACGAACTTAAATAAGGTGGAGGATTTTCAATATTTTACGTAAGACAAAGCACAACAAAACTTGTGTTTTAAATTTAATAAAGGTCAAAATCGCCCGCTGTGGTCTATCGATCAGGAGGGTCTGGGTTCGATTCCCGGTAAGGTCAATGTCAAAATTGAATTTTTTTCAATTTTAATTTGAGATCTAAGACATGGGTGTTTGTGAAGTCAATTCTCCTTGAGTTAATCTCATGTGACTTTCAAAAATTTTCATCGAGTATATCTCGTATGATCTTCAACAAAATATTCGACGCATTGGCGTAAGCTGTAATGTCAAATATTTTTTTTTTTAATTAAAAAAAAAAATGTTTTTATACTAAAAAAATTAAGTGTAAAACCACAGCTTTATTATGTTTGTAAGTGAATTCAACTATGTATAATACATACAATTTTATTTGGCTATTTCTTGTAATATAAGACATAAAACCTAAGTAAATTATTCCAAGAAATATAAAAATGTTTTCAAAACTATACTAAAAAGTAAATGAATATTTGATACCGTATTCTTTCAAACTATAAGACTTGTAATTACCTTGTTTTTACTTAGCAGAGCAGTATATTTTTGTAGTTATGATATATCGAAATTTTACAGAAATTTCCATCTTCGGAGGCAAGTATTGTTGAAAACATTGAACAGTTTCAACAATTCATTTCCTTGAAGTTAATACACCAGTATGCTATTAAGCGTGCAATTCAGCGATTATTCCTTAAATTCAACGGGGAGTAAATTAAAATCTTCCGCCATGGTGAATTCTCAGCATGCTTTTATATACAGGATACTTAATACTACTTGCACTAAGTGGCTGAACAAGTCACATTTTCTTTTTCCTTTCTATTTGTTTGCTTTTAAACACACGAGTAAAATAAATAAAATCAAAATTGAATGCTTTGTTATTCCAACAACTCCAACACGTGTTGTACGTCGTTGAAAAACATCTTTAGACCAAATCTATCGTAAGATTGTTTATTTATCCAGCTTAGATCGATTCAAATTCTTACCTTATACATCAAAAAAATAAAGATTTAATTATTTACTTTCTACTGGAAATAGGGATGTTCAAGCGCAGAGAGGCGAAACTTACAATCAGTAACATAATCAGTTGAATAACTTATCAATCGTATATATAAAATAGTAGGGATCGAAGAATAGGGCTAGAATAAGCTTTGTGGTTAACTAAACACTCTCGCCAAGCTCCATGTTACTTTAGGAATAGAAGAGTAGGAGGGAATCTTTGATTGAAAATGATGCTGTAAATATTGACACTTGAACCTGTAAGATCCGTCATGGAAGCTTGCGACGCTGACCGCTACGCCACGGACTTGAAAATATAATAGTATATTGTATTATATTAGAGAAAAGATTTTTTTGTAATGTAATGTAAGTATACTTATTACTGAATTACAAAACGTATCAGGAATGCCAGTTTTAGCTGTATCGTGTAAAAAACATATCTTAGGTTGTTTATTCCACTTTGCTTTGATATAGATTCCATTAACTCTGACCATTTAAAACGGCAAACATTTTAATGAAAATAACAAAGCCTCTTTCAAGCATGGACGAACGAGAGAATAATATATATTTAAAACCGATTGTGTTGTCGAAATATTCATTATAGATCAGTACTCAGATCTACTTATCCAGGAAACAATTTTAGCGTCACAAAATACGATGATTGAACAATTTCATTTGTCAAATAGGCCTCAAAAGATAGTAATTATAGCTCACAGTTATTGAAGCGATAGAGATGTGACTTAATATAACGAAGAATTTACTATATACATTTTATCTAGGGATTGCAATATCAGACGAGTATATCAATACCGGTATTATAAAAAAAATACCGGATAAATGAATCAATTTTAATGTTTCATTTTCAACAGCTGTATTAACCTTTATCCGCTCGCGCGCTGTGCGCAAATGGAGTAGCACACTGCCCGAGCATTTTTTCGCGAAATATTCGCGACAAACGCATCCCTTAAAAACAATTATATCTCTTAAACTAGTCATCCTGGTTGAGTAAAAAAAAAAGCATTATAAAAAATAAAAGATTGTTTACTTTTAGGGTGTTCACTGTCAATACTTGGTGGAAAGGCATTATATTAGAAAAAACACAATATTCCTTTGTACTTCATTCCACTTTATTTAATATGTCAGGACCGGTTTCGCTCATTACGAGCATCGTCAACTGAGAACGTCAGATCAAAAGATTGTTTATTATTTACAAAAGCTTTATTTTTGTCTGAACTGATTTATTACAGTCTGCCTAAAATTACAAAACGGACATATTATTTCTTAAGAATCGGACCTTGTAACGCAGATGTTTATATTACTCGTATGACAAAAATATTTATCGAAACCGAAAATAAAATTATGGATCAGTATTAGTATGTAACCTAATATTCATATCTTGAATAATATCATCATAAATCAGTGTAATCCGATAGCGAAATGAACCATAATAAACGGTTCCGTACGGGACCGCTGGGCGTATAAAGGTTAATAACAAATATTTAAATATGCATACTTATTTTTTGAAATATAAAATTTGACTTTATAAAAACTGCCAATGCACCAAATAGTTTTAAATAGAATATGAATATTATATTACATAATTACAAAACATCTATCGTTTTTTAACGTGCCATCGAAAAAATTACATCTAACGACAAGGGCGCCAGATATTTTAAATTCCTTTGAGATTTGTTTTTTATGAGACCCTCAAGATTAACATGACTTGAGGACATCACAACAAGAGTCAAAAATTTGATATCAATCTTACTAGGATATGAACCCAAACTATCGATCCCCTCTAAGACAAGAGATTAACTGCGCGGACAATTCAAAGATTGCGCAGGCCAACCTAACCAATGCACGGCATAATTCGTTATATTCCATATCAAAAGTATTGTTTTTTTTGTTTTGATTTGCATATTAAATAATATTAGCATTTGATAGTTTATAAAACAAAAAAAAGACAAAACTCGTTCTATTTTTTTTACATAAAATAAAATCAAGCACAAATTAAGAAAATAAGCAGAAAGAAACAATTAATCAGTTACTAATAAATTTAATGACATATTTTATAAGTGTATTTACAACAATTTTAGCATTTCACATCGGTCCTTACAATTAACCTTCATTTTTTATATTCCATCAAGATCAATTTCTTGTTCTTATTTAAGATAAGAATTCAGCTCTAGTTAAATTACCTACATGTTCAATTTATGATTTATTTCAATTAATTATTATTTAAATTTTTTCCAATTTAAAAAAATATATTATTTTAATAGTTGTATTGGAGTGCGCGCCAACCCGGAAAAGGTGCACGGCCGCGCGCGCGCAGCTTAGAGGGAACGATAACCCAAACCCACCTGATCGCTAGGGTACCCGTCATAAAGATCTCTCCAATCATCATCATCATCACATCATCTCATCACCATCATATATACCCCTCTGTAGACCATTAAAAAAAAACAAAATTCCTGAAGATGGAAAGGATAAGAGTTATCCCCAGTGGGGGGCTGCCAATAAGTTAACAATGGCCTCGCTTAATCTCGAAGCAATTCTCAGTGTTCTGAGAAAGGAGTGAATTTTCTTATCACCCATATGCAATTATGTGCAATACTTAAATAAGCAATCGATTGTTACTTAATACATTTATAATGTGTAACTATATGCAATTTACCGTAAACTTATCGATGTAAATAGCTAAAAATGTACTATTGTGTATACTGAAGCTGTCGTAGATAATATATAAATTAGAAATTGCAGTTATATACTAATTTGATCTGAGAATATTGTTTTCTCATAAGTTAACAAGGAGCTCGCCGGCCTTAGTAAAAATCAACAAGGGGCTCGCGCGATCCCCTCCAGCCCACCCCTGGTTATCCCCAGGTCCTCAAAAAAATATGAAAAACACTCACATCGCTAGGGTAGAGCTCAGAAGCCGGTAGTTAAAAAAAAATATTGAAAAAATACGTTTCCCAACGAGACGAAGCAAATATCACACCAATGGAATAACAAAATTTTATGTTTATAATTTATAAGTATGCTGAAAAATATTTTAATTTTATTTTCTGCTAATTGATTTAAATTTATTTAAGAATGTGAAAATTCAATTGCTGTAGCCGCGGTGTTTCGACGTAGTATATAAAAAAAATATTGAAAATTTTTCGTCACAAATAAATCGCCCAACACTTAGAAAACATTAGTTTTCATACCATTTTAAATACTCTCTCCGCGTCTAAAATTACTGGGAATCCCCAACATTGAACTTTGGCTTGAATGTTTATGACAATAAAGCGAGTAGACTTGCATAATATTAATAATATAACATAATATTTACAGTATTTCACATTTTTGTTTAAATAATTTTAACACAACGTTGCAAAAATCACGATTTTGTTTACGAAAGTGTTTCTGATATTAAAAAATGTTACCTATTATTGTAATATTTATCACTCAGCAAACAAAAACATATTTGCAGCATATTTTTTAATATTCCACAAGTCACGGTGATATATTAGAAATATTATTACGTGAGTCAATTCGTATTCGATCCAGTGCACTAAATGTCTTTTTTTATCCAATCGGAACGCTTACCATCCGTAAGCAATATTTCTAATTAAGTCATATACACTGGCAAAACAGGCATACATTTACACACCACACGGAAGATTCAAATGTTACTGATTCTGAACCAAACCATTCCCTTGGATAATTACGATTGGTTTGTAATAGGGCTTGTCGGTTTTCAAAAACCGGTTTTTTTGATAAATTTTTGAAATTCGAAAACCGGTTTTTCAACTTGGTAACCAGTTGTGCCGAACAGAAAATTGAGATCTTTTATTTGATGGTTTAAAGACCATATGCCCGAAATCATTCATTACCCAGCGAAAGGGTATTTTCGATATCAGGAAATTTTGTTACAGAATGATCAATGGACGCTTTGTATTTTTTTAAATCATATTTTCTGAAGATTAACACCAAATAATTTCTTGTTGTGTATAAGTATATTAAGTATATAAATAAACAACATAAAAAATGAACTTTTTCTCGCTATTTTAATTGAATTATCCATTTTTTTAAAAAAAACTTCGAAAACGGGATAAAACCGGTTTTCGAACAATATTGACATTCGAAAACCTATTTTTTTATCCATGTCCTTTTTCTAATCTGAAGCAAATGGCCTTCTAATTTAGGTATCTCAGCATAAGTTTTTTTTACGATACCTGTTTGTTACTCACTAGCTTATCTTCCCTTTTTCGAAGAGAGTATGGGTAGAAGATTAAAACTTGCACAGGACTAGTGGTTAACCAATCGCCCTTGCTCAGTGGCGGATCCAGAAATTGTCCCAGGAGGGGGCCATTCAATTTGAAAATAAGCATAATACATAAATAATACATTAAAAAATAGATAAAAGCCTTTTTTATGCAATTTTTTTGGCGCGATTTTGAAATTACGCGATCTTTTTGGACGGCACCGTAAAAAAATATTTTTTGCGCTAATTTGAGGAACAATTTTTTTTTTCATACATTTTTGATACTTTTTTACGCGATATTTTGATTTTTGGAACCGATTTATCAAATCATATGAAAGTGAGGTTTTTTTACGCGCCACTTCCTCCAATGTATCGCGTAAAAAAAGATTGGATGTATATAAAAATAGTCAATACTAATTAAGTAAGTATGTATTCTATAAAACATAGTAAACTAAACAATTAAAGAGCCCATTTCAAAATAAAGTTTTAATAAATTATAAAAATGGAAAATAAATTCTCCCAAGGAGGGGGCCATGGCCCCCATGGCCCCCCCTTGGATCCGCCAATGCCCTTGCTACGCCTCGTTAATATTAAGATTACAAGTGTGCAAAGAGAATTTTTAGATATCACAAACACACATTGCCTTCGAACAGAAATCGATAAAATCGATTGAAAAAATGTTGTTCGTACTAGGACTTGAACCAGTGAGACCCGTAACAGAAGCCAAAGACTGACTACGTTAATTATTACTCCACGGAGCGACAAAAAATGTTTCAAATATTCATACGGGAAATGCTAAAAAGTGTTTCGATGCGTTAAATTGTTTGTAGGTTGAATAATGAATTAGGCGCACCATTTGATAACATGTATTATGTGGAGTTGTCAATATATTCACCCATATATAGAAATTTTATTTCATATATTTTTATCATTTTATGCTAGTCGTATTACCTATTAATCAACGCTTACGGGCGTTCGTCTTATCTGGTTTCAGTGTAAGCGAGCTCGAATCCCTGTTTTGCAAATTTAATATTTTGTTCAATCATTACATTCATTTTTGATCAATCATAATGCATTGGTGTATAATATCGACTGTTGAAAGGAAAAATGGAGGAGGCACAAAAAATGTGTTTTGATGATTTTGGGCCATATGCAAATTAGGAAGTATACACAGCCTGGAAGTGCACGGAGACTTCTAAATTGGTGTTTAATTGTCTAGGAAAAACCTTTTTTTCGGTCTTTTTTCATGGTTTCAATTTTCACAAGCTCATATTTTTTCAAACTTAAAAGCCAAACTTAGATACTAATTCGGGATTTGCAACTTACATCATTTTGATAGAACGTGTATCAAATTTGATACATT
The DNA here is from genome assembly GCA_031772345.1 of Himalopsyche anomala. Taxonomy (NCBI): domain Eukaryota; kingdom Metazoa; phylum Arthropoda; class Insecta; order Trichoptera; family Rhyacophilidae; genus Himalopsyche; species Himalopsyche anomala. Next base: position 5,772,788 of record CM062835.1, on the reverse strand, counting down.
GTGATTATCGAAAAAAAACTGTTTTGAAAAAACTGTGGGTTACCGTCCTTTTTCCTTTTCACAGTCGATATAATGGTTATACCTCCTACCAATCCATTCAATGATAGAAAACAAAACAGACAGCGAAATTGATACGCTTACTGCTAGTACTTTTTCTATGGTTTCATTTAATTGTGCGTAAATATACTAGAAAGAATTAACATGTACATTAATTTTCTTCAAACCTATACAATATACTGTGGGACTCTGCAGCAAAATTCATATCATTCTTTGTATGACCTAGTATATATATGTCCTCCACTGGCAATTAACTACATACAAAACTAAAGAATGATTGTTCAATTGTCTTTAAAGATAACGTTTTTTTCCAAGATAACATGACAAAATGAATTCCTTAGTTCTGAATAGAAATTTCTAGACTAGATAGAATAAATTAACGTAAGAATGTAATTGTTTGAGTTAAAAATGCAGAAGAATGTTGCATATTTATTTATAGGTACAAAATCAGTGGCAGCTCAATAGGTGGGTTATTTGAAATAATTTTCAATCTATTTGATTATATTGAATTTATTTTCTTTTAAACAATAATACTTTACGCGCATTTTTCTCATAATTAGTTATATGATTAGGCAAAAAATAATAAATATGTAAAGAGGCTGTCTCTAAAGCCGATTGCTTAATATATTTTTTTCAAATGATGTACGGATTTATTTATTTTATGTTATTGTCAGTATATTTTTTTGTCAATAGTTGTCACTAGAAAAGGAATGTTAGCGTCATTGCATACTTACGGTTTGTTAAAAAAAAATATCATTAAATGTCTGATCAATTTTGAAACCTGTCATAATTGATACACCTCTTAGTAGATTTAAGATATTTTAATTCATCAAATAAGTAATTAATACAAAATTTTAATTTTGATAATTTTCAATACCGAAATACCGGAATTTTGGCATTTTCAAAATCGATATTTCGGTAATGAAAACACACCATGAATGCCGGTATTTCAGTCTCTACCTCTTATGATATATAATATTCATTTAAGTGTATATAGAAAATTTGCTGATATCACAGTCATCAATTTATATAAAAAGTATGAAATATTGGATTAACACATAAGTTAATTCTCTGCTTTCACACCCGATTAATAATTTATCATTTCTTCTAAAAACAAGTTTCAGTAAAACATCTTACAGCGCAACTCGATGTGCATTGACCTGAAATTATCTTCGACGATTCACTTTTATCTCTTTCGATTATATTTTATGGAAGGTGAAATGGATCCATTAATAAAGTTTGTTTTTTGAAGCATCCTCATCAAAATTAATGACCATATTGATGATCGAAACAAAGCATTGCTAACCATCGACTAGAATGCTGAGTGTAAAAACTTTTATGGAGTATCTCAATATCAGTTGTTTTTACAAAACTGACTACTATTTAGTTGCTCAAACTCCATATTTCGGAGAAGGAAGAATAGAAGGGTGTGCCTAAGAAAAAAATCAACTGATTGCTGTTGATACGCTTCTATTTTAGAATCGTGTAATTCGGTAATTTAAGCATCACAGATATAAAACATAAATCGATTGAAAAAAAACATTGTTCATTCTAGGATTCGATATTGTAGACATCACAGCTGTATAAAGCCTCCAAAGGTGTTGATCCCTAAGGTACAGATTAGTCAATCGGTGAACGGATTATTCCGTACTAGATTTTCCCGAACATGAATTATCTGTAAAATCTGTATCTGTACACGACGTCTCCATAAAAAAAATCCTTACACTGATTCTTCCGTACGCAAAAAAATACAGAATATTCCTAAAATAACACTTAAAAAATATATATACATATAATAATAAAACAAACATAATACGTATTTTTAAATGAAATAATATGTATAGTATTAATTTTGAACGTCGATTATTAAAAAACTCATGGAAATTGTATAAAAAAGTAGGAAAAATATGTCTATACAGCTTCGTAATTCGTTGTCACAGATGCCATGACCATGGAATAGTTGTTAGCCAGTGTGGTATAATATAAATATAAACACGTATATCACTTTTTCCGTCTGGAAAAGCAATCATGTATTTGATGACAACAGTTGCATTCTGCTTGATAAATGATGCTCTACTATTTATTTGCAATTTTCATCATTCATATTGATTTTGAAATGAAGCGTGTCTTTACTGCATTGCATAAAATGACGAAATCGCCACATAAAGTATCTTAGGTAATATTTCTAAATGCAGAAGTACATGTATGTTATCATTATTTTATTTAATAGTCAAGAGGAAAATATTCAAAGAATTTTTCTTCCGCTCAAACAACGAGACGCTCGTGGACCAACCTATGAAATATTCAGAGACGTGCGAACACTGGGAGTGCCTTTTTGTTGTTGTTGATCGAAACAGAAATTATTTCGGGTATAGATTTATTATTATAAAAAAAGAAACAAGAAATTACTCAGTTCAAAAATATGTAAAATATGTAGCATATTTCAGCATTACGCTGTTTTCTTTACTATGCGTAAATGTATTTTGTTTACTCATAGTAAAGTATAAATATATTTATACTAACTTATTTCATGTAAATTACACCGGTTAAACTACAAACAGATTTATTTTAGTGTAATAACTAAGTGATTTTCTCATATTTTACACAGATATTATAGTAATATCAATCAATTCACCGTGTAGCTTTTTTTCTAGAGAAACTTGTTATGAAATTATCACAATAGTGTATATTGTATTGTTTGATACAAAGATACACTATATATCAGCGTTTCCCAAAAATTTTCACCCGCGTTCCGGGTGTTTTAATATTTCTCCTTCGTGACCCACTAAATTTGATATGGCCTATACTACCGGCCTATAGGTAAAATAAAACATTATATTTATGTCAATTTCTTTATTTCCAATCTTTATATACAAAATAATTTACTCTGATAAACCTATATACAAATCAAATGTACCAATAATTTACTAATGAGAAGTATTACGAAATTATGTAGTAAATATACAGATTTATTCTACGAAATTGGCGACCCCGCATTTTGCTTTCTGCGACCCGGCAACGGATCGCGACCAATAACCTAAGGCACGGGCTCCCAACTTGGGGGGTCGCGAAGGGTTTTCTGCCCAGATGCCCAGACGTCCTCTTGCAACCATTAAACTTCTCCATGCATTGCCCTCCGAAAAACGCATAGTTATTTATGGTTGGCAACGTGTTGATTGGGGAGCCTCCTATTATTTTACCGTAACTTTCTTCTAATTTTTTCGGCACGTGGTCCGATTGGTAACAGTTAGTAATAACGATTGGTAATAACAATTGTCCTGCAAACTCTTAAACTCACTTTTTACGATGTTTCAATTGGTGCACAACGTTGGGCTACAAAATTAGACAACTTCGAAAAATTACTACCCTGAAATGAACCCCGAAGTGCAGACGCGTTCGCAGACGATTCTGATGTATTTTAATACTTCAGTGGCGCCCAAAAAAATAACAAGATGAACCTCCCGAACTCCAGCAGCCTGAGCAGAGCCCCTTGTTTACTACGGACCACCTCCTACGCCATCTGCCACCTTCTTTGAATTAGCACAGTCAGATGACAACCGGTTCCTGGTCCGCTACGAAAAACGCTTTTCTATAACAAATTCAACTCAGTTTTGCGCTATTTCAATATAATTATTTATTAAAAAATATATTTAAATTATAGTTAAACAAAAATGGACTCAATAGCTATTGCAATATGTCTGATGACATTGCTATTTCAAGCCAGCGTTATGTACTTTTTTGTGCTTTTAAATGTTATCACAGATCGAGTCGAAATGATTTCAACAGTGACGTAGCTAGACATTTGGGGCCCTTGCGTAAACGCTAAGCAAGCCCAAACCCCACGCAAGTTGATTAATTTAGGCCTACCTTATCGCTGGGCCCTCGTGCATTTCATGACTCTGCTATGAAGTGGCTATGCCGCTGATTGCAAATTATTGTGATGACATTATTTTAAGTCTTAGATTATATTTCGTTTCGACTTGTCGCGAAGATCAAATCAAACGTGCAGTGAGTTGACTATGATTAATCATTTGGACAATATACTTAAAATTGTTTAAATCTTTTTAATTAACACTTTCATTCAACTACCTACCAAATTACTATCAATTTAACGTATCTAAGTTAGTACTCTTGACGGTAGTTTATCTAAGTCTAATCGACACCCTTTTCTTGTAAAGTAATGTGTACATTAAGTTTGTCGGTTCCGCCATACAGGAAGTACGCTACGATTGAAAACAGAAGGTCTACGTCATTACAATATTAAACATTCTGTGAAAATCTTCGATCTTCATCTGTTTTAATAGACTGCCGTGAGTTCATAACTAGTTCGCAGTCAATGTAAAACGTCAATCGAGCATTCATTGAATGCGAAAAACGAATTGCTCAAATGCTCTTGGAATAATAATACATGTATTTACTTAGTTATTGACTGCACTGTCAACGAAAAACATATTAACTTTTCCGGTTCTAAGCTCAAGAAATGCGACCCCAATACCTACATTTTCTTAAATATCTATTTTAATATGGGTGATACAATGTTTATAATTAAGGTATTCTTATATCATAGTTTTTTGGACCTTTTGTAGTTTATATAAATACGAGAATGCGAAAACGAGATTAGCGCCCGCTTATCAGCGATCGTTCGTAAGATAACTAGGCTGAACGCCGCTGAACGCGTCAGTTGCAAATTAATATTTGCACTGGAATGACGCTTTTTTACGCGCAACTTAAAATATGATTATTTATTAAAAAACCACGAATTTTTATAAAAAAATGTATGAGGAATGATGCAGAGAGATATTTTAAAGCCCTTAGACTATTTTTTTTTTGAAATTCATAAGAATAAGGCCAATAATGAGGAAACCACTGGGGTCCCTAAACGACCCCCATCGGCAGAGAAGTATTTTTCTAGTCTCCGAGCCGCGAGAGTTATTAGCATAGTTTTAGAATGTGTTTATTATTTTGAAATGTAGGATTGGGTGTCTAGGTTATTCAGTATAATAAGCTATCATTTGCTTCAACGTTTCCCAAATAGAGCCCCATTAGTTAAAACTATTATTTTAACGAAGATTTACTTGGAAAAATTAGATTATAATTGGAAATATTAAAGATTCATTTATATCTAGAGTAGTGGTTCTCTCGTAAAATTTTACGGATTCGCTCATTACGAGCATCGTAATGAGCGAAACCGGTCCTGACATATTAAATAAAGTGGAATGAAGTACAAAGGAATATTATGTTTTTATTAACATCACATACATCCATGCCTTCGAACAGAAATTCATAATTCGATTGAAAAATCAATTTATAAAACTGTCCGTACTGGGATTCGAACCCGTGACCTCCGTAACCGAAGCCAACGACGTTGACCACTCGACCACACAGGCGGCTGAAATAAAAGAAATAATTAGTGCACATATTTTTTTAGATATAAGAGATTTTATCTTCGATAGATTCGGCATTAACTTTGTTGAAGTTCATTTTTAATATAAAATTAAAATGAATAACTTTGTTATTCCGTTCGCTGTGTAATAAAATGTGACACATGTTTCGCTTATTTGAGAAGCATCACCAGATTTAGTTTAGATACACAAGGTTTACGAATAAACTTAAAATTGCACTAATTGCAATAACAGTTTTATTTATTTTTTAAAAAAACAACGGAAACGATTTAAAAGTGTCAATTGGAGATTTAATAGTTTTTGTTTTGTTGGAGTTCGAAGCTGCACAAATTATTACGTGCTACAATATTAAAACAATTTTCATCAATATCCCGTAATGGTTGGCTGTTAAAATTTATTTTGGATCTGTGGACTTTATTTAGTTCAATACCGTATCGACCTTCCGAATTGATTGCACTGGTTTGATGATTAATATTGCTTTTAAGCACAATAAAATATATTACGACTTGGGACACTTCCCAAAAATTTCTTTGACTACTGCTATAATAAAAATTATTGGAGCATTGCAAATTACAGCAAACGATATTATTTAACAAAAATAGTGTTACAATAAGAGGTGGGCTGGAGGTAGGGCCTCCAATTAACCGGACATTTAAATTAACCGGTTTTCGGGTTTTTTCTAATAAATGAACCGGGTAACCGGTTTAAACAGGATTTATTTTCAAAAAACCAATTTTAGTACCACACTAACTAATGTTTCAAAAAAAAAGTATTTTGATTGCTTAAAAATAGTCAATAAGTGAATAAAATTTGAAAGTAGATTACAAAAATTGAATGTCTGCTCAGATACTACTTTCTCGGAACATTAGCAATTGCATATATTATACAATATTTAAGTTCCATATCCAATATTGTATTGTTAATAATTATAAATCATCCAACTAATAAAAATCAAATGAATACGTGAAAAAATGTAGATTATAAATTTTTATTTACTAATATTTAAATTGCTTTGTAACTGTACAAATTTTCGGTTCGGATATTTTTTTCATTTAAAAGATATAATGATGAACGTATTTATATGTATTTTTGGTTCAATAAGGTTCACTTGTTTTATTATCATTGATATTATGAGAATCCTTTCGTATTACAGATATTTGATTGAAAGCAGTATAGTTGTCTATGATTTCGACTACATACTTATTATTGATATGGCACAGAAATTAGAAAATTGAACAGTACAATACTTTATTATATTGTACTATTTATAATACTATCATTATATACAACATTTTAAAATATTTATACTCTACATATTAATAGTTTAATAAAAGCTCGTGGTGTTGAAAGCAGAAAAAGATTTTTTAATTACCCGGTTAACCGCCCAAAATAAACCGGGTTTCGGTTTTTTTTAAACACCCGAAAATCCGGTTAACCGGTTTCGGTTTAAACCGGTTTGGAAGCCCTAGCTGGAGGTTAACTTAGTCTGGTAAGTCTCTTGTTAAATTGAAAAAAAAACAATATTCTCAGATCAAATCAGTACTTACTGCAATTTCTGACATAGTATAAACTATCGGCAAAGTTTTAAGAACACAGTTTTAAGTATGGAATTAAAGCGAAAAAAAAGTATCTATTTTTACGTCAATCTTGTAATTTTCACTCTTGCAATTTGACAGAGTTATGTACATTTTTTAGCTATTGATTTTAATTATTTTAAGGTATATTATGGCGTATTGTTAAATAATACAAAAGCATCGAGTAAATTCGATGACTTTTATAATTATTGAGTACAATTGTATAAGAGTTAAAATGTAATGCATAAAAAATGTGCACCTTCTCCAGAATACCGCGAATAGCTCTGAGATTAAACGAGCTCCTTGTTAACATATTGGCTAGAATATTGAACGCAAAAGTTATTATCTCAATGACATTTAACGTAAAACAAATGTACATATATATCCCTTCGAACTCAAATCCATAAATTGTTACAAGAATCTATTTATGAAACTATTAGTTCAGAGATCCGACATCGTGGAACAGAACGCATCTGACTGCACCAAATAGGACGAGCTTTCAAGAACGTTGACAAAACGGCTGCAGGACATTCCCCTCCAATCTTATTCTTAAATGCAATTTGTGACGAAGGCGATTATCTTATCCGATAATTCTTCCATAGTCCTTTCTCTCGTGTTATACTTAATCTATTAGTCTGAATCCAAATCAGTTCTCGTCAAAAAACGTCTATTGATATGCTTTACGAGTTCATATGATCCACATTGAGAGTGGTCAATGTTTGCGGAAAAAATATGCCATATTTCCCTGATTAAAAATATTTTATTTGCATTTCGATATTTATAAATTAAATTGATATTTATTTAAATCAATATGTATAAAATAAACTTCTCCGATAGATTCGACGGTATCTTTGTGGATGTCAATTTTTATTATAAACTTTTGTTATTCGACGGGTTGTGTAACAAATTATGACTCGTGTTTCGTCTCTTTGAGAAGCATCATTGAACAATCTATTAACTTTCTTACTCCAAATTTTACAAAGTTTTCAAATAAGTAAGTACTTAATCAAGATTAATGTACATATAATAAAAATTACTTTTTTTTCAAAGTTACGGCAGAGTTCATCGAAAATTTTATATCGTAAGTATGTTTGTAAAAACCTAACGATATTTTGTCTGAAGATGATTCGTAAAAAGGCAAAACACGTGTCACAATTTGCTAAGCAACCTGTAGAATAACAAATTCATCAATTTAAATCCAACATCAAACTGAATTTCAGTTAGTTTTAAGATGTAATAAAAATCGATCAACTTATAACTTTATATTTAATAAAAGACATTATTTTAAATATTAATATTTACTGTGAAGCTGTGTGTGGCCGTAGCGAAATTCTCTAGAACCACTGATCTAGTGGCAAGTAAGATATGATGTTAGTAAATATATGAAAATGAAGAAATGCCTTAGTTCTGACGAGGGCGAAAAGCTGGAATAGCTATCAACTTTTTAAAAAAAAAGGCTAAATACTATTGTATTTCTATCACTTAAAATAATAGTGGTTTAACTTCAGTATGTCATGTTTTGAGATATGTTAAATGAAATTTGTAAAATAGTAACAGCATCAAATTTTAGTTAGCTATTAGTAAAAAATATGCAAGTCTTTTTTAGTATACTATGTATATATATAAACAAAATCAGCTTGAGGATTTTTGCGTCGGTGTGCGAGGTGCCTTCGGCGTTTTTTTTGTTTTACAAGATTCCTTTATTTTTGCACACTAGAATAGTTTAACCGTTTGAATACCGCGCAAATAAATCATTAATATATCCCAGAGATACTGCGTGTTTTTAAGAAAAATAATTTGCCTAATATACACTCGAATTCGATATTTTAAAAACCTATATTGACTCAGTATAGATGGAACTACACATTTTCATCAAAATATTGCTTATACCCTATTAGAATACCAAGTGTTTGATTTTTTAAATGTCTTGGACATTCGTGTTCGCTTGCATATGTCCCGGACACCCGTGTCCGCTTGGTATTCAAGTGGTTGTAGTTTCAAAGGCGATATAATTAGCGTAGATAAAAGACAGATTATTGCTTCATTCGTAAATGTTTGGATGTGTTCTTTTAATTGCGCCGCCAAAATGACATTTAAACTAATTGAATTTGCGTGAACTAAACTTTGTTTATACGATACTACTCATGTAGACTACTCTTAAAAGACATTACACGTGTTTTTGTGGGTGTGTTATTCATACCCTTACGTCACTTGCTTGACCAGTGATTTACATAGCTCAAATAGTATTTTTTGAAAAATAATTAGTTCGTTTTGGTTGATATGCGATTTTTTATTGAAACAAAATAGGAGTTCCCTCCCACTGGCTCCCTGTTCATTCTTTACAAATAAACTTTATTACAATATGATAGTAAGGAATGATTAACTCAACATGTATGATTTAAAAATCATATTAAGCTAGATTTTATCAATTAAATTTTGTGTATAAGCAATCTAATATTTTGTATTAATTATAGGTGTCACTGTAGACCGCTACAATCGACCTTATAAAACAAGGGGAAATGTGTGTTTCAGACAAATTTATTCGATACCACCTGGACATCTGTTGTAAAATGTTTTAACCAAAATAATTAATTTACACAGGATGAAATTATTACATAACTACCTGATGTATGTATTCTTTGTGGTTATTATGTTTATACATAAATTCAAAACAGTTCCTATAACTAAACATTATAATGACTATTTATGAGATATTTGTTTTTTTGTACACATAATATTACAAAAAAACTGCTGTTATTCATTGAATATGTTTTCGTGAAAAATTATTGCAGCACTTTGGTCTCACCACCCGAGAATTTCTCGGCCATACTCGGAAATTTGTATCTCGCATCCCGGGACTTGAAAAAATACTTCAGTATCCTTAGTAGAAGACAAGTCAAAGCCATTAGAATATTGTACAGTGGAAGCTTGATCTACCATTCTCGCATTGTTCGTTTCCCGCATGGATCGTTTATTTTTCATAGTCCCGGCCAAACACCCATAAGAACAATGTAAAAGAATCCCTCATTAATCGTTCCCCGATTTACCATTTTCCTCGATCTATCGTTTAAATATTTTGGTCCCGTCACGAATATTATCCCGATTGACCGTTTTCGTTGAATATTTTTGATAAATAGTTTTGCCTTGCATTTCGGTTTGCGTTTTTTTTTCAGTGGAACCCTGATCTACTGTTCTCACAATCTTCATTTTTTTGCATGGATCGTTTATTTTTTACTCGATCAAGACCCCACCCCGTCATAACAATATTTAATAATTCCACGTTTATTATTCCCTGATTTACTGATTTCCTCGATCTATCATCCAAATATTATCGTCCCATCCCAATTATTATCCCGATTGACCGTTTTTGTAGAATATTTTTTTTTCGCTCAAATAGTTTTACATCGCATTTACTTAGTTAGATAAATAAATATTATTTGAAGATTTCCCGCATTATTCGTTCATGTTCCTTGAAAAACGTAGAATCGAGGTTCCACTGTATATCGTCAGTTTGACGCAAGAAGTTATCAAAATTTATTTTACAAGAATGACAAGTTTAATAATGATGTCTTTCATTTCGCTATGCGCATAAAATAAAGTATAGTTACTTTAAACATATGTCATTAGACAATATTGGTTGATGTCAAAACACTACTGAAGTTCTTTTTGAGTTTATATAAATTGAAAAAATAAACACTTCGGTTAATATAACTCAGTTTTGACCAAATTATCAATAATAAACATCTTGCAGCAAACCGAAAATATATATAAATTACTATTTCATATTTTTTAAGCAATTATATTAGTCATACCAAACGTGGATTTACAAGCTGTTCGTACACGTTTAGTTGTCAATACTGAATATGTTGATATAGGATATTATTTTTTAAATAATGTGTATCACACCATGTGGCGTGAGTTCAAATTTTTAATTAAGATAAAATGGTATGATCTGTATGATACCGGGTGTACATAAAGAAATCATCTATAGAGTATATTTATTTCTATTCTCGTAGAAAAACCTTTGTTGAGACACCTCCTTAACATAAGACATGGAATATTAATAAAAAAAAAGTATAAATACAATCGAAGCGCATGAGTCATTTAGTGTCTATAGAGCAGCGGTCGGGGAACCGGTGTAAATTACCCCAATTGGGGTAAAAATGAAATTTTTGAGGGTAATAAGGTCCACTCTAATGATCATAAAAACGAAGAATAGAAATCGATTAATCACCGAAGACTGTACCCAAATTGCTCTAGCATCAAAAAGCCCCAATTTTGAAGTTATTGTATCAAACATGAAGTTTTCATTGAACATTTCTCCAAAACCTGAAGAGGGGAAAGTTTTGAATTAAATTTTGTTTGTTTCAATATGAGAATTTTATTTTGTTTTTCTATTAAATACTTACTATTTTCATGCTGTGGCCCTATGTGGGACTTTTCATTTTCCTGCTGTGGCCCAGTTGGTAAGAGCTTGCTCTTCCGATCACGCAGGTCTGGGTTCGATTCCTGGTCAGATCACAGTGAATTTGAGAATTATTCAATTCAAAGTTGTGATCGAAGACTGGGTGTTTGTGATGTCAATTCACATCATTTCCTCTCCTCCAATCCTTCTGATCCTTTAATAACTGGGCGTAGAATAACGATTAGCCAACCACTAGTCCTGTTCTAGCCTTATCCTTCTTTCCCTACTCACTTTGAAAGAAGTGAGGTTGAGCAACTGAGTAACAAACAGTTCTCGTAGAAAAAAATCTGTTAAGATACCTCTATTAGGAGGCCATATGCTCCACATTGGGAGCGGACATGGATTAAAAAAAAAAAAAATTCATGCAACTTTTTTATTTTCTGTATAAATTAGTTCAATAAAAAATATTTAATTCAAATTTACATTAATTGTCACCTTTTCAAAATAAGGGGGTTATATCAACTTAAGCAAAAATATTTTGGGGTAATGGTTAAAAAAGTTCCCCGACCGCTGCTATAGAGCATTAATGCAAAATTATAGATTTATTGGTCATCAATGTGAATTTATAATCTTTATTATACCTATAAGTTTATTTTTTTAATAAATCATACTATTTTAAAGATAACCATATATTTATTATATGATACATGCTCAAAAGTGTGATGACTTACTAAATATTGGCTTAAAGTAAAAAAATTCTTAAATAAATTATGTCTGCATTTACTTTATTTAATAAATTATGGCTGGGTCACGTGCTGCGGATGCCTCCGGAAAGCCTCAATCCTGCCTGCCTTTTCTTTCGACCGGTGGGATTCCGGCGTCCCGGACGTCCGTCGGGTACTATCCATAAGATGTACTCGGCGGAACTGAGGGATGCTGGCATGTCATGGGAGGAAGCAAAGCAATTGGCAGGAGACAGGGAAACATGGAGGTGCCGCGTGGCGGCCATATGCTCCACATAGGGAGCGAACATGGCCAAAGAAGAAGAAAGAAGAAGAAGAAAGAGCATTTACTTGAATACATTTTTTGACATAAAATTATAATAATTATTAAAAAAAATAGTCTCGTATCTGCAAAACATATAACTTGAGACTTGAGCTTTATCGTAGTGGCACATTTGAGTGTATGCTATAAGTATTGATGATCGGATAGCAAACTGTACATTGTGTCAGCCTCTCGTGATTTCTGTATGTTAGTTACATCTCCACATTGGCTTGGCAACATTTTTAACAGCTGCAGCGCTTGTTGGTGCTAGTCTTTTAGTTTAGTTTCACACATGTAACATAACTTCACTCACTGCTGCCATTTTTGTTTTAGTCCTCCTGTATGAACAGATCCTGTGAGCTTCAGTTTTAGACCAATGTCATAATTCAATGTAGTTTACAGAAACAACTGTACTTCATTCAAAAACTGTACGTCATTCTGCCAAGAATAAAGATTTTTAACTATTGTCTTTTAGCCATTTAACTATTTGAATTATCTCAAGTTGGTAAGTGATGACATAAGATCATAACAAAGACAAACTAAAATCTAAAACATAAACACCATCATTAATAATGTTCAGTTAAAAAATATTTATCTGTATAACATAATTTTGAATCACACAGTAATTCTACTGATACAATTGATAAGAAATATATCAAAATACAAAATATATAAAAGGGATCAAAAGTCTGTACCCGAATCAGTGATAAGAAAAGTGTTAGAACAAGTTTGTCGCTAGCCACAAAATGGTTTCCAATTCAGTATTCTTCAAACTTAACAATGGAAATCTATTTCCTCTCATTGGATTTGGAACGTACTGCATTCAAGGATTATCAGTACTTACCAAAGTGATAGATGAAGCACTAGCGACGGGATATCGTTCATTCGATACCGCTTCTATGTATGAAAATGAAGAAGATATTGGCAAGGCACTCAAAGATTTATTACCAAAATATAACCTCACTCGTGGAGATATCTTCCTGACGTCAAAATTGTTACCGCAAGACCAAGGGAAAAATGCAGACATTGCAGCAAAGCAGTCGATAAAAAAATTACAATGCGATTACCTAGATCTGTTTCTGATTCATTGGCCCGGTTTCGAAGAATGGCCGGGACCCAATCCCGCTGATCCGAGAAACGCGATTCTCAGAAAAGAGTCTTGGTTCGCACTGGCTAAGCTTCACAGACAGGGCCTCATTAAAAGTATTGGAGTTTCCAATTACACTGAGCGGCATTTGAAAGAACTCATAGCCGACTGTGATGGAGTGCCGCCTGCAGTAAATCAATTGGAATGGCATCCTCATCATCATCCTCAATCGCTCCTGGACGAGTGTCGGTTACACGGTATCATGCTGCAAGCGTATTCTTCACTAGGTGGCTCAGTAAATAGGGCAGTGGTTAACGATCCGGAGATCCATGAAATAGCTAATGAAATGAACAAACCGGTTGCTTTGGTTCTACTCAAATGGGCAGTGCAGCAAAATATTGCGATTATACCTAAAGCCGTTACTCCAAACCATATTCGGGCAAATTTTAATCTAGACTTTGTAATTCCTAATAATTTGATGACTCGATTGAGCAACCTTTCGACGAAAATCAGATACGACTGGAATCCAGAAGACATTGCCTAATTAAAATGTTTTGCTTCTGTAAGAAAATTCTGAAACATCGTATGGTAGGCAGCAAATTAGTGATAGTGAAATAGCTCATATGTAATGTACGTAGATTACTTTAATATAACACGAATAAGACATTAGTCTGATATATTGTGATTTTTGATGTATTTGATAACTGTAAAAGAGTATGTTCTTTCCAAAATCTATTTATGAATACTGAAGAAAAATTTATTTTCATAATATACCAAGTATAATATGATCTTCCAGGTTTCATTGCAATTATATTCTTGCTATCAGTATACAATGTCTACTAATTGTAAAATTGGAGTTCTGCTATTTGAAAATAAAAAGCTTTACAAAATATATATTAAGTGTTTTATCATATTAGCAGTAAATTCTAATACATATTCGATCGTAAGAAACAAATATTGACAGCCCAGAAGTATTATATTATCGGGGCTCCAGTAATAGTAATAAGCACAATCAACATGTATTTCATCTCTGTATATGTGTAAGATAAGAAGTGCATAGCTACTTTAGAAAACTTAAGGAAAACTGACAGAGTAAGAAGTTATGAAAATTGATATCTTTGTACATATGTAGGTAAAATTTAATATGAACAATACAAGTCATGTTGTATAAATTTTGCTTATAAACATCATAAAACCATGGTAACTGTGTCCACCATACCACGGACAAAGGAGCTGTGTTTAAAGCAAGAGACGTGCTAAGAAATGAAAGATGATAGAAGGTAAATTAAACAATTAAAAGGAGCGGCAAGTTTGTATATGAAATTTAATTGCTTATTTTATGCTTTTCGCTTTTTTTATGTACATTAAAATGTCTCATGCAGATCGTTATCTATTCAGATACCTCCCATTTCCATACGTCTCTAAATCTTCTACGATTCCTTCTGTATCAGAATACATTTGAAAAAATCTGAAATTCGTCAGCAGGTGGAAAAGCAAGGCTTAAAATTGGCACATTAGTAAGGAGTTTAAAAAGAAATAAAAATCATTTTTTTTTTAATAACACATCTTTATTACGGTTTTTATTTTATTGTTAGTGGTATATAATATCATGCAATTTCATGATGATAAATCCTAATAATGACTTATACAATTCATATTGGTCGAAACAAATTTTCTGTATACCTGTAAGATTTTTCTAGGAGGCGATGATATTTTTTTTTATTTAGTTAGCCCATCAAATCTTAATGTTACAAATAGAATTTGATGAATAAATCACTACTTGCCAACTGCAAGAAGAGCTATCATGTCTTCATCAAAAATGGGTCTTCAACTAATTCTAATTCTTGTTTTTAAATTGCAGTAACTTTTGTTAGAAAAATTCTTGAAATATGAAATAAAGCAATGTATGAAAGCATCCATTTGGAGATTTTAACAAAATACCATGAGACCGAGTGAGACCAAAACCCATGTAAGGTTCAACACTTCCTATAGGTGCAAATAGTTAATAAAAGTACTCTTTCAATATTCAAATTCATATTTAAAAATTAGCCGGCAGGGCTATTCTAAAATGTATTAGAATCTAAACTCTAATTAAGGTCTCTTCTCTTAAGTCTCTAACATTTACACTGAATGTAACCGTAAATATTACATTCAACATTTGTCAACTGTATAAACCAAATACAAAAATCATCTTGGGTATGAGAGACCTCTCATAATTGGTGTCTAAATTCTAATAAATTTGAGAATACCAGTTGCTTAAGAAAATTATGGGAGCAGCATGATTGTAGAGGCCTATTTATAATTTTAAACAAAATTTAAGCCTGTAAAATATGCAGATTATCAGTAGCATAATTTAACAATGATTCAAACGAGTCAGTTGAATAAAAAGCTATTGAAACTGTCAAAACGTAATAGATTAAACGTAGGAATATAAGCGAGATCAATTAACAGTTTTGTTCTGGAAGATTGATAGAAATCTTTATCTGAATATTTCATTTGATCAGTTAAAATGAAAAAAAAAATCAGGTGGTATGTTTCTTATTAGTTTTCATTTGAAGGAGCTATTATCTGAGTTCATATACTTGATGGACATAAAAATAATGGTGAACATCTTATGTTGATTAATTAATAAAAATATTTCATTAATAAGTTTTCTAGAATGATATTCAAAATACAGTAATGTTTTTTTTTAAGTCATTGAAACATGTCAACATGTTTTAGTCAGCATCAAATAAATTACAGTAAGATATCTATATCAAAATAATTGAAGCTTATTATCGAAACATGAATGATTTAGAAAAGAGACAATTGTGCGATATGCTACAATAAAACTGGGAGTTGTCAGTTGCTTTTTCGAATAAATATGCTTATATAAAATAAGTAAACATTTTTGGTAGGTACATTAGAATATTTTTTAAGTTTCATATAAAAATTAGGGCAGAGAATATTGATTATAAATACTATTCAGTTCCATTCTCGAGTTAATAATCAATACTTTCAACATTACACCAGATATTCCCATCACTATCAAGGGAAAGAATTACTTTATTATTCAATAATAGATAATATTAAAAATTATTTCTTGAACTAATTTTATTATAACTTACATAGTTTATAGACAAAAATATACATATTATATTCACGAATTAAGATTTTTTTATAGTTGATGAGTATGAAAAGTAAAATATTATAATATAATATTTTTTAACGTTGGGCGGGGCTGTTAAAAATCAAACGCATCTGTGAACTTTTACTAATAATATAAAATAATGTCATAATTTAACTAAAGATGTAGCTTTTTCAGTAGAGCCAAAAAACCATTTGAAATAAGTTTCTGTTAAAAACAAAGCTTACAAATATAATTTAGAATTTGTCCTAAAAATGTGATTTTATGTTAACATAACAAAAATCGTTAAAAAATGGAGTTCTTGGGCGTCTGAAGAAAAATTATTTTATTTAAATAACCTCGGTGTGATAGATAGCATCACAACCAGTGGCGGCTCGTTCATATACACTGTGGACCTGCAGCACCCCCAAAAAAATTTGATAGAAATGTAATTTTATTTACTTTTATTGTATCTTTAATATTATACGATTAACTATTTAAAAGTGTGGCACGTATTTGCTGAGTGGGCGCCGATCTCTCCTCAGATGCATTATTGTATATTGTGCTGACAGAGTGTACAGTAATACATGATGTATTATACATCGAAGGAGCAACACGAGCGCTGCACAGCGGCGTTGCTCCTAGAATTTGGTGTTTCACTGTATGGCGTGAAGTGTATAGACTGGAGGGGGTCTCGCCGTTTAGTCATTGTCACGCTGCAGCTCGGAGCAACATTGTTGGGTGAATTGGCTGATTTAGCGAATTTGCGCCCACGCAGTCGTGATCACTTTGCATTTTTACATACTCTTAACACCTCTTTGTAAGTGTTTTACGCCCTTAGTTTGCATGCCAAGCTTCTTCTTTTTTAAATATAACATTTGCCCCTATTATAGGATAAAAAAATCATGGATCTAACCAAACCATTAACTGTAACTGAAATAATAAATGCTAATAACTTATGCGATGTTCTTGGAGAATTGACGAAACTCTTAAAGATTTTGATTACTACTCCAATGACAACTGCAGAACCTGAGCGTTGCTTTTCTGCATTAAAAAGAATTAAAACTTACCTTAGGAACACAACTAGTCAAGAAAGATTGACAGCTTTATCAATGCTTTCAATAGAGAAAGATATGAATGGAAAAATACCAAACTTTAACGAAAAAGTTATAGAAAAATTTGTCAATAACAAAAATAGGCAAATGGACTTTATTTGCAAATAGCCTTTTCTTTTAATTGTTATTATTTTTGATATTTTAAATAAAATATAAGTAATATGGTCTTTTATTGCATTTTAATCTACCCACAGCACCCCCAAATATCATACCCACGAGCCGCCACTGATCACAACGCTATCTAGGGGTTAAATGGTAAAGACAAAATAATGATTTTTTCAGAGATGGAGAATTTTTGTAATTATTTCTGTATTGTCTTATTGAGTTAAGTAACTCAAAAGATTATTCCTTCGTTACTTACTAAAAGTTTTATTTTCTTGGAGGTGTGATATTTATATAATTATAACATTACTGTAATGTGAGCCACTGAGAAATGAAGTGAGCTAAATGGTATTTTAGGAAAAAATTATGATGTGCTATAACATTCTACATGTCTTAAAGGATCATAAAAGTGAATTCAGCTTAGTATATTTACACTACAATAATGTTTTCTTCCTAAAATAAAAACATAAAATCCACAAAAACACTACTTGGCTTAATTCACTTGTCAAAGGCTCGTGTGACAATTAAGTAGGAGGGCTTCGAAAATATTATAGAATTTTTAGGGGTCTGTGCCCATTTTTGATTTAGCCAGGGAATATGTGACGTTGCAAAACATACGTAGTCATCTCGTTCAAATATGAAACCGAGTATATCGGCTTTTTTATTTTTACGTTAATTTAACCAGTGAGTCCATATTGTGCTTCTATATAATCATGGTTTATATTTACCTACTCTGTTTGAGCAACGGTTATTTAAGTTATTTAGGTTAGACAAGAAATTTATATTTTTATTTTGAAGACAGCCATGTTCGATTTGATTTTTGATTATATTTCTGGATTTGAACAGTTTCAAAATAACTTCTGTTGAAAATGAACATTTTTGATTTTGAATAATTTATATGTAGGTAAATCAAAAACGGAACTGTGCCAAAATATTTTTTCACTATATTTCTTCATTGAATATCTTTTAGCTTATATTTTAAAATCAATACTTTTAGTCAAAAAAAAATTTTTTATTCTATATGTCACTGCGTATGTGTCAGCTGTTCCTTGAGAGGCATTGAGTTATTAATTTCAAACAAAACAATCATGTAAATACTCTATGGAGATGACTAGGTTTAAAAGATATTCATACTTTGTGAAAAATTTTGTTGGAGAAAAGACGATATAACTATGTTTGAAATAAATAATATGAGCAGTCATATCAACCAAAAATCTCAAAAAGTTAGTAACTAGAGATGACCACATGTTTTGTAATGTCATATATATATGGTATATAAATATTCTCTGAAACAATTGCACTGAATTGGATTAAAGTTAAAAAAACTATTTTGAATTTGCATTTTGTGAGTAACTAAGATAGTGTAAATGCAATCGGATGAACTGAAATAAAAAAAAACTCAATTCTTCTGCACTTGAAGACAAGAATAGGAATGTTTTATGAATTAATATTTGTTTAACTTAACAATATTATTTATTACATGACACTGGATAGTATTGTTGAAAAAAAATTAAGATGTCAGGATAAAAAAAAATGTTAAAAACAGATTTCAATTAAATTTAAGTCATATGTAATATTAACATAATAGTATAAAAAAAAAAATAGTAAAAATAACATATTTAAAAGCAGCAAGAATTTCTTTATTATTTGGTAAGTATTTTGTAACAAAGTTATATTTTAAGATTTCGTCTGAAGGTGCTTGGTGAAATTTCAATATGAAATTTGAATCGTTCAAATTTAAAATTATATTTAGTAAGTTTACTCATGCAAACAAATATTTAAAAGGTATTCGTAGGATAAACATTACCCTTTCAGGAAATTGTCGGCAACCAGGAATCACAACACCTCAGCATATTTAGGGTGCCTGCAGCAAATAGATTTTTTTAAATATTCGTTCACTGCGTAAAGTTTAATAAAATTCTGACAAATATACAGTGAAAAATATAAAAGGTTATGATGCTATTTTTTTCACTGGTCCTGACTAATTAGAGTAACAGATGAATGCATTGGTGACTTGTGGTTCACGGCAGTGTATGGCTGAACCTCCATTTGATTTGAATATGTTTTGATTTTACATTATGTTCTCAACTCCCGCAGCCAGCGAAAGTACGGTAGTGTCATTAAACAAGCCATTAAGAGTAACTGGCTTAGTAAAAAAGTTGCCGACTGCTGCTTTCAAATAAGAAATTTCTACATTTTTAACATGTATTTAAAAAATACTTACCGTTTATTGATACAAATACTTGCCAAAATGATGATTTTTTTCTTAACCTATTGACCATTTCAAACTGGCCGAAATATTTTTTATTAAAAAATTTAGATAAATAATCAAAAATTTACATTGGGTAATATGAAAATACCAAATAATTTAAAATCAACCCATATAAGAGTGTTAAAAAAATTACACATCTACTCTAATTTAGATTCATCCTTGGTCACCTTTTGCTTCTTGTCTTCCCCCTGAAATAAATGTTAGTAAATCAGGATTTTGGATTATTTTACAAGAATATTTTGAAATTTTGTATGACGTTTGACATTTACAAGGGTACATCAATCACCATTGTCAAAGCTAAAAGCAGTTTATTCATCAAATTAAAATGCCAGCGGGAGGGGAGGTATTCTCATTGTACACAAGAAACAACACACTTAGTTTGGATGGTCTGAAATACACATCACTGTTTTGCATTAGTTTTTGATTGTTGGTATAACTCAATTACGTCTACGTTCATGGTTGTTTCAAAAAAGTTACTTTGGTTCTTAAAGTCAATCTGTTGAATGCATATGATGACGGTAAATGTGGTCATTCACTGCTAAGACAGAATGAATAAATAAAACAAAATTCTGTTTTTCTTCCCTAAAACCGTAAACATTGTACACACTTGACAGATCAACCAAAACAACCAAGAATATTACTCTATGTAAACAACAATGCCACAGTTAATACATTTGTGCAGTACCAACCTTCAAAGCCAATATGATTATATAAACAAAATAAGTGTCTAGATCTTTAGCACATGAGAATAGCGGATTAAATAAGTCGTATAATCTGTCAAGATTTATTTATTTGTAATTTTGTGTAAATTGACGACTTCTATATAAATAAACTACCGTATTTCCTCAATTATAAGACATCATTGACTATAGCAGTGCACTGTGACTGCTGTGCTGTAGCACGGGAGCCGGTAAATTGCTCAAATTACAAATTATTCGAATTGCTTGGTTATTTAAACGATTTTTCACGACTTTTTCTACGAATTTCATTTTTATCTTGTGCGACACTTGTTTAGAGAGTGAAATATAAAAATAATTTTTGTAAGTATTTATTTTAACCGCGTTCGCTCCAAATGCGGAACATATGATCTTTTAATAGAGTTTATCTCAACAGAAGTGTTTCTACGAGAACTGCTTATTAATTAGTTATTCAAACTGTTTCTATATATTTCCAGAACACATAGAAGACTAGGGCTAAGATAGAACAAACGGACAGAACAAACGGAAACAAATTGATTATCTTTTTATTCGAGCAATTTCCATTCGAGCAATTTACCGGGAACCCTGTAGCACAATAATGTGCCCAGAAGTGCCTCGATTCACTGTTTGTAAGAAAAGAAAAAATCAAATAATTTGTCACTATAATCCAATACTATAGCCTCGCATATAATTCTTTACAGTGTATGTATGTATATTCATCAATTTTAATGAAAAACGCAAACTTATTTTATTTCTGTGTATTCTCTTTTTTATTTTGCAGAAAACTTGGAAAAACCGTGATGCGGAGTAGGAGAGAACAGGTTTTGCGGAACACTGATCAACAAGACACCCTTATTTTTAAATACCAATCGTAACATTTTGATTTTTTTTAAAAGAATTGAAGTCACACAATTAAAAGCATTTAAAGTAGATACACTACACTACGTATAATCAGAGCCATAGCCCAATAGCGTCAATGGAAAATATCAAATATGGTGTCTTTTATGTCATATCATTTTGTTATGAGGGTCTGGCGGCGCCGCTCAGAGCTTCGTGCCTTTGGCAAATCTCCCTTTACCAACGCCTTCAGACTGTCTTCTGTGCCATCAAGGACATGAATAATACAGCATTAAGTATTCCACTATTAATTTCTGAGAAGACGACACTTCATGTTATTTTCTAGTTCGGGTATCATTGCGAGCATTGCATTATTGACAGCAATTTTAAGATACACTCCCTGAATTCAGAGACACGAAAATAGAAAAAAAAATGTGTGTTATATGTATATCAAGGAAATACGGTATTATCTAAGAAACATGAATCTTTCTTACATAATATAAGTCAAATAAAAAAGACAGACGACAGAAGACCTATTCAAACTTTTCTTGATTTATACTACAACCATGCTATAAGAGCTTGTGGTAAAAACCATATCCTTAGTATTTGTCAATAAAACATTGGAGCTCTCATCAGTGAAAGTTTTACCATTGGCTGTTTCTTTATTGATGACAGCAGCATACAAAGAGAATATACCGCTTTTTAGCATACAATAGTAATACTGAATGAACGTATTCAATTGGCAATAGCAGTCGCAGATGACAAGGAAGATTTAAAGGGACAAGATATTTGACTTTTAGGAATAGTACACTCGTAAATAATTCTGTACCCAAGAAACACATTATTTTGATTTCATTATTCAACTATGAAATGCCGTATTGTAATATTTTATATTTATAAGATTTGAATTTCTCTTTGAATTTAACATATTTATAATATAGTGATGTCTTTTTAAGTGATGCTTAATTAATAATAAATAAAATACATTTGACAGATTTAAACAAGATTGTATTTCCAGTTTTTCGACGTTGTGGTTATAATATATTATTCAGATACAGAGTCATGTCACGGAGCCATTGTTTTTTTTTAATTGTGAAAAGTATAGAACTGATTTATTTTAATTGAACTTAAATACCAGTGGCATTATAAATACGATGGGAAGACCTGAGTAAAAGTCCAAAAACAAAACATTACGTGAGAGTCAATTTAACAAACGAGGATTGTGCACATTGGTATAAGTCTAAAAAATCAATTGAGAAAATGTAAAGCACATTTGTAGTTGGACAGTGTTATGCAATAATAATTTAAAAGCACCAAGATAAAATATTATTTCTGCGATTTGCAAAAACTTTCGTTGTTATTGCCATCTACGAGATTTTTGAAAATTTTTTGTCCATAAATTTTATTGACTGACGTGAACTTATATTTTACACAAAACTCAATATTGATGGATAACTGGTTATTGCATAACATTATCCAGTTAATGCTCTATGCAAAATTTATTACGTGTGTGATTTATTCCTGTGTAATTTTATTGTGACATTATATTGAATTGAATAAGGCTTGGTTATTTATAAAGATTTTTATGAATTTATCAATAATTACTAAAAATTAACTTATTTTCATGATGCCTCCCATCGCAGATATAGTCTAAAAACAATGCTAATAAAATATATTAAAGAATATTAGAAGTTTTGATTGTAATAAATATTTATGTGTAATAAAGCACAGTTGAAAATTTTAAATCAATGAATATTATTTATCACAATCAAAAAAGAAAAACTAACTTATCTCAAATAAGTGGTGATAAAATAATATCAAATTGATATGAAAATGATTAGGAAGAAAGGCG
This sequence comes from Himalopsyche anomala, assembly GCA_031772345.1. Classification (NCBI taxonomy): domain Eukaryota; kingdom Metazoa; phylum Arthropoda; class Insecta; order Trichoptera; family Rhyacophilidae; genus Himalopsyche; species Himalopsyche anomala. Next base: position 5,749,237 of record CM062835.1, on the reverse strand, counting down.
TAGTCCACAAATACACACAGTTATAGAAAACAATGGATCACATCCAAAGACACAACACAAAATAAGCATTCGTTTATAATTTTACATTTCTTTATTTTAAAAATGTATAATTAGATTTTACAGAGATGATTGTCAATGTTTGGATTTTTAATATGCAAACTATCAAATTAAGATACTAGATGTAGCAAATAACTGTGAGAGTCTGCCGAATTTTCGAATAAATCAAATGTTGGAATATTTGATTGGCATAAAAGACAATCGCAATGTTGAATTCAAGAGTGGCCTCCGATTCCTAATCATTTTCCTATTGGAATTTTATGTTTATATTGTTAATGCACAATGAAAACAAACAAATAAACAAAACTCATGCAAACGGATATATTTACAAAAAGCCAAATTAATTTTATGATACTTACACTCTCTCAATAATTACACATACAAAGCTAAATATAATCAAAACCTTCCATCACCCCACTATCAATTTAAAATTATGAAATTGCAAATCTAACTTCAAGTTACTATGATATAAAAATGGCTGCTAGAAGTCAATCACACCAATGATGATGGAATGAATTTAAAGCAAATTATATATGACTGTTCCTCTACAAGGATGTTTCTAAACAGGAGTATTTTTATATAGATATTGTTTGAGGGAGCTGCTGAAATCCGAGTGGATGATCACATAGTTGAATTAGTATTTTCTGTTAATCCTCTTGAAATGTGATTATTAACTTCTTGTCGAGATCTTCTTCAACAACATGCATAAATAAATATAAACAATTGGGTCTGTTTGAAATTTCATTTACTGAATAACACACCGCGCCCCATATTATTACAGGTAAATTGAACTACGGTAAGGTGAGCGAAGACTTTAAAAAAAATAAGAAACACTGTTCTTTAATACCAACCCGCACCTGTGTGGCTCAATGTTCCATAAGTGCATTCATTACTGCTCTTTTGCTTAGTAGTTGTATTAATAGACCACTTGAAAAATATTTTTGATTGTCGATAACTGACAGACACTGCCAACGGAAAACCAAATACCAATCTATTTAAGCAGCATAGAGTTTCTGTGCAACTCCACAATAGAATTATAATTATCACCGTATTTCCTGTTAATACCTCATTTCCTGTACAGAACCATAAAAATAATGAGATATACAAAATTGTTCCGATTATAAGTTATGTTATTCTTAGCGGTTTTGCGGGTGTGTTCACGGAAATAGACATGAAAAAGAATTGTTCTATTTTGGGCAATCACGCTAATATGCATGAAAGTCGCTTAAAATCTTCCATTTATTTTTAAATAAATTGTGGCAATCATACGGACGTGTGGTATCAGCTTGTTTACGAATTATCAACTATAAGTTACTTGACCCAATGTATCATTTATTGAAGGAAATTGTTTCTTCGCCAAAATCAAATGATGTGTGTAAAAAAAGCAAGATAATTATTTACAGCACAATATCGTCGTCTTATTAATATTCTAGTTTCAAGTTTGCATTAGTTTTTAAGTAAATACTGACAGTTTTATGATTGAAAGAAAAAAATGAACTGTACATTATGAATTTACTTAAATGGCCCAGGACATGTAAAACTGAGACTTAAGAATCCACAGATGAACCCAACAAAGATCTAAGATTAGAAAAAAAAGGTTTTTAGTCTTGATAATGAATTATTTACTTACATTAAGCATGGCCAATTATATATTAACTATGTACTTATATTCGGAACAATAAAGTATTATATTTTTAATTAACATACCAAACGGTGTTTAGGCAAATGCTGATTAAGTCGCGCTGCGAGGGCCTTAAGACGGTAACGGAGTGAAACCTTCTCGCTCCATTTTTCCGGTAAGACTAACAAGAGTGTGGTGGTGTTGCCGGCGGACAAAACGAAGAACAGTGCCGATATCATTGGGACCTGATTGATGCATGGGTAATGGGTAAACTGGTTAGCATGCGTAAATATGTAACAAAAAATGAGGTAAGTGGCATTATTCACGGATAGCATGAGACTTTTTACAAAATATGGAGGCATAAAATGTCAGAGTTATAAAATAAAGGAAATTTAGAGCATGATATATGTAGCATAACGAAGATAAACCATAACGCTGATTGTGCGCTAGGTTACCACAGCTTTTCAATGAATTTCATTTTGTAACTTCTTGCCATAAAATTTATATAATAAAATCACAATTATTTGTGTTAATTCTACAATTTCATTTTATCCAATGGTCAGGACCGCTTTTGGCAATTATTTTCAAATGAGTAGCTTAACCCTCAAAATATCCTATAAATTATCAAGTTTCAAATATATTTAAACTATAAAAGTTAGTTTTTAAAATTTATAAGTTTGTTTACTATATTTTAGAAATTTCATGATTAAATTCCATGCCATTGTTCAATAGTTAACATTAATTTGCGTCTTCTAGTATGATATTTTATACATCCAAGGAAAAGATTATTTTTTTGAGGTAAACAATCCTTCAAATAAAAATACAAAATATTTTATGTTGTGTTTATATGTATGCAACAACAACATTTCAGACAATTATGCACAGAAGACAGGATAATAATCATGCGTGAAAATGAAAATTTAAAAACTGGAAACATTCATTCTAGATTAGAAAACAATAAAATACATTGTTAAATATTATTAATGGCATTAGTATCTGAAAGGAATAGATTATTTACAAGAGCAAAATAAATAGAGAACATAAAAAAAGCAGCCACAATTGATGAAATGTTTCCTATAAGAATAAATATTACAAGAGAAATAATTTTGGCAAACATTTATTTACCTCTTCCCCGCATCAATTATGATTAAATTGACAAATCATCAATTATGATCAAAAATATTCTCTAACCTTAGCATAGGTTAAGATTTTTGACATCTGTAGATGTAATTATGCAATGATGAACATTTTGCGTTAGTAGTCTGCAAATAATTTTCAGTGATCCGCAGGTGTAAAAAATGTATTTTTTTAATAGTAATACGGTCTCTAGTTGCCAGAGATACGATTTCCTTTATGCCGGCCGTCTCTTATCAAATTCTTTATATATTATTGTATTAATCATCTCTGATTCTTATGATTTTTTCTACGTAAACTGCTTTTCATTCAATTGCTCAACTTCAACCTATATTATGGGTTGACTGTTTAAATAATTACCTAAGGTAAAATTAAAAAAAATATCAATGCGCAACAGGGAAGAGGCTAAATTTCCTTCATCTTGGATTTTAAAAAAAAGCCGTAATTAAAATTGATCAAATTTTTTTTAGTATGTATTTATTGACAAAAATTTCACCTTTCTTAATTTATATTCACTACATGTATAAATATATTATTTTTATTAATACCAACTTCCGATACACTAACACTTATGAGATTTTTAAAATATAATATATTTTTAATTTAAACATTGACTAACATATCACTAACACTTTAGTAGATATTTGGGATTGTCTGACTACGTTGATAACTCCTTTGATTATTATCTTTTAAACGCTCAAAACAAACAATTAAATAAAAGGTAGTCGAATTAAATAAAACTTATTCCAATATACAGTATGTTAAGATAATCAGTTTATTATTCGATGGAATGTAGAGATTTTATTCCTTAAAATTAGGTTTTCAAGCAACACAATAGTAAATATTTATTTTTTAAAAAATGCTACATACTTCAAGCAGAAAATAATTTTATAATGGAAAAAAAAATGCAGTATGTATACACTAAACATTATAAAAATCACAACACTGCTGACATTCAATAATAAAAACATTAATACTAAGCTAATTAAAGTACATATTTTTTAATGAAAAAAGAATAAATTAAATACTCGAAAGAAGAACTTTAACGAAACAATTCACACAAAACATCTACGCATTTATGGAGATTTATCATATTTATTACTGATTTAAAATGCAATTGAAAGAGTGAAAATTAGAAGGAGACTTTTAGAGCATTTATTAAATTCAATACCAAAATTTCAAAAGATTGGTAAATAAGTTTCAACTATATCAACGATAATACCGTTTTAATTCTCACCATTTCAATTAAGTCGTGCGAAGTAAAAAAAAAACCATTAATTAACGATTATAGTTAAAATAGTAACACTAAAGCTGTTTGATTTTGGACTACGATTGATTCATGCGGCGAGACGTCACCCTGCCCCCCTTAACACAAATCGGCGGCTGAGCACTTCCAGAAATCCTTTACGGTACCTGCTCGGACAATTTCTGCGGTATCACCAGCAGCGTCGTAACAATGTTGCCAATAAACAACACCAGGAACGATAAACTCAGCACTGGCACCTGTTAAATAGATTACTCGGAAAATAGTTTCACGCCTCAACACACAATACAATGTTTTAGTCACCCAATATAAAATCTTAAAATATATTTGAAAAATTTATTTGGGTCTCAATCGTCATGTTTATTTTTTTATCATAATACTTCCGAGGAAACGTACTTTGAATAAAGACTTATGTCACTTAATGCTTCGAGTGAGTGTTTGAAATATAAAGAAAGTATAATTTACACCAATTTAATATTTTGTTCGGAAATATTATCTAATAATACTAAAATAATTGAATGTTCAACTATTCAATTGGTATCCCTATCAACTGTTAATACTATTACACAATAAGTATTTTAAGCCAAGTCGAGTACAAATTAAGACTACAACATTTAAAAGACAAAATTTTACATTAAAACTGAAACTTTGAAAAAATAATGACTATGTATATCTTGTTGAATAACCAAATGTGACTAGGTTCAAATCAATTCTGGAATAATGATATAGCTAGGCATGAAAATAAAAAAGAAAGTAATGTGTTTTTAAATATTTTTCTACACAAAATGGAAGCGTTTATTTAATAGCTGGACAATTCTATGAAATTATCACGGCAACCTTTCAATCTGTCAACGCCTCCTTAGAAGTGATATTCATTTCCACTGAAAAAGTATTAGGTAGTGTGGTTTAAGAGAATTTAAATTATCAAATTAAACTAACTGATAAGTCTAATTGAATTAGTTCAACTGTTTTTTTGTAAACATACCTGCCAGGAAGCCTCAGGATGAAAACTGATGTGGAACAGTGTGTATGCATTATAAAGCTGGAACATGTATCCGGCAAAGAGGAATGGCAACAAATACGAAAGCCCACGCCACATCCAGGAGTGGAAGCCCTCGATTGTTATGTCCATATTGTGCCGTGCTCCGAGTGCCTTCAATCGATACAGTACCCCATGCTGGTAGCGGAATTGTAGATATTGAACGACACCTAGAGTTTATACAAATCGGTTTAAATCTCAGGCCAACACCAAATGCCAACAAAGCAATAAGGCCTAACATGCCAGGTAGTCTACAATTGATGTCACAGATAATAGCTTTTACCCTCCCCTTGACCAACCATCATAATTTATCTCAAATCTTTAATATTACAAAGTCTAAATGAAGTCACATTTTTGAACTCCCCCCCCCCCCCAATTTAATTTATGAGATATGTCTTAAAGGAAAAAATCGGCATTAAGATTATCGATTTTATTCTAAAAACATATTTGTTTAGTAAAATTTATTTGGCCCTCCATACAGTCACAAATTGTCACGCTTTATTTGACCTTCCTGTCCCCAGATTGTGATGTCATAATTATATGAACAGCTTCTTATTGAAACATCTGATAAATATGAGGTTTAAAAAATGAGATAAAAGCTTAAAAAATCCTTACTAATGTATGCATTAAACCACATGAATTGATCCCGGAAAAGTTTCCAAGCCTCATTCTGTGGCCAGATAAGGAGCACTCCAGCAACAGCGGTGGAGATGAAGTGGTGAAGCCTCCACCATCCCTTTATGCGCGATCCGTTAACCTTTAATATTGACTCTCTGATTGTGAGCGTGCAGTAATACCACACTAATAAAAACATCAATATCAACTCCAGTGATCTATAAACAAAAACATTTATAACTTCTTCAAATATTTTTCAGTATGGTACATGACAGTTTTCGTTAATTTACACTAGTGTAAAACTGGAATAAATGGTTGCTCGAATCAAAGAATAGCTAAACTCTTAACCACGTAAAAAAACAATCCTCAAACATGTCTTCACTTTTAAAGAATCAACAAAGATTTAATAAATTATAACAGAACATTGTTTTCTTGTTTAGTTTGCAACTTAAACCAAAATACCTCAATGTGGAAAAGGACCCTTTTGGCAGTAACAAAGTTAATTTACATCTTAGTAGTTATTATTTTACATACCTGATATTTGTCACCAAATTTATGACAGCCAGCACAAATCCAATAACACTCAAGATCAATTTGAATTTTTCATATTCATCTTTGTATCTGAATCTGTGAAAAAAGAGAGGACGCAATAATTATTATTGGGTTAATAATTCCCATAGACAAAATATCATTCGTAGTAAAATCTTTTTAAATTTGCCGCGACAATCTTCATGTCAGTTACGCAACAATGCTAATGTTGGCGACCTTGATGTTTACATCGTTATCGAAATAGTTTCAAACTGACATTTACTTTCGTCTTGAAGTAGTGGTTTTGACACATTTGTGACTAATGCAAGTCTATAGTCATTGTTGAGTACATATAGATTGAAGTAAAGTTATCGAAAATGAATAAAACACCGCTCTTTAAATTGAACGATGGAAATTTATTTCCGCTGATTGGATTCGGAACCTTTCGTATAAACGGACAGCAAAAAATTACAAACGTTATCGACGAAGCACTCAAAATCGGGTATAGATCGTTCGACACGGCAGCCGTCTACGGTAACGAAAGTGCAATAGGAATTGCACTCAAAGATTTACTTCCGAAATATAATCTAACGAGACAAGAAATATTCATAACCTCAAAACTGTCACCGAGCGACCAGGGCGGCGGAGAGCGAACCGAAAACGCCGTGAGCAGTTCCATCGATAAGTTACAATGTGGCTATTTGGATCTATATCTTATCCACTGGCCTGGAACCTCGAGACTAGACGTGTCTCACAAAGATAATGCAAAACTAAGGATAGAATCGTGGTGTTCACTAATAAAACTCAAAAAATCAGGTTTGCTAAAGTCGATCGGAGTTTCCAATTATAACGTGCGACACATAAGAGAGTTGATCGAGACTAGCGACTTTCCTCCCGCCGTGAATCAGGTGGAATGGCATCCTCACTATCACCAAGACTCATTATTATCGGAGTGCCGATCGCACGGTATTTTATTACAAGCGTACTCGTCACTCGGAGGTACCGGAAACAAAGCTCTCTTGAATGATCACACTGTCAACCAAATAGCTAAAAGGCTCAGTAGATCGGTCACACAATTACTGCTTAATTGGGCTCTGCAGCAAAACATTGCCATTATACCAAAGGCAGAATCGGCGAGTCATATTCGAGAAAATATATTATTGGACTTTGCCATTCCTGAAGAAGATATGTATCAACTTGGCAACTTAAATATTGAACACAAATATGCGTGGAATCCAGATACAGTCGTATAAATAACTTCACTAGAGATAGTTCACAATTTTTTTAATAATTTCTTATATTAATGGAAGATAGCTTAAATAATTTTACTGATCCTTGGGCAAATGTAGATATTGTTAGTAATAAAAACAAATATTGCACAGATTGATTTTTTTCATCTCGCTCAGAAGTACGCACGGTTCTATTTAGCCGGTATCGTAAAAAATACCAAAACTTTAAGTATGCAAGCATCATCTTGATGTGTTGATAAACACCAGCTCACTATGTTTCCACTAATGACTAACTTACTATGAACATGTTTCCCTGAGTGGATCAGTGTTAGTATTTGCATTGTAATAACCCCCATGAAAAAAGTTAGAACTAGTAAAAGAGACTTGAAAATTATTCAATACTATTCTGTACATATTGCATTTTTTTTTAACGGGGTTCCACAGAAATTTAAAAATTCTCTAGCAATCTTCTCTTAAAAATCTAGACCTATCTCTTGGTTGAAATTATTTTTGAAGATAATTGTGGATTTCACACGCATTTTTCAGCTATGTGAATTGTTTACCACACATTGCACCTGATATAACGTAAAATCCCATTAACATCTAAAGATTATTTTCATTGCAGTTATTTTTAGAATCGCTAGTTTTACTGGTTTCTGCTATAATAATTTGAGTTTAGTTTTATTTACTCAAGGTCACATGTCTGATGTAATTCAATTAAATGCCTGAATAAAAGTGCCTTATTAAAAATAACTACTTCACTAACCAATATGTTTCATAGAGACTATTAGTTATTTATGTCACAATTTCAAGCAACATTAATACTGTATTTTTATAACGATACATCACAGAAAAAAAGCATTGTCGAGCCTTTAGCCGAGTGCTCAACGTTGTTATTTTCTCAAAGGTTTGATTACCAGACACTTCATTAATTGATTTATGAATTTGTGTTCAGAGGCATGGTATTGTCTCAATTCTCCCCCACCGTGTGACGTAATGAGAGTGATTAGCTTACTACAAGTTGTGTCTTAACCCCCTCTTTTTATCGTTACTCTCCAAAAAAAAAAGTTAAAAGTAAACTTTTGTTAAGGTACACCATTGGTGGTCGATATGCTCCATATTAAAAGTCGCCACAAGAACTTAATTTGCTTATGTATTTTCATACTTCATAAATGTTTATTGCATTTCTCTTAAATGGCCTAATTGGACCATTGGATTCCATCGACACACCCCAGATGAAGTGCGTGGTTTCCTAGTGTGTGTTTTTAAACATAATTAATAGTCAACACATTTCATATGTCATATAATCAATATTTTTACATTTAATTTTCTCCATGAAACATAAATAAAGACCTAGTGTTAGAAGAAATGTCATTTACAAGTTTTTTTTTAATTTCATGTCCACTTCCGATGTGAAAAATATGGTTTACTAATAGTATCTTACTACAGTAGTTTTTCTACAAGAACTGCTCTTTACTCTGTTGCTCAATCCAAGAGAACATGAATGGAAAGGATAAGGTTAGGACAAGACTAGAGGTTAGCTTGTCACTCTCGATACGCCCTGTTATTTCAGATTGGAAAGATGGGAGGTGATTTTAAGATATCACAAACACACATGTTTTGGAACTGAAATCTACAAATCGATAGAAAAAATGCTGTTCATACAGGGATTCGAACCCGTGGGATCTATCACGGAAGCCAACGATGTTGGCCACAGCACCACGGGCCCGACATAAGTCAAAAACAAGATTTTTTAGTAGTAATATTTATGAATACTGCTTTGTTTTATTGTTTCAAAGACAAATTTTCCAATTGATTCAAACAGTTGCCGACAATGTGAATTATCTGGTGCTTTAACAGTATTGTTTAAAATAATGGCATAATCATGTATGTCAGACTCGTGTCTATTTTTATCCTTTTTAAAGAGATAACTTAAGCGATTATCTTTATTTGTGATAGAATACTTTCTTAACACCAATTTACATATGTGTTGAATCAAGCCAACTTCAGTCGTGAATAATGAAGTAGCTATTTCACCCCAAAAACAACCAAAGAAAACTATTATTTTATTTCAGAATATTGTTCTTCATTTTTGACTTTTTTGGAGACTACTGTTAATTTATATTTATTTTTTAAAAAAGCATTTTAGGTAGTAACTAATGAAATATTGTTACATGTATAAAATATATCAAAAAGTTTACATAATTGTAAGGTTCACTATCACGATAAGTAATCTTATCTTTTAAGTACATTAATCACCACTTCACAATCAATATGCTGATATTTGTTTTTGTTTTCGTCGGAATAAATATTGCTACCAATTCAAGTTTTTAATGATTCATCTGTTCCATTTTTCACTATTCAAAAATTCTGGTGTCCATGCCAGCATTTTTTCTTTTGATTTCTGCTCGAAGGTATGAATGTCTGTGATGTCTGAAAATTCCCCCCACCATTCTAATCCTAAAATAACGGGGTGAAGCGAGTGAGTAGCCAACCACTGGTCCTGTCCTGCCCTATCCTTTCTATCCCTTTCTACTCTCTTCGTAAAAGATAGGTTGAGCAACTGAGTAACAAACAGTTTTCGTAGAAAAACTTACGTTGTTATACCTCTAACAGGAGGCCATATGCTCCATGTTGGAAGCGGACATGGATTTAAAAATTAGTGACTTTATACTTATTTATCATGTTTATCGCATGTAAATTATTGCCTGTTTTTGGCCACGAATATTGCCCACGCATTAAGTGTTAAAAGAAGGTATATTTAAATAAAAACACTACTTAGAGAAAGTTTCTCAGAATGGTTAAATTATAGTGATACATTGATATTGGTTGGTCCTGTATTTATTTACAATGTAGAAAATAAATGAAATATGCACTTACTTGTCATTTTTATTCAAAATTGAAACATTGACATTGCCTAGTATAATCCGCAAGTACACGCTGTTCTTTTTTGGTAATGTCTGTTCAATTTCATGTAATTGGGCATTCCGTTTCATCAAATCCTTTTCTAATTTTTCTATCCTTTCGTCACTTGATGCCTTTACGCCTGCTTTAGATAACCTAAAATAAAAAAATACATTATTTTTAGTTTTATTTTCAATGAAAGACAATTCAGAAAATTATATATATCCCTCCCCCCTCCTTCTGTTTCTCTATTTAAATTCTCCTAAACTTTCTTTTTCTGGTATATTAAGTAAAAACAGCTGTTATCAACATTATAGATATTTTTACTATGGATTCAGTCCCATGAAGCATTCAAATTAGAAAGGCGATGTTCACAATTGAACCAATCCAAATGACCAGGCCGGCTCATGGCGTGTGCAGAGTGGATAGTTCTAAGATTTTAGCACTATCCACTCATTTAGTTCTAGTTTACTTTCGATGGATTAGGCGGTAACTTTGTGGAAGTTCATTTTAATATAAAATAAAAAAATGATTTTAATTTTACTATTCTGATAAATTATAATAAAAATCCAATAAAAATGGGAGGCAAGGAGGGGATGATAGAAAAACAAACAAACGTTAAAAACGCAAACGAATGTTGAATGTCATTTGCATTACCATTATCGTTGGTTAGTTTTTCTATCATCCCCTCCTTGCCTCCCATTTTTTTGGATTTTTATTATAATTTATCAGAATAGTAAAATTCAAATCATTCGTACTTAAGCAAACATTTGCGAAAGTAATCTGTCCGAAGATGCCTCTGAAAGAAGCAAAACACGTGTCACAGTTTGTAGCACAATACGTGGAATAATCTCAGTTATTTTATATTAAAATGAACTTCCACAAAGTTACCGCCGAATCCATCGAAAGTATCTACATATATTCCTGTTAGCAGTTAAGTTTATTTGATTCACATGAGCGTTTGTTTTTTTCTGAAAGAGGCGAAACACGTGTCACATTTTGTAACACAATACGTGGAATAATCTAAGTTATTTTATTTTATATTAGTTTTAGTTTTTCGAGATGCTGCCTCGCACACAGACACAGAGATCCTTAAGCCGGCCCTGCAAATGACTTAAATCTTCGTAGTAAATAAAAATCATCCGTTTGCCTCTATGGAACTCTTAGAATCATTGAGAAGCAGTTTCTTTCCCATTCTTAACACAGCTTTGTCACAAGTAAAGTGAAAAAACAAACAAGTTGCAGAGAACTTGCAGCGAACTTGCTCTGTTAGAAATGAACCACAAGCTATTTGTTTTCCCACTCTAACACTAATTGAAGAATAATAGACAGATTGAGAAAGGGAATGTCTCGAAGAGAATCCAATTGTGATTTTTTTGTTACGTATTGATAGGACTCGAATGAACAAATCAGAGATGGCAATTGACTCGAAGTATTCGATTTGCGCCTATATGAGTTACTTCCCATGTGTAGTTCAAATAAATATTGAAAATTCTGTGTTATGAAGGTTATTTGAAAGATTCATGATTTGAAAATAAAGTAATTTATTTTACAACACAACTGTCAACTTTAGCACACTTTGTCGAGTGATATTCCAGTACTTTCATGACTAGAAGTGTGATTCCACAAGTCCTTTTCCAAAACAAAAGACCCATACAAAAAGACAGAAATTTAAATGAATAAAGGATTAATCAATGCAATAATTTTGTTGATTGAATTATATTATTCATTTATGTAGTAGAATGTTATTGAAATAATTTTGCATTAGCATTTTTCAGTACAGACTCAAATGAATGAACAATACATAATGCAGATTGGAATTGCAATGTTCTTGCATTTGTCAAAAATGGCATTGATAATTCAAATCCCAACCCTCAAGCATAGGTAACACATTTATGTTACCGGCATGTGAAAAGCTATCAGTTTTATTTACATCTCTAATAATTTGATGTCACATCTCGCAAAAGATTATGCGATATAAAAACTGTTTTTTTGCTGCCTGAAGTGTTTGAAATAATTGATCTGACATTTTGTCTCAGTATTACTACGCTCATTCAAATGATAAACAATATTTCAGCTATTGAGATTGACTATTTATTATTGATGGTTGAAATAAAATGAAATCAAAATACAACTGTGTATTTGTACTTTGAACTTAACTTTTTGTTGAGATTAATTGAAATAAATTGATCTTAGATAGTAAAATTTTATCCGTGGATTAAACATGTTCATTGAAAATAAAAACATGTTTTTTTAAGCGGTTTGGTGATTGGAAGCACATCAAAATACAAATTTTATCGGGAAAACCCTGGTTCTTTTGAACCCAACTAATTTAAACGTAAAATTATGGTGAAAGTCCAACACAAAGGTGACATTTTGTAAAGTGAAAAAGAATTATTGAATTCTCTTTTTTTATTACAATATAAATTTTAAAAATTTGAATTAAAACTAAGAATAGTCGGAGGCCAGATATTTTTTAATCACATGAGGTGGACTCGGATAGAAAAGTAATTAAAAACACCCAGATAAGATTGAAAAAATGTGAATTAGATGTTGGAAAAGTGTCAGGACTTGATCCCATATCAATCTGATCACTACGGTACAGCTCTAATCACTAGAATACAGAGGCTTAAGACCTTCTTTACGTTTCTGTTTTTTGTTATAATAGATAATGTTTTAGTATATTGGCTAGGTTTTACGTTTTACGAACCTTAGTTTCAATTCTATGAAACTTCACACCTTTAAGCAATTCAATAAAAATTGATCAGAGTTAGAAGGTTTCTATACTCCTTAACAGCATTGCGTTTTCATATTGGGGCACATATAATTTGTACCCACATAGTTTCATAAAACTGTAGTGATAGAATTTCTTCTAGATTCCTAAGAGATGTGCATTAAACTTGTTTACATTGGACTAAAACCTTTGATATTGATAAAAAAAAAATCAGGTAAATCATTTGCATACTTTGCCAGAGCGTTCCCAATAATTGACATGCGATAGCGTTGGTGAGTGATTTCTTTTAGACATTTTCCCTGCAAGTCTCCGATTTCTTCAAGTTTTCCCACATACTCCCTGTTGACCACCTTAAAAGTAAAAAAAAAACAATATTAAATAAGACACACATTTGAAAACTGTCTGAGTTGTATACGCCAGTGTTCTTCAACCTATCGTCCGTAGACCGGCACCGGTCTGCGAAGACTTTTGTTTTGTAAAAATTTCGACTCGATGTTGATCCAAAATGATGAATGAACTGCCTTCTATCAGCTATCTGTTAGCTATCTGACGATACTTACGATTGGTCAAAAATATTTTGTGGACTTTTTTATGTTTCTGAAACTGCTTTGCTTGAACAGTATTTTTTCCCATCAAAAAGCAATGCTTTCTCAACACACGATTCAGACATTCAGATTTTACCATTGTTTTGAAAATTACAAAGGTAGCGTCACTAAAGCCATTGTAATTTGTGAACTAAACATCAATTGTTATGAAATTTTAACGTTGGTACTTTCTAAAACTCATATAGATTTGTCAATAGTGGCACGATCTATATGTCATCCTACAAACTTATTGAGTGATGTTGGTTGATGCCGGTCCGCGAGATATTTTTCCAATTTTTACCGGTCCGCGGATGTAAAAAGGTTGAGAAACACTGGTATACGCCACCATACTGGTAAAAATTGATAAATAACAAAATTGGTAAAAACACCGAAAATATAAATAACAAAATTCGACTCAACACGTCATCGCGTTGGACGACCTGTATACTCAAAACATAATTGTGTTGAGCATTTCAGATCGTTCAAAATATTTCATGTAACATAAGTGAAAATACGACCACGGTTTGTTACAAACAGCAATTTATTTTATTGGTAATTATTACAAATGCAGATTTATAACCAGACAATTGTCCCTGTTAGAGATTGCAAGACTAGTTTCATGGTATTTTTTCAATACTGAAAATACTGGTTATGAATATACAAAAATACCGGTTATTCTCGAATTTTTTGCGATGAATTAAAATAATGTAAATCTGCTATTATTGCTGAGCCTTTTGATAATGTATTATTACTTTAAGAAACTATGGCTAAATAATTAAAACCAACCAGTGATGATTATTTGAAAAAGTGATTTTTGGCAATGTGAAATATAGGCGTATGGACTAGTTTGTCTAAGTCAGGCATGCCCAAATGGGCCCTATTTAAGGTTTTGTGTGGCCCTTTGGGGGTTTTCAACTTTCTTACATTTTGCATTTTTTATTGGTACAATACATAACAAAAAATGTATTACTAAATTTCCGACAAATTTTTGGAATTTTTACCTGGGTGTCGCATTCCGCCACCAAACATTCATTTGTAGTAATGACAATTTCTACCTCCAAAAAGATATAACCATAAATTTACAGACCATGATCTTTTGTTGACTGATAAGTAAGTCTTGAGAGACAGCGGTAGCCTACTGACAAAGACAGCTTGGCACACACCGGTTGCTATCTCGCTCTAATGGTCAGATTTTATTTATTAAGGATTTAAAAAAAAATATATTTTTACTGTGAGCTGTTTATTTAATATTAATACAAAAATATCGTATTATTATTGAGGTTCAATATATTTATGTGTGGTCCAGCAGAGACATGCATAGTTTTATTTGGCCCACCAAGTGATTTCAGTTGGGCATCCCTGGTCTAAGTACAGTAGAACCTCGATTATTCGGACTAATTGGGGATGAAGGTGGTCCGGATAAGGAAAAATACCGATAATCGAAAAAAATTATAAATGATAGGTATACATGTATATTAGTATGAATAGTTCTTATTTGTCTAGATCAACGTATGGCTTCAGTATTTAATTATTTTTTATTAAGAAATTCAATTATTGATTCTTGCTTAAAGCGGGTAGCTGTTCTTTTTGAAGCTCCCAAATCGCAAACACTTTTAAAACATATATTTTGTCCTGAGTTACACTCTTCTTTGCTTTCAAACCACTTCATGGTGATATCTACTTCTTCTAAAAATCTTCTTACTAGCTCTTAAAGCTAATTACTAAAAAATTCAAGGCGTTGAAAAAAATCCAGAAGAAAAACGAGTCGACATAGCAAAAAAGTTAACTTAGAAAAGTACGCGAGTTTGAAGGGTGTCTGTCAAAATTTAAGTGTCAAACTACAAATAGGCAACTTACTATGTATTAAGCGATTAAAGAATATCTTTATATATTCTTTAATAAATATGTTTAAATTCAAACATTTTTTTATATTATTTGATGATTTCCGGCATTATTCATTCTTTTATTACGGTCCCTTAGAAAACGTAGAATCGAGGTTTAACTGTATTTACATTTGATTGCACTGAGGTATCATGTGGATTAAAATAAATATCAGCTAAATATTATTGGTATTGAGCGAATAGTTGAAACAAGAAGAAATTTGCTATGATTTCATATGCACCCCATATGAAATCGGAGGTTAAGCCTTAAATGCATAGATGACTACCAAAAGTATAAACTTTTGTTTTTGCTTTTTCGCAAAATAGAAATCGATTTTACCTTTTATTCTTATACCAATGGTAAAATACATATTGACTCTTCATATTGTTTCAATAGATGTCTTGTCTACACGTCCTAAACCATTTTAATCTTCATTCGAATGGAGTAAGATGGAGTTTTGGCGGCTATTGATTTTCGGCCGTTTAACACAATTTTCACAAGGGGTACGCGTACAACACTTTGGGAAACACTGGAGTATTCTATAGTTGATTTTGTATTATAAGTGTTGCCTTTTTATAAACTGTATGAAAATCATTTTTTATGCCTCTAGTGCAGTGGTTCTTAACCTGGGATGCGTGCACCCTTTGGGGGTGCGAGAAAGCATTTCTGGGGTGCGGGAGAAGTTACTATGTTGACATATATTTAAAAATATATATTAAATGTATTACAAATACGTAAATATTTTTTAAAGGAGGTGCGAGAACATGTTTTCAAATTCAAGGGGGTTTGGGTTACTAAATATATTAAGATCCATAGCTTTAATGCCTTTTTGGATACAAATATACAAAAAAAACAATCGATTTTTTTTTAAATTTCCTGCTTAACCACTCTTTTTTTTGAAGAGAGTAGTAGGATAGAAGGTTACTCAACAACCAAATTGTATTTAATTATTAATAAAGCATAATGCAGAAACTAACACAGGCCAATTTGTATTGTTTGTCAATATACTGAGGTATTCATTGGATGCTTGCATATAACAACTATGTTTGACATACCAATGACCAATAACATAATTACATCATAATAAACGCCTGTACTGTAATATATGTGCATAATCCACCTCTTTGAAATGACGTATTCTGGCATATAGTATCCAAAATATTATAATTTAAAAACACAGTAAGTACCCAAGGAAAGAAACCATTAAATTTCAAATATTTATCAAAGTATTTGATTATTCATATCGGTAAAATATATTTATATTTAGCAAGGCTGACAGTTGTTAATTGTCATCGTGTGTTTACCAAAATATAATACTGAGATCATTTTTTATCAATCAAAAGGTTATTAAGATGACACTTCAGATTCTAATGCACCAGCTATTGATTTTTTAGATATAAACATTTCAAGTAACAAGTGGGTGAAAGGATTAAAACTCGTAAATCATTTGTATGCGATATTCTAATGATTTATTATTTACCTGGCAGGTGAAATAAAGCCATAACCTTACTTTTGCGGCAAACGGTTAGAGAAAAACAGAAAATAACATGTCTACATACCTCTAAATTTTTGTAATCCACAACTAAATCGTTCCACTCCTTTAAGCATTCATCGGGATCCATTTTTGTGGTTAAGAATAAATAATTTAAAATAAATAACCCCGCGAACTATGACCAGAAACAGCTGTCATACGATCATCCGATGAGTCGTTTCGTCGTTTCGTACAGTCGGAACTATGCACATAACACAAATTGTACCCACGTACTTGAAAAAATCATTCGTGTCAAACTTCAAGTGCACGATAAAATACTTGCGTAATATTATTTGATATACCAATCACTAAACAAAAAATATAGACGGGCATATTTTCATACTCATATTGAACAGATCATCTCAACGAGGATAATCTAGTAGTAGTTTTGTAAAATAAAATAAATTATTTTGAAAACTGTCTGGCCTTGCAAGCAATGCCACCAACATAGCAATCATATAGCAATGGATATTAGAATAAGTTTTTTTTATTGAATGACAGTGGCGTAACATTAAGAATTATTGGAGACCTGTTGATAGGGCTCCGTTGATAGAGCACCGGTTTATTAAAATACAATACTATCTCCGGTACATGACTTTGTAGGAATACATTTTCAATTTGAATTTTGTACTATTAATATAACTTATGTATTAGAAATAGCTCCTGATATTTCCTATTTCTACATAAGTACTATTTATATTAAAGATAATAAAATATTATGGTATATCTTGTATTACTTTGTTAAATATAGGGAATTTTCATAAGCAAAACAGGGCATATTTTTATACAATTTAATAAGCATGCGCAATAAAGACAGTCATATTTTAGCATATATAAAATCATTAAGGTTAAAATGATTGACTTATAATGAATCACTCATTCTTAACGTATTTATTACAGTGAATTAAATCCATTCCTGTATATTTAATTTACATGTAGAAATCATAAAAATTTTAGTTCAATGCTATATTACATCAAAAATTATTGACGAACCAGCGTTAGACTTCCAAGGGAACGGAAAATAAAAATACCCTAGGTCAGCACGCCAACCGATGCTAAAATGAGGTTTTTGGTGAACTGCAAAGTGGTTGCAGTATCATCAAATATTCCAAAAAATCAAATTACAGTTTATTTAAATTAAACAACCATTCTCAGTGTCATAACCATTTTAAAAAAGCTTGATTGGTCATTATTTTATTTGTGTAGGTGTGTACCTTTTCTATAATTTAATCTTACAAGTGATCAACGGAACTCCAAATTTTGAGTTTAGTACATTGACGTTCTTAGGCTATGTGCCACCCCTAGGCATAATTTAAAATAGCGGCCTTACTATCGCCATCGGTATATTTTTTTAAAAAATGCGATGAAGATAAGTATTGTTTACCTATCGGTTATAATATTATTACCATTGAAAAAATATTTTTCGCCATTTCTGTGATCATTTGCCGCTCTGCCGGCTTGCCGCCCCTAGGCAACTGCCTACTCGCCTATGCCCACAGGACGTCCCTGGTTTAGTAGTCCGCATTTCGCAAAATCTGAATAGTACGTCACTGTAGTTTATTTTTGAGAATGCATTTATCAGTGCAGTACCGAAAAGGTATCGATCCCTAATTCTAATTGACGATCGTCTAATATTTCCGTGTGTGGTTTTGTCCATGTACGGTTTTTTGCAGTTCGTTTTTTTCCTGTCTGGCTACATCCCGGAAGTAGTCTGGTTACATTGCATCTGGTTACATATCAGCACACCACTGGTTATCCTGTATCTATTTTATTGTTACTTCAAAAAAATGAAATTGCTTAATATTTAAGGTGATATTTTTTTTCCAATTGAATTAAATACTATTGTTTATAGCTGGGATGCCGAACCTTTTTAGCAAGCGGGTCAAATTTTTTTTTTTTTTAATCATGTCGCGGGTCACATAGATTGAATAATCAAAGCTTTAAATAAAAAAAACAACCATTTCTAAAAGTTCAAGCGGGTTAGATAATTTCTCACGCGGGTCACTGTGTGACCCACGGGTCCCTTGTTCGCCATCCCTGGTTTATTGGAATATTGGAGGGGGGGGGTTCGTTGTCTGGCGTAGACATAAGAGAATAATAAGATTGGAAACCACCCATTAACCGCTGATAATTGAATAGAAAAACCATTTAAACCTTTAGAAAAGCCAATTAAAAGTTTTACAATATGTCTGCTATGTGTCTAGCGAACTGGTCCCCTAAGCCGATTCTTAACACGAAATACCTGCGCTCTTTGTTAGTAAACCCATATACACATATTTCTACGAACTTTAAGGTTTACGATGTTGACAGTGAAATTCTCGGGTTTTGATAGTTATCAATTGTTAATATTAAGATAAAATTGAAATCGAAACATTCAATTTCAAATAAAACGAAAAAATATTAGTCCCACTTCCGCATCCCCCCTAATCCAGCGTCCGGGGATATATGCTTCCCCTATCGCACCTCAGTGCGCCACTGATGTGATGACTTATCTATTGTAAAATTAAAACTCTTTCATGGATCCATATGTCATTAGAAGGGAACAAGCTCAAAAATATGATAGTGCTGAAAATTAACTGCTGTTTATGCCGAATTAATTTATTTTTGTATCTTAGCTGATTAGTGTTTTTCGTTAAAAACCATGTTGTTGATAAACTCTACCACTGGAAGTTTGAATAAAGTGGCAAATTTATAATACAAATTTACCATTTATGTAAACAGACCTGACACTGAAAATGTAGATGGCATTGCTTCAATAAAAGACATAATTTAATTTATATTTTACTATCTATCTATCTATATTATGGTTTCTATTGTGGATCCAGTGGCAGTTACCCTGTAAGCGAATGAGGCCCGCACTTGGGGCCTTCGAATCTTAGGGGTCTCAAAAATGTTTTATATTATATAACTCATAAACTCTTATTCAGTTTTTTTTTTATATTTCATGTAATTTTCTGACGTTCTTATGTTATCCGTAAAACAGAACCTCCAAATGTAATTGCGCCTGAAGCCCCCATGTGGTTAATCCGCCACTGTGTACTCATAACACTATGTGTCTATAAATTGTCTTACATTTTAGATTCCAGCAAACCAAAACTTATTGAGTTGAAAGAATACTCACAGAAGAAGTCATAATGTACACATTTTACTATTCAGTGATCAAATCTTATTCAAAATGGGTTTTTAATAACCTCCTGTCTTGCATAAAGTCCTGTTTTGTTTATTATTTATGTTTTTTACATAACCTGCATACTATGTACTGTATTAAAAATAAAGCACCAGTCGCCAAGCAATAAGAACAAGTTTTTTTGCGAATTTTTACAAATGATTTCTGAAAAATGGAAAATGCGTTTAGTCCAAAATTACTGTCTTTCAAACGGTCTTACTCGAATTTGAAAAAAAAAACAAACAAAACTAACTAACTATATAAGAAAAAAAATTTTGATTTTAATACAGATATAAACTGTAAGTGTTAAAATTATTCAAATTTATTTATTTTTTTCCAAATCTATGTAAAGGTAATAAGTTTCAACCCATTTCTACTATGACGAATTGCACACACAATCCACAACAATCGATATATTATTATGTATTGCAACAAACCGAAGAAATTGTTTGTTAATTATCAACCGCGTATCTATGAATCCGTGTAAATAGAATACCTACTGTGCTTAATTTAAATTTAAATTGGTCTGCTGGCGGAATATTTCATGATAAATAACGTAAGAACCGAAATACCGACATTGAATTATTTTTCCGATATAATTACAATATTGGTTGGAAAAAATATATTGATTGATTATTTACTTGAGAGCTGCTGGGCGAGTTAAAAGATTGACAGCGACATCTGCTAAAGAAAAATGTTAAGTGATTTTTCTTACAAATTTTCGTCTGATAAAACCTATTTGAACAGAATTAAAAAAAAAGAATAACCAATAAAAGCATTCCTTACTATCTTTTTTAGCTTACAGTTTACCGTATTAATGAACAAAGAGCAGAAAATATGCGAAGTAACAGTTTTTTGAAAATAAATTAATTCATCTCAACCAAAACGCCTTTAAAAAAAATGTAAGCATTATCAACTAGTCATCGTTATCCAATTAATATATACTATTTAACACTTAGCTAAGTGTAGCATAGCTATCGATGAGTGTTTCATGAAAGCTGAAAACAAATAAAAAGATTTTGGTGATACAGTGAAACCCCGATTCTACGTTTTTCAAGGGACCGTAATAAGCAAACGAACAATCTTCAAATAATACTAAGATACTCAATTCTTAAACAACCTATTTATTTAGAATTTTTCATTAACGAATATATACACATATTTTTTAATGGGTTAAAAATAATCGCGGTTGTGGATTGGATGGTTTTCACTGGTACAAGTGAACTTGATTTTTGATTTTGTTGAAAATATAACAACATACATATTAAATATATTTTTTTTTTATATTTTGAATATTTTATTACAACCATCCGTGCATATAATATTTTTTTTCAATTCAAAAATAAAATATTGTAGCCAAATAGAGTTATATGGGAAGCTACACTATAGCCGAAAGTTCATTTAATTCTAAGCCTTTTTAAATTACTTAATACAAACCAGTGGCGGTTCTGCGTACTGGGATAGGTGGGCTTACTCCGACCTGCATTTTTCACCCAAAATGTGTAGAAAAAAACTTTAGATGGCTGAATAAAAATGAACAGCAATTCGGCCGCTGAACAAAATAACTACATTTCTAATCGTAACTAACCTTTCCAAAATGAATACAATATCGTTGTTTTGATTTTCCTCTCTTAATATAAAACAATGCTATGTCTACCTACAATAATACTCTCGATTGTTATTCGAATCATTATTCGAATTTAAATCGAATTAGCGTCAAATTTCAGTGGTAAAACAGCGTTAGCTTAGCAAGTTTACACCTCTGCTAAGGTCACTGGTGAGCTGATAATATGCTAACAAGGGGCTCGCTTAATCTCGGCCATAATACCTTTACACCAGGAATCATACATATTGTGAGGCTCGCGATCCTAATGCGGCCCGCTTATTTTTTGTAGTCCTCGAATGTTTCATATTGAAATGAAAATATACCACATATGTTTTAAAGTAAATTGTTGAATAAAATTTATGTGAGCGAGCTTTTTCGTTGACGAGGCAGAATAGCCTCACAGAAATATGCTTACCGATTTTTCAGCTGAATACTATAAATTTTAAGCCTGATTCTAAAGAATTAGTCAGGATTTTACAAAAACAAAGGTCTATCAAATTTTTAATTAAAAATGCAATATGTATTCCTAGATATTTCACATAAAAAAACACATGTAAATGAATAGGGTGAATGCTATAGTACATACTGGGACATTTATGGAAGTACTTTCTTTAAACAGAGTATATGTATTTGTGCATTAATTTTAACAAAGATATTATAAATACATATACATAAATTTTGTTAAAATGTATCAAAATTGTTTATTATGTATCATATTTGAATCTTAAGTATAATAAAAAAAGATGCTAAAATGACGCTAAAATTTATCATTTTTAATGATCTAAAACGCTAAAACACCAAATTAAAATTAACAAAAATACGTGTCTATAGTCATTGTCATCTCGCTAAAAGGACATCAGTATAAATAAATTGTTATGTAACAAGATTTTAGGGTATGTCAAATGCGCCTTAATTTACAATATACAATTATTGGCCATTTAAGGATTTTTCAACTATGTTCTTGATTTGTGGACACGTATCATTAGAAAGGTGAAATAAAAAAAACATCATATGTTAAATTGCTTATTTATTTATGATAATCAACTATCAAAATATGTAAAAAAATATATTTTACACTTTAGAGATACCACCAAATAAACTCCCGCAGAATATATCGAAGACATAAAATATTTCGTTTCATTTAACGATTTTTATGCTTATGTTTCAAGTTAAGTTTAAATGTCAACATTTAACTTCACTGGTAAACGATTATATTCAAAATACATACATTATAATATCTTTGTGCTTTAGCATTCACTCGGTGCTGAACTTTTGGAGTGATAAGTCGGTGAAACTTTTGAACAGGAAACATATAAAAATATATATTAAATAATAAATTGTACTGAAAATATATACCAATACAAATTATTGAAATAAAACATGGCTCCTACTACTGGTGTTGGGGCTCTAAAGAGCCTTTCAAAAATGCCCGGCCCCAAAGGAATTCCGTTCATTCGTACTGCTCTGGCTCTCTCCGGATCATCGTCCAGGTTTGTTTATTAAATTTTATGACATATTTAAGTTTTGTTACACGTTTCAAAGTGTTTCGTAAGCGATTAATTTAATGCACAACAAGAAATTCGGTTGACACGTGATAAATATTTAACAATTTGCAATTAATAAATTTATGAAATTTTTCGTCGATTGGTTTACAGTTTTTTTTTCGAAAAATAAATACTTTGAACCATTTAGTTGAATATTAAGATAATTGGTGTAAATATCAAGACTTTATCGTTATTAGTCGGTTGTTTATATGGTATTTTAGATACAGCATTATGTGTATAAACCTGAATATTTCAAAAAATATTTTTTTCTCATACTTTATTTTATATAGGTACTCGATATATAAAAATCGCAATACCGGTCTTACCAAAACCGGGATTTCATTATTCGGGATTTTTTTCAATACAAAAAACTGGTTTTGAAAAGGCAAAAATACCGGTGTTTCGGTATTGAAAAATAACCAATACCGAAGTTTGAATGTATAGAAATCATCACATATTTTAATAAAATTATTCGCGATGAATTGAAACATTTTAAATCTGCCAAGAGTTGTATCAAAATCAACCGGTTCCAGAATTGATGAGCCTTTTCTATTTTGCATACCATGTTTGCTTCCATTGTAGAGCATATGGACTCCTAACGGAGTTTATCTCAACAGAAGTGTTTCTACGAAAAATGCTTGTTACACAGTTGCTCAACCTCTCTTTTTTTTCAACGAGAGTAGGAATAGAAGAATAGGTCTAGGACAGAACTAGTGGGTAGCTAATCGCTCTTCCCACCCCGTTTTTAGAATAGTGGGGGGGGGGATTCGAGTCGTCACTAATCGATTGATGTTATAATATCTTCGCTAAATTTGAGGTTGTCCACGAATAGAAAATATGTGACGTAAAGTGTGAGATTTCCATTTTTATAGCTTAAAGATAAACTCTGAAATCTTTGTCAAATATGTAATTTCTTTACAACTAAATATGTTTCAAATGCATAAGAACGTTAAGATTTAATATTCTACTAAACAACATTCGTAATTCAAATTATCTAAAATGGAGACTAACATACGTCATAACTTGTACACTAATCGTCGAATTTATCATTACAATCAAATAGTGATGTATTTTATTATTACAATGCAACCAACTTTGTTTCTGAAAAGGGGCTACACAAACCGGAACGTTCGATAATTTAAAAATATGAGATTTTTCGTCAATATTTTAAATAAAATTTAGAAATAATTATGGAACACAATAAAAAGTAATTTTTTGATCATTTTACGATCTGGAACAGAAATGTTTCCGTTTTTCGTGCTACTTTCCGTGGATTTCACGAGCGTATTCTCCGATCGAACGTAAACTCTTCGGCCTGCATTGTGTTATAAAAAACGAGTATTATAAAAAAAAATGTTTTTTATAACACTCAGAGATCAAAGGTCCCGTGTCAGAATGGACCTAAATCCTTTCCGTGCTCCAGTGAATTTTAACTAGGTTAACGTTTATAGTAATATATGCGTTCATAATTTTAATTCAATGTGTTATAAATAAAGGCTCCACAAACACATCGGCCGCCGTCATGAGCAGTATGGACCAGTATTCAAGGATTCGATTGGCCCGGTCAACGCAATTTTCGTATCAGATCCAAACATTATGAGGAAAGTGCTTACAAAACTGGAAGGAAAATATCCAATACACGTTTTGCCCGAATCTTGGATAATATATAACGAAATCTATAAACGTAAAAGGGGATTATTATTCATGGACGGGGAGGAATGGTTACAAACTAGACGTTCAATGAATAATATTCTACTAAAACCAAACACAGAAACGTGGATCGAGACACCGATATCACTCGCAGCGAATGATTTGATAGCGAACTGGAAAGAGCGATGTTCACATTCCGGGTTTTCTCCGAATTTGGATAAAGAACTTTACAGATTTTCCCTAAACGGTAAATATCATGTCTGTTGTATTATATTTTTCCATTTTTTAAATGCTGTTTATATGCCTCAAACATTAAACTTGGCTATTCGTGTGTCGTGGCTTCTCTAAAGCAGCCAGTACGATGCAACCTGTCTACATGCCAGAAGTGAGAAACTTTAAACCATGGGTGGCCAACCTTTTTCAGCAGCCGGGCCAAATTTTAGAAATGAGATTTCCTACCGGGCCGTTTTTTTTTTTAAATTTCTTTTATTATTCAAAGCAAACAATAAAGATATTGTTTTTAAGGAAGATATAACAAAAATGAGAATCAAACATATTTATTAGATTAGAGTTAGGCAATACTAAAAATAACAATAATAAATAAGAACTAAGTGCGTCAATGTTGATAACGATTGATGTTGTTGCTACACGCAAACAGTTTTGCAAATGCTCATCAGTGATTCGTGTTCTCATTTGAGATTTAATATACTTCATTCAACTAAAAAGCTGTTTCCAAATAACGAGATTATCGATAGAGCATGTTTGTAAAATGCAGGATATTTCTCCTTGTCCAAATATGTTTTGTAAAACTCTTCCGAACCAACCTGGTTGAATTTCTCTTTTAACCATGCATCACAACACATTTCACAATGTTCCATTTGTAAAAATCCTGACAATAAGTTCATATCCACAGAGAATGGCGTTGCAAATGCAGCAAAAAGTTGTCACAATAATTGAATCAATGTACTGAGATACTTCCATATATGAGATATGATACGAACTACGCACGTTGGAATTTTCTTTTGGTGGTTTTATGTACACCGAAATAAAAAATGTGTGCATATGCTCCGCGAGCCACAAGTAGACACCCAGCGGGCCGCGGGTTAGCCACCCTTGTTTTAAACTATTATTATTCTCAGTGATATTTTTACAAAGAACTTTCCGAAGAAAACCAAACATTAAAGAACTCCGAACCATAATCGGAATAATATTATATATTCATTTACCTGCCTAGTTTTATTTTTCCATTGTACTTGTCAGATATATTCTATATATGATAAGCCTAGCTATAAAAAATGCATTTTTCTAAAACAGGAATCAAATAAACGGTGACGGGAGTCACCAGAAATATATTAAGTATTATATATGATATTGTTCTTATTATAAAATTATAGTTACACTTATATTATAACATATGAAACAAAAATACTTTTTGATATGTTTTTTAAATAAGTTTATTGATTTTAGATTCCAGTTACGTTAATTCTAGGTTCTCAAATTCCGGGATCCCGTATTCTTGGAAATGTCTCACTCTTTTGGATTTAGTTTATTCGTAACTTTTCCGTACAACTAAGGAGTCTGTCAGATCGTCACTTCGTGTTCGAAAAATCTGTAATCTCTTAATTACGCACTTTTTTTGGCAGTGATCTCAAGCAATCGTGGCATGATATCATGGCGAATGATTAATCCCGGGATCCCGGGATTGGATGCCCTAGCTACTGCAATTAAATTAATTGTAACCACTATTAGTCCACTTTTCATCAGTTGGCCTTAAATCGTTACAGATGTTTTCTAAATATGTTTATCCATATTTTTTTCCAACAACTCAGATAAATCTATTCCGATAACTTTATTTTATTGTATTTTATCAGAATCACGTATCTTGAGGCAGCGGTGGGCTGCCAATGCGCTAACAAGGGGCTCGCAATTTTTATTTCTCGAAGCAATTTTTAGTGTTTTGAGGAATTAGTGATTTTTGTCACTTTTATGCTATTATATAATACATACTTAAATATGCAATCGATTGTAACTAATTAATACACGTAAAATATGTAACAATATGTAATTTACCGTAAACTTATAAATGTTGATAGTTAAAAATATACTAATGTGTATACTGACGCTGTCGTAAATAGTATATACATAAATTAGAAAGTGCAGTTATATACTAATTTTATCTGAAAATTTTGTTTTCTCATAAGTTAACAAGGGGCTCGACGGCCTTAGTAAAATTCAACAAGGGAGCGTGAGCCCCTCCGAGCCCACCCCTGCCTTGAGGTCGATTCATAAAACTCTGACGTACTATATATTTTGATACACTGAAGAATATAATGTGCACGTTTTCAGATGTTGTAGTACTAATAATTTCCAATAGTTATAGTAAACATCGTTTTATATTTGGATTGCAGTTATGTTTTCTGTTATGCTGGGATCCTCGTATGCATCATCAGCTCGGCAGTTCGATGCACTATTGGAATCATTTTCAGAGAAGGTTCATCGAATATTTATGTACTCTTCTCAAATGTACCATTTGCCAGCGAAGTTTTACAGTACACTGCAATTAGCATCGTGGAAAGAGTTCGTCAACGCAGTACACGACACATTATTCTATGGTACGACAGCAAACAGTTTTATTTGTAACGATTATTAGTTTTTAAAATATTTATTTGATTTGATGCAAATAAAGCTTGGGAATCTCCGATCGATGATAACTTAAAATTGACATACAAGCTTAATTCGTTCCGTGACTGAGCTCGTAGATCAAATTGCTCGTGTGTCAAATCGTTTTGCCGTAGAAATTAATTAAAATGCCATTAACTCGGCCCAGCGCCAAAAAACAACGTATTTTTTCTGTTATATTTTTTTAATAAGATAACATGGATAACCAAATAACAAATATGTGCTATGTATGAACATAAACAATATAATATCTATATAATTTTATTATTTTATATTTAATTTTGTGACGTTCATATATTATCCGAAAAAAATATAGGACCTCTAAATTTTATTGCGCTAAGGGCCTCCCATATTCTTAATCCGCCACTGTGTGGAGATATAGTTCAGATAACTGAGATAACCAATAGTATTATCCTAAATTCATCATTTTGTCTTTTCATAACTATCAATTATCATAAATAATTTGGGCGGTTGTTTCATCAAGTGGATATAAATATATTTTCGTCACCGGATTGGTTACAGTTTTAAAATATAATTAATAATTAAAATGGTTCTAAAAGTTTTATATTTTTTTCGCTGAAAGGTCAGAAAATGATTGATCAAATATACAAATTGGATGATATCGGCGACGGCTTAATTTCGAGGATGATTGCTGAGCAGATAGGAAAAGAAGATATTACAAGAATAATTATTGATTTTATTATTGCAGCCGGCGATACGGCAAGTATAATATTTGTCTTTTAATTGACTGATAAAAGCAATTTTTGGTCAACTAAGTGCAATGGTAAAAAGCATATTCCTTGCAACGAATGGTTAACTTACAATATAACTGTTTATTTACGTGATAATAAGATTACACAATAATAAAACAACAGTGTGTCTTTCAAATCGGAGCTGAAATCCAATGTTTTTTGAAAATCAGAGCCAGTAGATTGCTTAATAACGCCACAACCATAATTATAATGGAGATAAAATAAATATTCTTACTTATGTTACATGAACATAAAACAATGTATAAAATTAAATTTGATAAATTTTTGTTTTCACAGGTTATGTAGATAATTGTTACACGTGTTTCGCTTCTCTGAGAAACATCTTCAGATAAAATATTGTAGGGCTGTTAACGACTACGATAGTATGTCGGAAGATGTTTCTCAATGAGGTAAAAAACTCTCACAATTTGCAATCTTTTCCTTCCTGTGTAATAACGTAGTTATAAATTTCAATTTTATATTGAAAATAATGATCATATGTACATAATATCAACATTATCAGTGCATAAAGTTCGTGATGAGCGAAACTGTTCCAGTGATATTTAATGAAAAATGTGGAATGAATTCAAATAAGTTATAAATTTTTAATAAAACGGCTTTATTATTATTCTAATCAATTATTGACAGTGAACAGTGTGAACACCTTAAAAGTGATTGATATTGTCTGATTATGTATGAACAAATTTCTAGACTGCATTTACAAGTCAGTGGGCATTATACAATTTATCCAAAAACCAAGAATTGTATCAAAATTTGCAATCAACTTTAGACAATAATGAAGACACGCAATCTCAAATAAAAGGCATACTGAAGGAAACGATGAGATTGTATCCAGCGGCTGCCTTTATTACAAGAGTCACCACGGCAGATGGTGAACTTGATGGCTATGAAATACCTGCTGGGGTAAGATTTATTATTATTTTAACACTTTATTGCTTTCCATTTTCCACATTCCATTTTTAGTAAATGAAATTTGAATGCGCCATTACAATCATTGGGGACGAATATAACATTTACAGTGGCGTAGCCAAAGGTTTTGCCACCTTAAACTTTTCTAACATTTCCGATACATGTAACCAGGGCCGGCGCTACCATACAGGCGAAATAGGCAATCGCCTAGGGCGCAAATCATTAAGGGGCGCATAAATTGAGTAATCAAATTATTTTTATATTCTAATAACAAATAATAGTTTATGCTTGTATCTGTTCGTTATAATTATGTATCGTATTCTATATACTTCGAAAAAGGTAAGTTGAGCGACTGACTAACAAACAGTTCTCGTAAAAAACTTCTTTTGAGATACTTCCATTAGGAGACCATATGATTCACATTGAGAGCGGACATGCATGTAAAAAAAATATTCCACAGTTTGTTAAAAAGGGGGCGCGCCAATAACCGTTGCCTAGGGCGCCAAATAACGTCGCGCCGGTACTGCATGTAACAATTTTTATTCAAAGAATTTTCTTATATTTTCCGATATTTTCGGACACATTTACTACTTTTTAACATATCATATTTGAGTTATATGTAATAGTATAAAATATTTGAGTACAAAGTATGTGCAACGTCACATTCGCAAAAGTCGCGGACTCGGATCACAGTTCCAATATTATTATTTATTTTTCATATTTAAAATTCTTAAATATTATTATATAATGTTCATCGAATATTATTTCGAATGAATAATTTATATTATTTGGAAAATATCCTGAACCCTTTGAGTAGTGAGATATTTTTAATTAAATTATGCTTTTTTGACAGTTTTTTTATTTATACTATTGATATCGGGTCTATGGCGTAGCGGCTAGCGATATAGACTTCCGTGCTGGATCTCACGGGCTTGATTCCCAGTATGAATAGTATTTTTTTGATCGATTTATCGAATTCTGTTCGAAGGCATGAGTGTTTGTGATGTCCCTGCCACCATTTCCGACCCTTAAAAACTGGGCGTAGCGAGAGCGATGAGTTAACTACTAATCCTGTCCTAGCCATATACTTCTATCCTTACCACTTTTTTGAAAAAGAGAGGTTGAGAGATTAACTAACCAACAGTTCTCGTAGAAAAACTTTTATTGAGATAGCTCTACTAGGAGGCCATATGCTCAACATTGGGAGCGGACATGGAATAATAATAATAAAAAAATACTATTGAAACAAATAAAAAAAAAAATATATATATATTTTGGTTGCGAGGGGTTTGGTTGGTCGATTTATTTAACCCTTTGAGTAGTGAGCTATTTTATTATACTATGTTATACCTCAATAAAAAACGTTGTAACATATTTTACTAAAATTTTGATTACTATTGGTTATTTTTATTTGAAGACAGTTTAGTGATCTGTCCTTGAAAAATATTTATTTTCTGAAATTATCACTGTATTTAGAAAATGAATGTAGAAAATCGATAAATCGCACGCAGCACAATATAAAAATACAATAACATAAAAGTGTTTGATATGCCAAAAAACACTAAACCACGCGTCAACACAACGCAACACGAGTAATCAAAAACACCGGAAACCAAATTTAAAACAAAAATTGACATTGATTTTTCACAACACAAAGCATTTTTTAGGAAATAAATAAGCTACATACCTACCAAATTATCACAATGCTATAATTATTACAAAATTTAACATAAAACAAAAGCGTTAAAAAAATAAGTTTATTCATCTTCATTTTTGATCATGCACTTTCAATTTCAATTTCTTAAATTATCATTCATAGAATTACGAGCTTCACATTTCGGGTCAAGGCTATGTGTTTCAAATGTAAATTTTACTATCTGTATTTAAAAACTATGTAACACTCCTGTGCTAAAAATACTTACGATATATTGCTGGCCCTTTAAGAACCAAGTGAAAAACATGTTTTTCACAATGTATGTCTTGGGATTTTACCGTCCATCAAAGAGCGGAAAGTCTTAAAACATGTTTTTTCACTTGGTTCTTTAAGAGCCAGCAACATATCGGAAGTATTTTTTAGCACCGTAGGGGAAGCGTTAACAAATATGGTAAATTTGTCCCACTTCAAAACTAAGCTAAAAACTGTTACACTAAGCTAAAAACCACTCCACGATTTAAAATTATTATTTGAGAGCTTGGCAATCGCGTTAAAACCACACATTATTACGAAGAACACTGATAAATTATGCGAAATACGAAATATTTTAGAGCATTTCACCACAGCTTTTTAGCAATTTTACCATTTAATAATTTTAAATCGTGGAGTGGTTTTTAGCTTAGTTTGTGAAGTTTTTCGCCGTACTAGTCCGTGTGGTGAAGTATGACAATTTACCATAAATATTTTAGAAGTCAAATCTCAAACAGTACAACAAAACCACTGTTTTATACATATAATCATTACCATAGACATTATTTCCATTGACAGTTTTAAAGTGATATTTTTAGGTTATGTTTAAGTGTATGACAGTACAATGACCGCTTCGTTGGTAGTGAGGATTTTGAGAACAAGAAATAATTCGAAATACTATAGTATTGCTCATTTATACACCGGATCATTACACAAAAGTGACGAATATAACACTGGAGCTCGTGTATATGCTCCCATAAGACCTGTCATTGGCGATTTGCGCGTATTATCCCAGTCACTCTCGATTTTCTCTCACAACATAAACAAATCCATGCGAGGAGATGGAATCCCAAGACAGCAATCTAGGAATTTTTCCATGCAGTCTTTCGCAGATACTCAAATGAGTATTTACCGATCTATTTCTGAGAGCTCAATTGTAGGAGGATGTCAAGAGTTCCTTATCGGATTTCACGATACCACAGGATTACCATGGTGGGGAAGTATAATCTTATCGACAATCCTTGTAAGGACTGTTATAACCGTGCCGCTAGCAATTTACCAGAACTACATAATAGCAAAAGTAGAGAATATATCCCACGAAATGTCGGAAATCGCCAAAGAATTGCATATGGAGACGGTGGTGGCAAAGAAAATGTTTAAT
This sequence comes from Himalopsyche anomala, assembly GCA_031772345.1. NCBI lineage: Eukaryota > Metazoa > Arthropoda > Insecta > Trichoptera > Rhyacophilidae > Himalopsyche > Himalopsyche anomala. The sequence goes on along the minus strand of CM062835.1, from coordinate 5,716,724 downwards.
TGGACAGATAAACAAGCGACGTTGATGTTTAGAAGATCGTTAAAAAAACAGTATAATCTTTTGATTGTTCGTGATAATTGTCACCCATTTAAGGCATCTATTTTACTTTGGTTCCAAATCCCTTTGTGGGTGTCGTTATCTTTCGCTTTGCGGAACATAGTTTATATGCGGCCAAACTTTGATATCGATGCGCAGCTTAGATTCACCGAATTGACAGTGGGTGGATTCGGGTGGATACCCAACCTGACCGAACTAGACCACTCCTTAATATTTCCCTTGTCGTTGGGTCTTTTGAATCTTGCTATTGTGGAAATGCAAACAATGACTAAACTGAAGGCCAAAACGAAGTTTCAAACGTACGTAACAAATTTCTTCAGAGTGTTTTCAATAGCAATGATCCCCATATCTGCGATGGTTCCATCATGTATGTGCCTGTACTGGACGACGTCCAGCGCTTTTGGCCTGACCCAGAATTTAATATTGTTGTCGCCTAAATTAAGGAGAAAGTGTGGTATACCAATTTCACCTAGTGAACTCGAGAATCCTTACAGACACATACAGTCAGAGATAAAGCGAAGAATGAGTTTCCTCCAAATGTTTAAAATTAAACCTAATTGATTGATAAAATATTTGAGGTTGTTAGTTTTAGGTAAATCAATAATTTATCAAATAAAATAATTTAAAAACACTCTTAATTGTTTGACTTAAGTTCCCTACTTTCATTGAGATATAACACACACGAATCCAGTGGAGGTGAACCTGCGGCCTCTTGGCTACTCTGATGTGACCTTTTGACTTGATTAAAAAATTATACGCAAGCGTTTGGAAAAAGAGCGTTATCAACCCATTATATGTTTGACAGTCGAAAAAAAAACATGGGCAGGGGGGTGTCAACGTTTCCTTTACTGCAGTCTTATGTTGAATCAGATGAATATGGCTTTTAGAAATAAGCAGGTTCCCCACCCTTGCACTAATCAGTTGAATTAAATAGGGCAATATACTAAAAATGTTCAATTCACTTCTAATTTACTAATTTTCAATGTCTAGTAAAGTATAATATTAAACTTCGGTATTTTGTCGCATCGATAAGTAAAAATGATTTCAATGAATAACCGTGAACGTGCAGTTGAAATAACACTCAAATCAACAAAATAAAGGGGTACTCGGAAAAATCATAAAATATTAACTACATGAAACATTTCAGACTGTGATCGTTCTCTCAATGTACACATCAGGCCGTGATCCTAGTCATTTTCCTAATCCCCTGAAGTTTTCTCCCAAGAGATGGGATAAAGACGAAAAGAACAATTTCCATGAGGTGCTTTGTCCGTATGCTACCATGCCATTTGCGATGGGAGCAAGGTCGTGTGTTGGACGCAAAGTAGCTATGGTACAAATGAAGGAGACTATATCTCAGGTAATGACAGAATATGACGATGGTAAAACAATATTTTGATGGTTTTAATCACAGATATATTTTGAACATTTTGTCCAAAATTGAATTATTTTGTTCACTTCTTCGTGTCATTTAAGTCTGGTTGACGTGCTGTGCACACAAATCAAACACCACTATCAGGGGCAAACGCGAGCTCTGCACTCAAAAACAGTGCACTGTTGAAACAATCTACCATTTATAAAAGCAATAGTTAGTAGATTTTGATTACTATAAAGAATAGATTCAAATTTGAGTTGTGACAATTTTTATCAAACAAAAGTTATCTACTGATAAATTTAACGTTTTTTTTTAGCTCCATCATTCGGTGGGCAGAGTTTTGTCCGAGTGATATTTTTAGGAAAATACTTGACAACCACCGGTGTCATACAGTGATTGGTTCCGAACATCACCAAATATGTTTTTCAAAACAAAACAATCCATTTATCTATCAATGTGTTTAAGCTGAGCGAATTATGTCATTGGATCAAAAAAAAAGAAATTTCAGTAGCTCGCATAGTCTTACAGCTGTTTTCGTAAAAAAAATATGTTGGATCCTTGAGACTGAAGATCGATTTCAGGTTGCCGATTTGCCGTAGAATAATTATTCCCACATATTTTTTTTTCAGATTACAAAAAATTTCAATTTGATGTCGCTTAATGACAAACCAGTAGAAGATGTAATGCAAATGATAATAAAGCCAAAAGATCCTATACAGATATTGCTTACACAAAGGAAGTAAACTGCGTGAGAATAATTACTACTGAGATGCTTGCAGGATGTTTTTAACATTTAAGCAAGATATTTTAATTTTATTTTATTTCCCTTCTTATATTTTCCCAAACCCACTGATTTCAAATAAATTTTAAGCTTAATTTGTACTCTGCCGTTATAATTATTACACTTGTAAAAAATCAAATAAAATTTCACTTTTAGTAAAAAGTAGTGATACAATTTAAGCTGATAACATGGTAAAGAGATTCAAGATCTCAGTGGCATGATTCAAAGGAATCAGCTTAAATTTATTATCATAAAACACAGTTAACTCCCCTATAGTGTTCCCTCCTAAAGAGAAGTTTCTGAAAGCATAAGCGGCAGCGCCCTGAATAGTGGTCCCCTCATAGCATAGTTTTTTTACAAAATGTAATTCCAGGTAAAATTAAAATTTTCATATATATGTTATAATTATAAATACATATTTTATGTATGTCATTGGCAAAATATTTGTCGGTAGCTGTTTGTTTGTCCCTTGAATTCACTAGACGTATTCTACGAAATATATATGTGAAAATAGGAAAGATGGTTAATTTCGTTCAATTCACAAAATGTAATTGAAAGAACCTAACCTCAAATTTTGTATAGATGTCTTGTCCCCTATAACGTAATATTCCTACAGCGTAGTCCCATTTTCTAGGCTGTAGATGGGTCATCTGTAGGTTATATTATTGGTTATGATCCAAGCTTATTATTGGCTAACATAATAATTGAATCAATGCCTTTAAATAAACAGATATTTTATTTTATTACATATAAATTATATTTTTTTTGTATCCATCATGAATTGTATTTTAAAGTAATTTTTAGTTGTATTTGTGATGAAAATGCGTTTTAATTTGAAATCAACTCATTGTGATTCCTATGTCATGCATGCATAATAGAAATAATGAATAAAACATTATTTTATGCTGATTTTATGTTTTGTTTTGGTGATAAATAATTCAATTTAGAGATTTATTCAGATTTGAAAAAGCAGTATTTATTTGCATATTTTATGTTTTAAAATATATTTTTTTATATGCGATTGAAATGAGTGATATATTTTATATGTGTGTATATAATAGTATGTAATATGAATATTAACAATTATTTCTATAATAACTTTTATCAAATCAATCATAAAGTTTTACTGAATTTTCTTATTGTTCATTTTAAATTATGATCTAATTCCTGTGATGAATGTTTTTATTTATTATATATGAATTATTTTATAATATCCATTATAATATTGATTATTTGAACAACAATTTATAATCAATTAAATGTTTTTGTTGTGAATATGATACTTGTAATTTAATGGTAATAATGGGTAATACTTGTGTACATAATATAATAATTATCAATATGATAATTTTTGTATTTTTTTTATTTATAATGAAACAATTAAATTTACCTGACATGGCCTACAAAGAAGACTTTTTTTTATATGGCAGCATGTAATCCTTTTATAAAAAATCTTATATGCACTATCTTTTGGAAACAATAATTTTGTTTTTTCTTTATATTCATCTTGGGTATAATTGTTGATACTTTATCAGCGGTCTATTTTTGAAAATTCGTAAAGTTTTATAATATTTTGCTAAAATATTTATAGCACCAACATTTTAAGTTGCAACTCAATAAATCTTTTTTATTTTGACTGAAATATAACTGAAAAATCTAAATATGCTGAGAATTATACCAAAATAACAATATTTTTTATTTAAACTAAATTTACATGTTGATTGTACACTTGGCCTTAGAAGAATCAGCTGATAAGCGCATTTATAAAAAAAGGTGACACTCGTCAGGCGCGTGTCTGAATGCATAGGCAGAAAAAAAAAATATCAGCTGATATTATGTCATTTTTTTATGAATAATGTGAATATTTTGTAAAAAATTAAATATTTATAATAAATTAACTATGTATGTACAATACTAAGTATGTAAATGTACAATTGGACTAAGTATTTTAGTATATTATGCTCAATTAAAATCACCGAGAGAAATAAATAATGTTTTAAATATTTGCTTAGAATAAGCCTTCCTAAACAGATGATGCAGCTTTAATGTTTACTTAGAAGCCTGGATTGATTTGTGTCCTATCGATAATGCACAGGCAATTCAAAACGAAATTTTTCCTTGCCCGCTCCGCCCTCAACAGCAAATTCATAGAAAACGGACTTTCTGTGATCCGTCTATAGTGTTAAAATTAGGGAAAATTTGCAGTATGCCGTAGTTAAGTTTGTTTTTAAATTATCTAACTTTTTGCTACATCAATGGTACAGCAGGACAATCTAACAGGTTTAGTGTTTATCCAATTCTAATACATTTTATACTACATAAACCTTTAGAAGAGAATTGTAAACTTCTGGTATTTTCGTATATATTATGTTTAATTAAAAACAATATACAATTTAAATACAATTATGCACAGTTTTATTGCATCACTATATTAAACAATTTCATTGATAAAGAATAACACTTTATAAAGTATAATGAAATGTACAACTTAATTCACATAAGCATAAAATCTATAAGTATATTAGCGCAGAGAAAATGCGTAGGCATCTTGTTTTTTACAAACAAAAATATTACTAAATATATGTACAAATTCTGTAAATATTGTAAAGTATACAGTAACACTAGGAGATGTGGCGTCGCAAACAATACATAAAGTAGACTGAGCTACTGAGTCACTGGATTACTGATATAAGGAGGTCTGCAGCACATAAGTTTGTCAAAAAATAATGGGAGCATGTCAGCAATCTGACACAAAGATTTATAAAAATAATTATTAGGTAGACTTTGAAGATTAAAAGGATAGATATTCTTACAGTTAAAAAAAATCACAGATTACATTAAAATGTCCAAGCCAATTTTCATCTTTATTTGTTGGATTTGTTTTGATTCGTGCTGTATCTAAAAAAATATATCTAAAGCTGAAAACCAAGAGTTTGGGATATTGACGAATGCAATACCAGACAAATATATCAACATCAGAATGCTGGACTGGAATCGGATGGCGGGCGCCATGTCGCCCGCAGGCACGGGGTTGGTAACCCTTGTCCTAGGTACTGTTGGATGTTAGCTGTCTTTTTAGTTACGGAGGTAGTACTAACGTAAACAATAAATAAAATATGCCTTCCTACAGTGGAAATTTGTCAAAGCTGAGTAAAGCTACAATTCATGTGACATTGAACATAGCTACAATTATAACATGTAACCTTTTAGCCGCCGTAGATAATTAATAGTAATTACTTAGCACACTGGCTACTAATAACAAGTACTCGTCTCTGGCGTGTCGAGCATGAAAATTTTTATGAGATATCTTATCTGTGGCAGCCATCCAGTTAAGTTATATAACTGTAAATATTAAGAGACACCCTTATTTAGTGTTTAAGTCCTAATGCGTTTGAGAATTCTCGTGAAATTTTGGGCAAGTAATTTTATGACACGTGGTAGACAAGTTTAAATGTTTAAAATTATTACTCTCGGACGAGCATTATATGGTATTATTTTTGCTATTTAAAATAACATATTTATCACAAAGTCATTGAGAACGTAGAAATTATTGACAATAATATACTTTGTGATATATATACATAGTTACAAGTTGACAACGTTAGCATGCTTCTGGGTTATGAGTAAGCAACTTCCACTCAACTCCAAATATTTAAATGGGGTTAAAATGTGTCAAATTCATATTATCTTCTCAAATTATGTATTGGAAAAAAAGATAATTTTAGCATTCAACAGTTATTTTGATTGAATAAAATACAATATAAAGTATTCATAACTAAAACATTAATCATATTTTTATAAAAATTAAGTTACTTAGATGATATCGGCTAACTTTTGCTACATAAATGAAAATTAAAGTAAAATAGAGCATTGTTTTTGCGTTGCTTTGCACTAGTCTGTCCTCGAGAGTGATTTATTATTGATGGGACAGTTGATTTTTTCCACTTTTTATTAGACAATCGTCGTTAATTAAGAGCCAAATTATTATTTGTTAAATAAAATAAAGGTTTGCCAATATTATGTTACTTCTCTTAATATTTGTAAGTGTTTTATTTAGGAAACAAATTAAATGGTCAGAATTAAAATCAATTTTTGGTTAGAATAAAAATATGAATATGGGTCAGAATAAAAATATTAAATGGTCAGAATATTTAATAACAATTTTGGTTAGTAGGTTAGGTTAGGTTAGGTTTTTTTTAAATTTCATTTAAATTATGACTATTTATTCTGACCAGTGTTATTTAAATTCTGACCAGAAAAATACGAGCCTTTTATTTTTAACCTTCGGGTTCCTATGAGGTGCGTTTGCATTGCAAAATTCTTCTAATTTCAACCATTTGCTAAATACCAATAATATCTAGCTGATATTTATTGTAATTTACAATGATACCTCAATTAATGCAATGCAAATATCATCCAAATTTATCTGGGGTCACTTTGTACCCCATCGCTCCTCGATCCTATTTGACGTTTCGGTACTCAAGTGTTAAGAATTAAATTAGTTTTCCAATGTGGAGCATATGAACTCGTAATGAAATATTTTAAATGAAGTTTTTCTACGAGAACTGGTTATTATTCAGTCACTCAACCTCTCATATTTTTGGATGGATAAAAGGCAAGAATATTAGTTTGTAAGTCAGCTAATTGCTCTTGATATGTCATATTTAATATTGAATTGAATGCGTGGGAGAGACTTTTTATACAGACATCCGTGCCACCGAAATAAATTCTATATATAAAATAAAAAATGAAACTGCAGGCAACCATGATGGCAAAATGGATGTTAAAAATTATTTTTTTGTTTCAGTTTTACATTTGTAAAAAAAACCACTAGAAAATATGATTAGCAACATTATGTTATTTTAAGCAATCTTTAAACTGAGCAATGTCACGTGTATGGGCAAAACGAAGTGACAATATTATTAACATCATCCAACCACTGTTCTTTATATTTTGTGTCCATAATAGATGAAATAACTCTAACTCGTTGATTATCACTCATTTGCCCGGCCAAAATGTATGCGACGGATTCGGCGCACAGCAAACCCATGCCTTCTTCCAACGACCAGATGTATATCTCGTCTGCGCTGATAGACTCCAGCCTGAACTGGATGATTGCGCAGAACAGTTGGTCTTTCAATTTATCCATGAGGAATCTATCGGCAAGCAGTAGAGTCTCCAATGCAGTGGCGACGAGTTCAGGAAAGGGAAACGTCTCCACAGTTTCGGTCTGGTTATTTATACCGCAGTGCATCAGTGTTAATAAATATTCTAAGCCGAATTTTGTAACTTTTTTGAGCCTCACGCTCTTTTCATGGGATTCTTTAAAAGCGCCAGTAAACATGGCGTTGAACACTTCAGACTGTTGGCACAAGAATTGCTTATTGGCTAGAACAGTCGAAGAATCGTCCAATTGAAATTGCACTATATCTTCGGCTGCTACTCCTTCGAATGCCGGATCATACGACAGAAATATGTGATCTTTGAAGTTTTCATTCAAAGTCTTCGGATCTTTAATTTTCAACACAATTGCTATTTGAGATAAGGTAGGAATGCAGCATTCCAACGGCTCCTTGAAAGTAGTCAACACTGTAAAGAAGAGCTCTAACGCTTTGCAATTGATCAGCAGCTTTTTCAAAGGTTTTTTTAATCTGAAAAAAATACAAATTATAAGGCGAGTATCAAATAATTATTTATACCTTTAATGAAAGATACGGTCCTAGTTTTCATCCTAACTTTTAATTTTCATTTACAAGTTGTCATAAACCTTTGCCAAAGAAATATTTCAAAAATATATGATGGTGTTATGTTAACCATTAATTTAGAAAAACATTTCTCAAACGGAAAGAAATACAAACGAGGTAAGAAACTTTCAAAATCCTCCTTTTATTTTAAAATAATATATGACCATTGTACGAACGTGTGGCATTTGCTAGTTTGCTAATTATCAGAATTAAACCATAATTTACTGACCCTACGTATTATTTTTCGAAGGAAATGGTTTCTTCGACAAAATAAAAAGATGTGTGTAAAAAAAGCAATTTAATTATTTACAATACAATATTGTCATCTTTTTAAATATGTAACTTTAAGTTTGCATTAGTTTTTAAGTAGGTACCGCCAGAGCTTACGGTCGAAAGAAAAAATCTAACTACACATTACAAATTCACTAAAATGGTCGGCTTTCTTAGTATTGATTAAATGGACACGCACACAGCCTTTGAATGAAAATATTAAAAGGATATTATTTATCAGAAGTTAACTTCTTATAAAAAATTTACTATGTTACTTATTTAAAACGGCTACTTTCTAGAGTTATAATGAATAAAAATCGACCCAAAGTTTGGAAAACAAATATCATATTAATTATTTTGTTTCAAAGAAATGTACATATAAACACTACAGGACTGTGGTCACGGATCACAAAAATTTTATGCCTCGTGTCCCGGGACATGAAAAAAACCGAAACTTCAAAATCCCGAATAAACCTCGCATGTCAATATATATTTTTTTAAAGAAATGTAAGGATTTGGAGTCATTCACAATGTGTACTCTAATTACCTGATGATATACGGCAGAGTGATAGCCAATGTTTGCCTAATAGAAGAGTCTCCCTTTAAGAGCTGATAACTGATCTCTCCAACGCCATAATCGGACTCCGCTATCATTGTCATTTGGGATATAAGCCTTGTTGATAAAATCTTCAGCTGAAAATAATACATTCTTATTACAATTGGTTTGGGTATTTTACTTGACTAGCTGGTTTGTTATGAAGTTGACTATTTTGTAAGTGAATGAAAAAATTCAGTACCTGGGAGCATTGCGAGCATTCCGAGTGCTGGGGTTCGAGCATTTTGTGGAAATGCAAAACTACACGATGTTTTAACAACCGTATTATATGAGTGGGATTGCTAAAACAAAAATAAAAATTACAAATGATGACATTGGCACTTACTAGATAGAACTTAATTATAATTAGGAAAAAAAGTCACACGACAATTATCAAATACAATCGATGACGATGTCGTGATGCGAAAATAGCTAAGCTACCCTCCTTCAGCCGCAAGTGCATTCCCACCACCTGTAAATCTGATCTACGTTTCTTTCTTTTTCTTTAAGCCAGGACCGTCTTAGGAACAACCGACTGTCAAAGACTTGTGACTTGAATTTACGCATGGAGAAAATCAACCCAGTTGAATGTGAAGCTTTTATAAGTTGAATTTTACTCGCTGTTCGTATGGTGATTAATTTTTTTAAAAGTCTGATTTTTCTTTTTCTACATCTATTAAATGACACTCCCGTATTAGGCCTCCAGCATCCGTACTGAAAAATTAAAAATAAATTTTACCTAAAAAGTATAAAACTGCAAATTAATGTTGCTTACCTAATTATTCTAACCAATATCCTAGCAGCTCTGTTTAGTGGATGTTTTGACTTTTGCACATAATCAAGAAGACTATTCAAGAGATTATGTGACGTTAGTCGCTCAACTCTTGAATTATAATGAGAAACCCTGGACAGTAAAACTAGGAGAGATCGTGCCCTGTGCGATCGAGTCTGATATGCCGTAGTGTCTTCTGAAAATGGATTTATTCAATACATGAACAATGTGATATGTTATGGAGTATGCTTGGAAATACTATAAATTTTGTAGAAGAGTAGTCTGAAGTCCTGTAATTTGTTTGAAGTTTAATTTGGAATGAGAATGAATATTGTTATTTTTATAATTTTCCATTAATTTGAAATCACCCATTTGTACCAACTACACAGTTTGGCAAGAGTTAAACATACCACTACTTGACACTCCCAACGTATAAAACAGGAGCTCGCTTTGGTTTATTACACAGGGAACCGAAACAAAATGTTGATTATAAACAACTTTTAACATGGTCAAATTTATATTTCATTCATAGTTTTTATCTTTTATTTCGTTCTCCTGCAAAATAACAAAGAGTGAGTTACTGTTTTGGATGTTGGGATTTTGTAAAGTCACCTCTCGGTAGACCAATAGTTAAGTATGGAATGTTAATAATATTTCTTTTATATAAAGTTAACAGTGAAAAATACACACAAATTATGTGAACAAATATATAAATTTTAATTTTTATATATCACAAACAAGTAAAAATCTTGATAAAGTACATATTTTCATATACAAGAAATATTTTACTCTACCTGGTTGAAGTTCTTGAACGGTGTATGCTTCTTCATCCATAATGAGATCTTCGAGGTCGTTAACCATTTGACTAGCGTTGAAATCTGACTGCATGTCGCTGCACGACTGTACCGATTGATGCTGCGGAGACTCTTCCACGTCGCTGCAGATTGGCGAGTAGCGGCCAGACTTTTCCGAGTCAGAAGAATCTGTGAGATAGCATATCATATAAAATCGTAATAAAGGCACTGACAAAAATTTTTAGCGTAAGAAAAAGTTGGGTGTAATGATGTTACTATGGCTCATGTTGAATAATACATTTTGCATATAAACCTCTTCACCTGCTACCTAAGAATATAATGTCCATGACAAGTCTCTATAAGATAATATTGTGTGTAAAATTATTACGATTGAATAGTCTAGAAATCAATTTTTTTTTTTTTTAGCATAAGATTTTATAGAGGATGTAAAATCTTATGCTTAACATGCTTTCAACATTTTCTAGCCTGGCAAATAAGTTATGTGGTACAAATTTTTAGTCATTTTTTGACCCCCCTTCCTCATAATATCACATTTTGCCTTAACAGCTTAACGACTGCACGTTTTTTTTATAAAATTTCACCTGACGAAATAAAATTTTGCGAAAAATTCGCAAAAATTGTAATTTTACTAAATTCACTATAATTTGTAAACAAATTGAGATATCTTTACAAAATTTAATTTTCTTAGCTTCCAGATACTTCGCCTATACGCATATATGTGTCCGCCGGCCGGCAACTTTTCTTTTTCAAAGACGCAAATACGCGTCCACGGTCGTTAAGCTGTTAAGATCTTTAACTGCCTGTTTGTGAAATGATGTCATATTTTTGATACCCTCTCCCCTTCTAAATATTTTGAAGGGTATAACTTCATGTAATATTTTTTTCCAACAATAAGAAAATGATAGATTTCATGATAGTCGGGCATTGTTTGACTCCCTCTTACCACTAGAGTGTGACATATATGGATGGTCCTTTTTCAAACGGGGACGCCAGTATGGATTTGGATTAAAAATTTGATATTCCCATTGTCACATATTACCGTAATCCGAAAAAAGCAAAATGTACCTTCATCAAAATTGGTAGTGCTGTGCGGTGAATAGCAGCTGTAGCTTTGAGAGCTCCCTGGACTCCATTGACTGGCGTTCCAGTAAGCTGACGAGGAACCGCTTCCTTCGGTTCCCATGCTGCCCGTAGAACTAGGGCTCCAATCATTTCTCACGTTCATAGCCGGCTTACTATTATTACTGGTCTTCGTTCCGAACCCCGGGTATGAATATTTATTGCTGCGAGTCTTCATTCGGTATTCAGGACTCATGGCAAAGGAATTATTGCAGGAGTAGCCCGATTGAGGGCTAAGGTTTGGGCTTTGTTGATGCTGTTGGGCACTGTTTGGAGAAGGCCACTCGGGAGATTTCATCTCATACGAGACACCCGACGGACTCCAATCGTATTTGGCCATTTTTTCAAGATTTAAGCTCTGAAAGTCATCGTAGGGGTGTGATACATGTATTTAGATAAACACTTAAACAACATAATTTTCTTCAGGGTAGTTGTCCCACAAATATTATTTTATGGGCTTCGAAACATAGCACATATTAGTTTTTTTAGCTCAATGAGTAAAAATTATATCTATTTATATCCAAGGTGTGAATAATTATGATTGAAGAATATAAAAATACTTTTTAAATGAAATTATTGAAATATTTTATTTATAGCATGATTTGTGAAACATGAATCCAATAAAATATTCACTGAAAAAATGTATAAAACTATTGAATACTCTTAAGCCAAAGTAAAGAAAAATCTATTCCTGAAGAGTACCTTTGGAATACCAGCAGAAGTCTTTCTTTTCTTCGAACTACTACTGGTCTTACACACTTCCTCGATGCTTTCGTTGTCACTTTCATACGAATCATTGAATCCAATGATCATGTTGTCCCTCTCTATAACTATTTTTGTGTCAGAATTTTCCGTCTCATATTCGTTCGATATATCTAATGATAAGGATGTCTTTATTGGCTTCTCTTTCGCTGGAGATCTAGAAGAGCTCTTTTGTTTCAAGCAATCTTTTGTTTCACCTGGAAAGAGTAGTATTTATTAATGAAATTTGTGTGACCAATACAATACAGAGCCACATTATCCAGTCAATATATCAAACTGCTGTCATACCAGGACTATTTTTCGATTTCAGTTTAGGTTTATTTTTGTTGGCATGCTCGTGTTCACATTTCATCGTCTCAACATACTCCATTAATTGAGTTTCAATAACATCTATCAACCCTTCGTTCATGAGAAGTTGAAATCCTGAGAAAAAAAAATAGTAGGTAATGCGGTAATATGGTAAATATAATCATTTGAATAAAGGAAATAAATAAGGTACTAAAAACAAAAAAAATAAAAAATGAACACAACTATGTGACATGTAGAACATTTTTGCGTACTCATTTTTTTTTCTTTGGTACTTATTTCCTGTTTTCATTAATTAGCCACTTCAATAGTGATGTTTTCACCGCCAAAATATATATTGTTGTTCACTTCCTATAGATCTAACTTTGTAAATATTTTTTTTCAGATTTTGCAAATAGTTCAATCAAAATCATTATATATAATGTGAAATGCTTTTAGACACCACAAATAGTTATTTTAATTACCTAAGTCATCGAAAACAAACAAAAGTAGTCCGTGTAAGGCATGAGAATGTCTAGCCAGGGCGGTGTTATCTTTGGCCACTGCCAAGAGCAATGATAGTCCTCCGCATTCACGGATCTTTGCCCTGTTTACCGACTCTCTGCACAGTAGGCATAGAGCTCGGATCCAAGACTCAGGCCAGTCTGTTGATAAAACAAAATTACATATAAATAAGTAGAAGTTACATTGCTAAATGATATATCAAGAAAGAATCAAACATACAACATAGGTGAGTACATAAAGAAAATCTTGCAACACATAATTATTTTGATATTTGCAAGGAGCGATCATTCTACACTTTGTTGCTTAGTGGAAGCATAATGACAAAGAAGATGTTGCACAAGATGAAATCAAGCGTTTAACAGATTGGTTTATAATTGTGGGGTTATAATGCAAAACGTACTTTTAAAAAATAGAATTTTTCAGTAGAGTCAAATACTATAACGAATAACATTTAACGACAGTCTTTTAGACATTTTATATTAGAACTAATAGGATCAGCCGATTCCTTAGGCTTGAATTACCCTACCTGCATACCTAACTCAATATCGCTCATTTTGGAAAAAGTATGTTTTGCATTATAGCCCCACAAGTATCGTAACAATTAAATATGCCTGTGGTCGACGTTGTTAACTTCGGTTGCAGCCCTCAAAGGTTCGAAGGTAAGGGTCTATGTTTGAATGCAAAGATATCTGTAATGTATAAAATTCCCTTTACCAATCGGCTCTTAAAAATGGGGCGTAACGAGAGCGATCACCTAGCCACTACTAATATATTCCATCCTCCTATCCATATTCTTCTATCGTTACTCTCTTCGAAAAAGAGAGGTTGAGCAACAGAGTTGTAAAAAGTTCCTTTAAGATAAGATTCGCTGTGAGTTAATATGCTATACATTGGTAGCAGATATGGTAAAAAAATAATTATATAACTCGACAGTTAAATGTCACATTCTAATCATGGAAACTTACAAGCATCCCTCTCCACGCCCACAAGTGAAGTCACTGAAATGAATTTTGCTACGGATATTATTTAATTTATATCTAAAATATATTTGTCTGAAAATATACAAAAAAAAAAAATAGTCTTAACAGCTTAACGACCGTGGACGCGTATTTGCGTCTTTGAAAAAGAAAAGTTGCTGGCCGGCGGACACATATATGCGTATAGGCGAAGTATCTAAAAGTTAAGAAAATTAAATTTTGTAAAGATATCTCAATTTGCTTACAAATTATAGTGAATTTAGTAAAATTACAATTTTTGCGAATTTTTCGCAAAATTTTATTTCGCCAGGTGAAATTTTATAAAAAAAAATGTGCAGTCGTTAAGCTGTTAAGAAAGAGTTACCACAGGATTAGTGGTAAGTTAATTGCTTTCGCTATGCCCCGTATTTTAGGATTGGATTGGTGAGAAAGAATTTCAGAAATCATAGAAATACATGTCTTCAAATAGAAATCTTTTAATTGATTTAAAAATCACTATCTAAAAATAGTTTGTTCTGGTATTAGACTCTGTAACAGTAGCTAATGACGTTGACCACTCGACCACGGATTCTTTTAATTAGTTTGGTGACGGGTGTCTCCCATTCTTTCGTTTGTTTTATTCATTCATTTACATTTATTACAATAGTAAAATTCAATATAATTTACCCGCTTGAAGGTTGAGAATATCGACGAGGCATTCCACAGCACCGGCAGCCCCCAAGATGGGACGAGAAGTAGCCACATAACAAAGGTTAATGATGCATTTTACGGCTGATGACTCGTAGTCTTTTGTGAGAGCCACAAGGCATTGGTATCCTCGTCCATCTCCTTGTATCTAAAAACATAGAAACAATTAAGGGAAAGAATATTCCTAACTTAATGTGATACACTATCAACAAATGGCAGGTTTTGCCAAGTTGAAACAGTTGATGGATACCATGCACTGGTTCCTAAGGTTCAATGCTTTCTGTTTTGCAGGAATTGATTAGTGTTGATTGTGTTTCTTCTGGCAGAGCTTTTATTAAGCAGGTTGTATTTCTCACAATTCATTTGAGAATGGCAAAAAGATTTCATTGAATTTTGTTGTGCATTCAGTTTACAAAACAAAAATAGTGCAATTTTGTAAAGGATAGATTTATACGATGATTCAAGTTGAGTTTGAATGGACAGAATATTAAGGAACAAATCTTACAGACAAAATGGTACTCGTATTGATCATAAATATTGCTTTGACTGCTTAGATGGGTGAATAGACATATCTTTAAGCTTAGTTTTGACAATGACGTGATAGCAATTAAACAAATACATTTGAGGCGTCCAGTATCAACAGCAGCCATGTTGTGTTTTTGGCGATGTACACTTTTTTGTTGATTACGGTAGGGAATTTTTATATCTACAATTCAATATATATTTCACCTTCAAAGTTGTACTGCAAGTGTACGGATAATCAACTTTAAATCATGATTATACTATCAAAAGTGGCCAAATCAAAGGCATCTTATTATCAAACGGGCCAAGTAATAGATAACCAATCAGATCGCAGCTTTTTGAATCAGCTGACTGAATGACGGTCAGTATTTTATATGGAGTGTAAACGCATAACGCTTAATAAATTGAAGCGTAGTGTCTGGATTTTTCGTAGTTTTATAAGTTAATTTGCAGTAAAATGGTGGAAAATATTGCGGAAAAATATTTTTAATTGAATACAACCTATTTCTATACATTATATTTGAGTTTCGTTTATAATAATAATAATCTTGTTTGTTTTTTATTATCAATAAATACATTCGTATTCCGTCACTTTCCTGTTTTGTTAGGTTTACCCATCGAATTCCAATTTTTGTTTCATGAAATTTTAATGATTCACTGGTGTAAGACTGTATTGAAAACGAAAAAATTATACATTAAAATGGTCATCTCAACTTATTTTAGTTTCAAAAGTGACCAAGTCAACACTTAAGTATCAAACACGGCCATGTCATACATTTAAACCAGGGGGGGGGGGAAAACTTTTCGGATGGAGGGCCAAATTCAGGAATTCAAAATGAGCGGTGGGCCGCAAGTAAAATACCATTTTTTTCATGTACACTATTTATCTAGTCGAATCTTTTTCAAAAATATAATATTGCTCACGGGCTGCAGAAAAACACCCAGCGGGCCGCATGCGGCCCTCGGACCTCAGTGTGCCCGTGCCTGATTTTATGATGAAACCAGACATTTTTAAGTAAATTTTATTGTATCAGTATTATTATTTACTTATACGCAACTGAAAAGATTAAAAAAAAAGGCATAAAATTTCGTCAAAAGGTAGTCAAACAGAATTTCGGCTGTCCTAAAAAATAAAGTGAAACTGACATGACAGTGTTTGACATTGGACGCCTCATTTTATAATACTCAATTATATGTAGCTATTTTTACTTTATTATAACGAGATTCAACCAAGATATTGACAAAACAATCGTTAATCTTTCGCCTGCAACGTAATGTCTGCTCCATTTTGCTCTGACAATAGAAGTTAGTGAAGAATTATTCAGTATCTCTTTAATAATAACATTTTGATAAAATTCATGCCTGGATCTTATTGGATCATGTTTTCAGAAGTTTAGTTTAAAAGAATGGCAGATCATTTAACAGGGCAAGGCTAGCAAGCAAAAAATGTTTTGAAAGAAATTTTGAAATATAAGAAATGTTCATAAAACCTGTTCGGCACACTGAAACGTTGACAGTGTGGTAAAAAACCCTAAGCATTTTAAGAGTCCTGCAAACAGTTCATGCCTACTTTTTTTGCAAATGGCTTTTTTGGTTTTCTTTTGTTCACCTGCGGAGGCTTTTATCAAATCGGCGCTCTCACATTCGTTGGTAAGAAGTATCGCGACTGCCCTTACAGCGCCGGAAGCCAGCATGTCTTCCCGGCGATCGGTCACCATCCATAATAACCTAAAAATATATATTAATAAGATGTGTTCATACAAAAATGAATATTCTTCACGTTATGAAAAAAAAAGAAGAGTTAAACTGATGCATTACCTAATAGCCCTGACAGCCATCGCCAATGTCTGATGAGAAGTAGACTTGTCACTGTTTCCTATTATTGTCAGCAATACCCCGACAGCACCATCGAAATGTAGTTGTTCAGCGTTTGCGGGTTCCTGGGCTAAATTGCCAACCAAGCGGCACGCCCTTCCCACTATGCTATCGCGGCTTATACATTTCACTATTGTGACGAGAGCCGATGAGATTTTGTATTTTCCAACCTAAAAGAGTTGAGATTGAAGAATAGATAAGACTACTGAATCTTAGACATTTTTATTTGATACCACAGATCAACAATATGATGGCTGAAACATTAACCGTTTTAATTCCAAACCATTTTGGAAAGTGCTCTCAAAAATCCCAAGGCATATTATCGTAAAAAATGGAAGTCTTGATTATATTATTAATCTCAGCTAAAATTTACTTCACAGTGCAAATATTTTTTACAATGTTATCTTTATTGTGTATAGCAGTATTTCACTTTTTTCATTATAAAATATGTAAGTATATTT
Organism: Himalopsyche anomala; assembly: GCA_031772345.1. Classification (NCBI taxonomy): domain Eukaryota; kingdom Metazoa; phylum Arthropoda; class Insecta; order Trichoptera; family Rhyacophilidae; genus Himalopsyche; species Himalopsyche anomala. The sequence goes on along the minus strand of CM062835.1, from coordinate 5,699,102 downwards.
ATTCTTAAAATGTTTTTATAATAAATTTTCTGATCTGCAGTTCGACACCTTAATACAGTGATGCACAACCTTTACCTTCCAGCGGGTCGCATAAAACAAATTATCGTGGATTTGGGCCGCAAAGAAAAAAATGATTTAAAGTACGCTCAATCCTTTGTTATACAGAACATATGCATGTTCCATGTAAAACAGCTTTAAAACCGTGTAAAAAAGATTAAGTGAATTTAGATAAATGAGTAATAGGTTCCATTATATTATTTTGACCGTGTTATTTCGAAAATAAATAAGCCATGCAAAAAAAGGATTATGTGTACTTGCTTATTAAAAATCGTTTCATTGTGAAATATTTATGTATCATTTATATGCAATTCATAAGTTAATGCATTTTTTTTTAAACCATGTCCACTCTCAACGTGGAGCATATGGACTCCTAATGGAATTTATCTCAACAGAAGTGTTTCTACGAGAACTGCTTGTTACTCAGTTGCTCAACCTCTCTTTTTCCAAAGAGAGTAGGGAAAGAAGGATAGGGCTAGGACAGGACTAGTGGTAAGCTAATCGCTCTCGATACGTCCTTTCATAGGATAGGATCGGTGGGAGTGGGGAATTGAAGACATCACATGCATCCATGCCTACGAACAGAAGTTCATAAATCGATCAAAAAATCAATTTGTAAAACTGTCCGCACTGGGATTTGAACCCGTGCCCTTCGTAACCGAAGCCAACATCGTTGACCACTCGACCACACAGGCGGCAATGCATTCTTGGTCTTTTTAACTAGTTTTTTTTTAATTTGACATAATATTTGTAAGCCTGTTTCTATGAACCGATTTATTCTCCTTCATTGAAGAAAAAGCTTATTTACATTTATTAAATAAATGTTTTATGTGAAAAAAACATGTTCGAGAAAAAGATTTAAGGGCCGCCACAAAAATGAAAAAGAGCCGCATGCGGCCCGCGGTTTGTGCATCACTGCCTTAATATTAACAAAGACCCCCTCAAATTCGATAACTTTTCTAATTCAACTCGTATTTCTCCTGGATTTTTTCAACGTTTTGAATTATTTTCATTTTCTCAGCTAGAGTTCTAGTTTTCTGCATGGGGAGGTTTTTAGTTGTGAGTTATAAAATTTAACTAATGCCAAGGAAGGCGCGAAAAAATAAAAGGTAAATTTGCGATTTAGTTTATAATATCGTAAGAAATAAACGCGGCCTACTAAATAAACAATTTACCACTTTTATTTCAAAGGGAGGCATAGTTGCATACAGTTTGGAAGCCGCTGCCTTAAAATATGTTCGTAAAAAAAAATGCTGATCATCAAAGGAATGAACAATAAAAAATGAATGATGACTGAATACTACTGGAGATAAGTTGTATATTAAACAATGTTCAGGTCACCAAATGAAGACAGTAAGGCACTTAATAGGTATGCTATCTGGTTGGAATTGGAAGGAAATACAGGGAAGCGTTCAACATTACCTCTAGGCAGCTTTCTTTTTCCATGCAACAGTTTCCGAGAGTGCTTAAGACTATATCTAGTATTTTCTCGTTGGGTTTTCGAAGTAGAGTTACTAGATTTTCCAATCCGCCACATTCCCGTAATCGACGAACTCCATCATCATTTTTTATAACACGGGTCCTAATTTGAATCAAAGTTTCAAGAACTTTTGACGCTGATGAAGATTTAAGATCGTTAAGCAGCGATTTGATTGTATTTCTATCCATATTTTTGACATAAAATAATCAAATTTTATGTCATATAATTGTCCAAAAGTGACAGCATAACCACAGTGAAGTTTGTACTTTTTCGTATTTGACTTTTTCAGTTGGTAGCTGTAATGCAGATCGAACGCTGCCTGACGGGTCAAATGAAAGTGTTTTCTGTCATGGCAGGAGAGCTGAAAGTGTCAATTTTTGGGATGTAAACTTTGATAATTTCATTAATTTGATATAAAAGAAGTGTCGTGATTTATAGGTGAACGAATGACATGAGACGTCAGTGAAGCGATGAGTGTTTTTGGTGACTTTCAGCGAGTTTGGGTGCAGCGGTTTCCCGAGAGCGCTCTCCCAGCGGCTTGGGAGGAAGACGTCCGGGCGAATTTGGCCAAACATAAACAGAAAGTTGCGGTTTTAAGAGAGGAGCTAGAAAAGGAGGAATTCTATGTAGAATATTTAGAAAGACTACTCTCTGATGTCGAAAAGCATAAGGCGATTCCACAACCTTTCCGTACCGCACCCCCGCCCCCCGATATCGCTGACAATAACACTGATAAGAAGGTAAATGATATCAGACTTTTAATCTAATATTGTTATCGTCGCTCGCGTAGATATTCCTGTTCGATAATTTGAATTCATAGACCCTCCAATAGAAATTTGCCATCTGCTCAAGTATACAATATATCACACCGACTCTCTTTGTGTACAATAGGGCTGGGCAAGAGTGTGTCACACCTGTCAATAATGGCAGATATATAATAATATTATTAATTTTCCTTGAACTTACTGACGTACTGTCGAAAAGCCGGTAGAAATAAACCCTTTGCCAGCTATTAATAATATATTTGATTCTGTTCTCTAAGCTAGCCAATTTCTAAATACAAACTTAGGAAAAACCTAAAAGTAACTACTGTGATTTATGTATTTAAATGTTCTTGGTTAAAAAAAAAAAAATCACAAACTTAGAACCATGTAATTTTATTGTATGTATTTAAAAATATATATATTTGGCATAAAGCATAAGGTTTTATGAGATCAACATGTAGGTAATGACAACATAATACCATGCAAAATCTCAAATATTAATTCACACACTATTAACTAAAAATAAATCAAGATCCTGTTTTGAGGAATTAATAAATGGACACGTTGCGATAATTATCACACAACCAACTAAATAGAATTTAATTATACAGCGAAAGCTCTATTTTACATGCCTGAAATTCACATTTCCTGCATTTTGTTTGCAGACCTGCTTCATTAACTTTAATTCAATTAAATTTATAAACATGATAAGTTAAATTCATGAAAATTATTGAATTGAAAGTAAACTTGCCCGATGAAGAACTCTCGAAATTTATAGTATTAAAAGACTACCCAAAATATGGAATAATTTCAATTAATTTCCAAGGTTTTCTTTTACTGCACATAGCTGAAAACCTATTCTTAATTTGTCTATCCTTAATTAACCTCGCCACGAAAGAGAGGTTGAGCGGATGAATAATAAATAGTTCCCTTAACCCTTCAAGCTCTTATGAAACGCTCAGTACGCTGAAAAAATGCTCTGTTCGATGTATATTTATGTTATAGAAATTGTTTCATTCAAATAACTTAAGTTCCTATAAAGATTAGATTTCTATCGTTTTTTTTCTAATCTAAAAAAACTGAATGAACTTCTTTTCCATATATAACCTATTAGGTTATATTTCCAAGTGTTCGCCCAGTGGCGGCTCATGGTTAAAATATTTAGGGGTGGTGTGGTAGTTAAGAAAACAAAAAAGTACATTTGGCCAGTTTAGAGTTACAGATTATGAAGAAGAAAACGCTTATTGAAATAAGTGATGTTGAATAAATAAAGATACAATGTGGTCACATGACTCAAAGGCGAAAGACAACCGATAAAGCAGCACTGAGTGACAGTGAGTACTGCGCTAAAACGGTGAAACCCTTCCACCCCGAACAATGTGACCGCATTCTATAAGCTCACTGGAGCGCATGCTGTCTAAACGCGTTGCGTCGCACCTCAGAATTGTATAGCAGCATCGCTTCTCGATACATTCCTGTACACTGTTAAGCGTATAATGAAAATACGATTTTATTATTTTTTTATTTTACATTTAAAATTACAGGTAGTTAGTTACATACAGTGTGCCGTCTGCGTGGTCTGAGTGGGCAATGTCGTTGACTTTCGGTCACGAAGGTCACGGGCTCAAATCCCAGTATGGACAGTTTTATAAAATGATTTATGAATTTCTGTTTAAAGACATGGATGTATGTGATGTCTAAAATTCCCCCCCCTACCAATCATATCCTAAAAATGGGGCATAACGAGAGTGATTAGCTAAAAAAATAATAATTATATAGTGTTTACGAATGAGCCGCCACTGTATGTACCTACCTTTAAATATTATTGCGAAATGTAGAACAGCAGTTAATTTATATTAGTTAATATATATCTTTACAGTGACCATATCTTATCTGGTTGTTGCAATATTTTCATGCGATACTTGTTAGTCACTTCATTTTGTAACATACATACAAACTTACTGATAACTATCATAATTTTCCTCAACATAACAACATGCTTAACATTATATATATGTGTCGCCCATTTCCAAAATTCACCCTGTCCATTTCAATGTTTTTGAACATACATACTTACAAAAAAACGTAGCTATACAGGTGGACCTCTACTTTCACACATTCTACTTTCGCACAATTCGCTATTTCGCCCATTTTTAGAAGATCGTTCTTCTTAGATTTTTTGGCGATAATGCAAAAATGTTTTGTTTCGGCTGGTTTGTCGAATTTAAAACGATGTATTATTATTATTTACATACTATTAAATTCATTGGAGAATCGGCTGATGTGGTTAGAGATGCTGGTAAAGACCTTTTCCTCACTGTCCAAAATTATTGAAAATGAAGAATATTCCCCATGTCAAATATTCAATGTAAAAGAGATTGGTTTATTTTGGAAGAACATGCCTAATCGTACATTTTTGTCAAAGGAAGAATCAATTGTCTCTGGGCACAAACCTTCTAAAAACCAAGAGAACGCATATCTCAAGTGCGTAGGGCGATCCATAAAAGCCCTGCATGTTACAAAACTCTATGAAGAAAATAAAAAAAGCAAGGGAATATTGTGTTTTTATCAAAATAAAAAAATATGAAAATACAACTAACTTTTGACAAGTTAAATAAAAAAACATTTTAAAGGACAATTTTTGGTATTTTCTTTACATCCCTCTACTTTCGAGCATTCAACATTCGCACACATTTTCAGGAACCAATTGTGTGCGAAAGTGGAGGTCCGCCTGTATTGAAATGATAACCATATTTTATTGAACCAAATTGAGGAATATATTATCTATTTCAATTTTATTTATTGAAATATGGTTATTTTTTACATGTAGAGGTTTGCCTACACTTTTTTTTGTAAGCGTTTGCAAAATAATGACAATGGACAAAGTGAATTTTGGAAATCGGCGACTCATTTCTTTTTGTTATAAATTTACATTTTTTTTATCTATATCCGCTCCCAATGTGGAGCATATATCCTCCAAATGGAGGTATCTCAACAGAAGTTTTTCTACGAGCACTGTTTGTTACTCAGTCGCTCAACCACTTTTTTCAAAGAGAGTAGCAGGGATAATGCTAGGACAGGACTAGTGGTTAGCTAATCGGTTTCACTACGCCCCGTTGCTTAAGAATCATGTTGGGAGGGACATCATAAATACCCATGCCTTCGAAAAGAAATCGATAAATTGATCGTATTTAAACAAAATACTTTAACAAAATAAAACGGGCTATTAATATGGACTTTTTTTGGTAGAACACATGCAGACTTAGACTTTTTTCACCCTCTTAAGATCAATGTGGCTGAAAAATTCTTAATTTGTATTCCAATTTACCATAAAAATCACACTCTAAAGACGAAAAACTGTCATTCAATGCACCATTTCAAACAAACAATCGCATTGTATTTGGCAATATATGTTGATTCATTTGACAACCCCGAAGCTGTTTATAAAATTCACCTATAATTGTTTTTACAAGGCATTTTGAAAAAAAACACTTTTAATTTAAGATTCCCTTGCAACATTTATTGAAATTATTTAAAAATAACGTATGTAAACTAAGGTAATTTGAAATTTTATGCCATTATTGGGTTCATTAACTCTCCAGAGATGAGAGTTTTTTTTTCAATAAAAAATAAATTTAAGGCCATATTGAAGTCAAAAGATAACTTTTATTTCTACTTAAAAAAAACAATGTTGTATAGAAACCCTGCATGACTATATGGTCATGCTCATCATTATAGGTCGCGTCTAATATTGTTTAAAGACTCCGTGTGGTCACACAAATATTCGGGGTTGAAATATAGCTAAACGTGAAATTTTAAAAATATTTACAATTTGACTTAGATCAAACATTACAGTGGAACTCCCAATTACACTACCCCAAATCCTCCAATTGAACGGTCACATTCCATTGTCGTTGCTACGAGTCGGTCATCTGTGCGGTGCATATAGTAAAATGTTGGCTAGCGTCTGTGTATTCAACACGTGCCAGGCTATACACGCATATCCAAGTGACTGACTGTGTTGGATTTTGGGGCGCTTTTCATTTTATCACTAAGTAACTAAATATTTCGTCTAAACCTAGGGAAATCTTAGTTTTGCATTTTTCGCAGAAAAAACCAAATCCACAATTTTGTATGAGATTCACTCCCCCAATTACACTACCCCAAATTACACGGTCCCGACTTTAGTGTAAATTGGGGTTTTACTGTATTAGTAAAAATAGTGAAAATAATTTAAAGTCTTGATAAAATAATAACTAACAATTTAAAAAACTCCATTAAAATAAATGTAAATTCAAAAAATCTCATGTGCTTTCTACTATCTGAAGTCTGTATCCTTTTTAACCAAAATTGATTGAAGGCAACGATATTCAGGTAGAATAAGGATGAATAGTGAGATCAATAGACACCAGTATTTACTGTTACCATATGGTCACTCTCATCCTTGGAGGGTTAATAAATGCCATTAGCACAATAATTTTTAGGTATTGAAAAAAATATATTTTTCATAAGAAAACATTGTGACGCACCGGCATGTCGCTGGCGTATGGAGTCAATAAGCATTCGACGCATTGGTAAGTCATTGGTGTGCTAGTGGTTAATGGCTGCAATTTACAAGAGTTTATATTTTTTTATTGATGTATTATTATCATCAGAAATATATGCCAACGTGACATTAGGAATAAATTGTATATTTATTTCAAATATTATCTCGATGAAATGTTTTTTGTATGTAATATTTTATACGTAGAATTCTGAGATTACAGCCAGTCTATCATATTTTTAACCATTTATTTAGATAAGAAATTTTATGTACCGTGGAATCCCTATTAATCAGAGTATGACTATATGAATCATATTTATAAATTGATCTCGTACTGAATTCTGACTTCAAAACAGAGTTAAATTTATTAAACTTATAATTAAAATTAGTTGCAAAATAAATTACTGTAAATCAGTAACAGATTCACTTGTTATCCGAGAGTAATTGGTACTAAGAAATTACCTCCTAAAGCTCTGCTAAAAGTCCACTTAAAACGAGGACCAAAATTTAGTAAATGTGGAAGATGAATTTATGTATTTTCCTTTATATAACATCTAATTATACACATAAACTTGCTTATACTTCTCTGCAAATGTGTGTAAAGATGTAGTTGAAAATCCAGATTAAATATTTCATCCATTTTTCTACAAATTCGTAACTGTGGAGAATCGGACAAAGATAACACCTGTGCTCTTGTTATTGTGTTTTACAATAAAATTGTATTTTTAAGCTCCGACTCCAATGCATCATTGCTCATAACTTTTTCTATTGTTTCAGGACGAAGTAAACAACTCTTATATAAGTGATACAGAAACGACACCGACTGAAGAAACATCCCAAGAAACTATAAACATTGACGATGTAGAAGTAACGCTCAGGCAAAAAACCGCTGCTTCCATAGGACATCGGAGTTCAATCAACCAGTGTATCAGCGAGTTATCTTCGACCTTCAACGATGTGATCAGAAGATGCGCCTCTGAGATACCGACCAGGAATGAAGACAAAGATACTGGTAAATAAATTACTAATATTGGGCCAGGCAATTTATGCCATGTCCTAAAGCAGGCATGTCAAACACGCGGCCTGCTGGCATATTTTGAAGATTTGGTTAACGAAAATCGTTGTCAAGTTTCTTCGGAAAAAAGAAAACAAATTCATTTTTTTTTTGGTAACTGCCCACTTGTCAGAATTGTATTTTATTTCTTTTCTATGGAATAAAACCTGGCTAAAAGGGTTTATTTAAAATTCTTTGATTATTGTATAAATCTGACTTTCAACCGTTATATAATTTGTTTAACTCTCTTAATGCTGGATGGCCGAAAAATCGGCCCTCACTACCTATGCGAAAAATGCGCCGGGCCGATTTTTCGGCCCAGCGCTTCAGATACCAAATTTATACCTATTCAAATTTTATTTGTATTATGTAAATCATTTAACAGATGTGTACAATGCGCCATGCTGATTTTTCAGCCCGGCATATCAATCTCTCCCATCGGCCCATATCAATCTTTTCGCAATGTAACATGACATTATAGATAAACTCACTTTTTTCACTTGTGTGCAAATATGTGAAAAAAATTGGTGCTTTGTAAAATAATAAAATATTTCCTTTTTTTTTTTCATTCAGTGACTACTAATAGATTTTACTACATAATGTCATAAAAAGTGTTTCAAAATTATTATGTTTTAAACTGTTTTTTAAGGGGAACTTAGTTTTGTTTGTTTTAAATTTTCTTTAATCAACGTTAATATTTTTTTTTGTTGTATAATGTTTGTAAAATGCAGATAATATCTCGGAGAGAATACAATTATTTTTTTTAAAGTTCCTAAAAAATGCTTTTCAATACTTTTTTTGAAAAATTGTAAAAGACGATTTTTTCTATAAAAAATGCTTGGCAAAATCGTCCGGGTTAATACTTGATGAAAAGCCCAAAATGGCACCATATGCCGGGCATCAGGAGTCTATAGCTTAAGATATTAATAATGTTTTTCTGTTCTTTTAGAAATTGCAGAGTCACCCAAATCGAAGATCAGACCTTCGTCCCAAGGTGGTGGAGATTTCGTCACTGTCATCGAGGTGAACGGACTAAAATTGATTGAAAAGAAGACTGTTAAGAATTCTGATGCGCAGCCCCCCACCACATCCCCTGTTGAGACATTGGTTGCTAAGAAAAAAGTGCCGCCGAGGTCAGTACTAACCTTATTAAATTAATTACTAATTAAATTGGTCACATTGAATCGAAAACCAAAGGAAAAACATCCAAATTTTCTGTTAATAAAAAAACATGCACTTCTCTCCGGATAACCTTTTATATATGTATATACATACATACATTAAAACAAAATGCCATTTGTTCAACGTTTGCATCCCACCAGTACTGCTTTATAGTAGCGAATCATTTCACCAGAAAAAAAACTATTCTGAGCTTTAAGAATAATAGATGTGTCAGATATTGGGGGTGGTTTGATTTTGTGAAAAACTTAGGAGAATAGGGAATGTAAAAGACAGCGCCCTGTTTTGTCAGCCTTGGTGAAGAAACATTGGAACTGGCTGGGTCGTGTGCTGTTAATATTTTAGATAGATTTTTATATTATTTAAAAATAATCTAAAGAAAATAAGATTATTTTCTGTACACATACTTTTATTTTAAAAAGCACTATTTCCAGGAAATATTCATGTTTGCAAAAATAAATATTAGAATGATTAATTTAGAATATTATTCACCATTTGCCAAGTTTATTAAGCAGTTCAATAATTTCAAACTACTGAAAAGTTTGATTCTTGGAAATAGTATTACTATAGTTTTGCATTATAGCCTCACAATTAGAATCCTAATAATGATTATCATTGTTCGATTTCAGGCCTCCACCGAAAGTATTCCCAAAAAGAGTATCCTCGCTTCCTGATCCACCTTCCGATGACAGTCCTCCACCATCGCTAGGACCGAAGCTGCATGCGGCCGACTCTCGAGAATCGCTCGCCAGCCATTCCTCGTCACACGGCACTCCATCCATCACCGAGAGGGTATGTGAATTTATAACATTATATTTATAAACTTATGCAATCAAAATTCACAGCTATAATAAATTTATTCTGACATGGCGGTACAATGCACTACTGTCCTATGGGCTAACTTGAATCGTCACTTCTTCACTTTTTTTTTACTTTATTCATTGGCTATTTAATTGTGCTATCTCAAATGAATACTTATTTGAAAATGTGGTTAAGCAACTAAACTAGACATTGTCGATTAAAAATATAATCAATTCTGGATTATAAAAATCATCATTTTTATTATTATGGTGATCAATGTTCCCTCTAAGGCAAGCTAAGATTAGCTGTGCGGAAATTTCAAAGGCTGCGCGGACCGATCAAATATTAATTGACCGACTGTCTTGTAGTGCGCGCCAACCCGGAATGAGTGCGTGGGGGGCTTCCCAACAGCTGCGCGGCCCTGCACGCGCGCATCTTAGAGGGAACGTTGATGGTAATGTGATGTAAAGCTCACCGGAATTGTTTTTGTGTCACCTGTCGTGTTGTGGCTCTGCAATCATGATTAGAAAAAAGCAGCCTTACTGATGATTTTAATTGAGAAAACCCCTATTATTAATGATGAACATGTAGCCGAGTGGTCAGCACACCAAAATGAAGCGTAGGCGAGAGAGGGTAGCTTTTTTCTATTATTTTTTTAAATTCATGTCCACTCCACATGTGGAGTGTATGGTCTTCCGATGGAGGTATTTCAACAGAGGTTTTTCTACAAGAACTGCTTGTTACTTAACTGATAAACTAAAAATAATTTAAGACATTGAAAAAATTCAGGAGAAAACGGGTTGACTTAAAAAAGTATGTGAGTTTGAGGGGTCTTTCTATTCTATATCTATAATAAAAATAAGTGAAATAAAGCTTCCCCGCATTGTCGGTCTTCGGCATTTTTCATTATTTTGAATTGGGTCCCTTGAAAAAGGTAGAATCAGGGTTTCGCTGTAAATGAAAATTTCCTCATGTTTGTAAGGAAGAATGGTGGAAAATTTTATCTTTTTGACGTTCATAATTAATTTTTTTTTTTTTTTAAATATAATTGACATACAGATAACGCCAATGCGTCAAATATTTTTAATGTTGAAAGATCATACGAGATATACTCGATGAGAATTTTTGAATGTCACATGAGATTAACTCAAGGAGAATTGACTTCACAAACACCCATGTCTTAGATCTCAAATTAAAATTGAAAAAATCCAATTTGACATTGACCTTACCGGGAATCGAACCCGGACCCACCTGATCGGTAGAGCAAGCTCTTACCAACTAGACCAAAGTGGGCAACAAATAGAGACCTGTATTAAAATTTGTAATTATATTTTTTGCTTTGTATTTGTAGGTGAAATCCTTTGAATCCATCAACTCATTATCTTCAGAGCGTAAACGTGGTGGCGCAGGCACTCCGCTTTCGTTAGCGGCCGCCTCCGATTCCTTAGAAGAAGTGGAGCCCACTGACAGTGTCAAGTCGGCTCCCCTCTCATTAGAGAGCATTCCTGCAGCGGTGACAGTCGAAGAGGACAAAGACGAACCGTATTATGATAGTGTTCCTTTGGATGCTAACGACGGAGAGTATGTCTACATTCAAGCCGGTGAGTAAAGGCACGCTTGCTGCAGGATATCACTGCATGTTAATCGTTGCGTAATGTATTTTTACCTGTTTTTTGTTTGTTAACTTTAACTGATGTATTGTAATCGATATAAGCTATTGTAACACAGTCCTTAACTTGACGAGATATTTTGTTAAATTTTTCATGCTCAACACGCCAGAGACGAGTTGCCTCGTCAATAACTAATTAAATTAATAATTGCAAATTATAGCCGGCGTGCTAGGTACAAACGTAATTTTTTTTACGGCAGCCCAAAGGCTAAAAGAAAAAATAAAGTCCACATAAGTTTGTAACAGAATTGCCATTGATTTTTTGTGTTTTAATTAAGAAACTCTTTTCCTTTACAGGTGCAGCTACATTAAGCATTGATGATGTGTCGAGCAATTCAAGTACACTTCCCCTGGCTGCGAGAGCCCCCTTAGCTCTCGCAGACCCACCTGAATCACCAGGGAACAGCTCCAATTACGTCAATATAGATTATTTCATACAGTAAGTTATTTTTGATCTGTCTCTTGTAGATCGTGCATTTTATAGTGTGACCACTTGTGTAACAGATTACTGATTAACGGACTTAACAAATTCAATCTCAGGATTTGTCCAGGGATCTTTAATATTGTATTGGTACAAATACTACTTGGGTCTTAAAATATTGCTCCTCTATGCAATATAAAACTATCATAAAAAATGTGATTATTGCAAAAATGTTGCAGGAAAACAAATAATAAAAATTATGACAATTACATAGCTGCGAGCTGTCAATTTACCCAAAAATTCCAGTCAGGTTTATTAGTTTGTAGCCAAAATATTTTAGGTATAATATATATTTTTTAATCCATGTCTGCTCCCAATGTGGAGCATATGGTCTCCTAATGGAGGTATCTCAACAGATTTGTTTTCCACGAGAACTGTTTACAGTTGCTCAACATATCTTTTTCAAGAAGAGTAGTGATAGTAGGATAGGACTAGGACAGGACTGGTTACCTAATCGCTCTCGCTACACCCATTTTTTGGGATCATATGAGTGGAAGAGAATTCAAGACATTACATACATTTATGCCTTTGAAAATAAATCCATAAATCAATCTATAAAAACTGTCTGTACTGGGATTGTCAATGATGTTCGACATTCGACCACGCAGCCGGCATATAATATATCGCATTATGTTTTAACAGTGCAGGAATTTTAAATAAAAATAACAGTCGGTAAAATAAAATAGTTTACTATCCAATCTGTCTGAGTATTTGGTAGAGCTGGGGTAATCCAGTAAGACCTAGGAGAAGGCAAAGTGATTCATATCTGACTAAGAAACTCGTTGACGTTGCATGGTGGCCATATTATAGTCCACGGCAACAGTTTCTTAGTAAAGTATTAGTTGGTAGACATGCATTGTTTTCCACATTTTTGTAGTGAACAATAGTGTGTGGCTCTTTGTGTTTGTATGTTTGTTTTTGGCTCTGTGGAAATAATCTCCACACAATCCAATTAGAATTTGAGTCATTTGTCTTCGTTGTGCATTGATATGAAACAGTAACAACCAATTGGAGAGGTCTATTGAATCAGAAGTGCTCACGCCTAAATGACTCATCAATTTCTATTACTTAGTACCCTGTCAGTAAATACCTAGCCATATCTTCTTGAACCATCTCCAGTCCCTATGTGGAGTATTTGAGCACCACGTTTGTTCTCCGAGATTCCCTGTCACCCATTAATCACTTTGCTTCCTCCCTTGACATGCTAGTATACTTAAGCTCCGCCGAGTACACCTTATGGGCGGTAACCTGACGGTCATCCAGAATGCTGAAGTTCTGCCAGTGAAAAGAAGTGGCAAGCATTGTTGGGGTTCTCAAGCTCTTCGTCAGCTAGCCATACTAAGACGCACCCACTCTTTCCATCTCTGGCTACGAATGTTTAGAGAGAGAGAGAGAATTTTGTCACTACCACCTGATGTGTAATATCAATGGTTTTACAATCTTATATGTGTTGATTGGTATACTTTATGTTTACTTTTCTTTTAGACACGGAGCTGGAACTGTCGATACACAACGCAGCGGCTCGGCCGATAGCGACGGTGAAATCGACAGCTCCAGTAACCTAGATGTGGATGCTCCGCTTTTGCTGCGCAGCATCAGTGTCGATACGGAGGCTTCTCATTCCCTGGCCGGCCCGAACACTCCACTCACGCCTCGCAAGTTTCAGCATCAGGTAGGATATTTTAAAAAATTTTGACAACAATTGTCTTCAGTCTTAATTTAATCTGTTTTGTTTTATTCATTCTTATAGATTGATATTTGGGGTAAGAGCAATGCTGACTTTGGGCTAGACTTATTGATGTCGGTAATAACCTCGATTGATATTATTGAGTAACTTTTTGTGAGAAATTTATGAAACATTACTTTGTCCAATTATTGTATATGAATACAACTACAACCATCTCCTATGGTCTTATGGGTGGTACAAACATGACAAATGAATCAACACCTTGAAATGGATCCCTAAGAGAAAAAATATGACAGATTTTTTTTTATTTAAGATCTTTTCTGGTTTGAAAGATTTCTTAACACTTTTATTACCAAGCGGCGATATGTCACTGATTGGATTTGTTGCGAAAAAAACTACAGCAGTGTTTTAGCGCTTCGGATTTATACTCTTTGTTGATGTGATATACAATTGCCTACAGAAACGAACAATGATAGTTATCAGTCATATAATATTTGAACGCTTTTATCTGACTTATATGAGTAATTTTTAATAAATTAATAACTGTTCAACTAATGTCATAAACATCTTATATATTGTACATGTAGAAATTATAAATTGATATTTCGATCGATATTTTTGTTTCCAGTATAATATTTTGGGTTCTCATGGTTCATTTGGGTGCGCATGTTTTAATGACCCGTGTCTTAAAAATTTTACCGATTCTCAAAAGGGACACGAATGAATTCAAAATGTAGTAGTGGTGGGAGATGAATCAACGGCGCACGAAGCCAAACAATGAAACATATTAATATTCACTTACAATATTTTACAGAAATACTAATTGTGTATAAAATATTTCTCTAAGGCTTCACTGCTTTGTTATGAAAAATTTCCGTATTGAAACACGAAGGTTTAAATGCCCTGCTATCTACTTTTTTATATCTAAATATGAGAATTTTCCTGGTCCGCTTACAGAATGCTTAACTCGATGACTGCCACAGACGAGATATCTCGTAAATTTTTTCGTGTTCAACATGCCAGAGACGAGTTATCTCGTCAATAACTAATTAAATTAATAGTTGCAAATCATAGCCGGCATGCTAGATAATTACTATTAATTATCTACGGCAGCTAAAAAGCTAAAGAATATGACAAAAATATTACTGCTAATTGGTTTAACTTTTGGCGACATTCTCAAATATGTGCTAAATAAAAAGCGACGATGAACTCAGCGTTACATGTGCCACGTATGTTCTAAGGGAGCCCGAGTCCTACTTGTCTCGTCCACCAACCGGATCGATTCCGCCACTCTAGAAGTCCGATGATGACCATCCGTAGGATTTACTTGTCTGAAAGGCAAGACACAGATCTCTTGGGAGGAAGCAAAGAAGGTAGCGGGGTAAACAATATCTTGGATGCACCTAGTGCACTATTTAGTGGTACATCAAAAGAATTTGCTGGCTGAGAGAAGCACCTTTATTGCATACTTATTTAATTCCCATGGTATACAATATTATGAACGAGCTACACGTCCTCTGTTATTTAAATGGCTTTAACAACGATGTTGACAGAGTTGGGATTTTTTTAATGAACTGTGTATTCTTACATTCATTTGGTAAACAGATCAATAATATGTAAAGTTATCAATATAGTGTTACTATGATCTTGTGACATCTTTGTGTTCGACCGCCAACTCGACAAGTACGCACTCTTTTCCCTCGAGGTTACACTTCTTGTCTGTGCACTTTCCGTTGGCGCAGTCCCTGCGAATGCACGACCCCTCCTTGCAAGTGATGGTGCTGGTGCTGGACACGGACTGGTCGTTGTCCTCGGCTGCGAACCTCGTCTGGCTCACGAATTCGGGCCCGTGCGATTCAGAGTGGTAAATGCTCGACGATGAGTGTTGAACGTCCGGTTTGGCGTCTCCCACTGTCGGAATTTCATGAATATTAATTGGCAGTCTCGGTAGACTCAGGGGGAGCGTATGCACGGGCTCAATCGACGGCGGAATGGGGATTGTCTCCAGCGGGATCAGCGGGAAGTCAGGGAAAATAGGGGCGTAAGCGGATAAAGGGGGCAGGCCTAGATCTACGACCTGGGGCACCTCAATACAGTCTTGGACGCTCTCTGCCAAATTTACTGCGCATATGCGGCTTATGCATCTGCCGTCCAATCCGCAGGTGGTGTACGTGCATCTAGTGCCGAAGCACTCTGATTTGAGGGTTGTGTAGATATTTTGCGATAAACCAGTGAAGTAACTACCTAGTATGTTGATGAAGTTTGGCTGACGCAATGTCAGGTCATGGAGGAGCTTCTCTGCGTCCAATTGGTAGTTTATCTGAGCTGCTCCTGGAATTACAACCGTGTGGATTGTTAAATTATATCATTGGTGTAGTGAAAATATGCGGTCGATCTTTAGAAAAGAAATATAAATTGTCACATTTTTTTCAGTAATAAAAAATATAAATAATATCGATTGTCATTATCCGTTTACCTGAAGGATCGTGGACATGAATTGTTTCCTCATCCAAAGGGTATCTTTTAAATTGAGCTCTCGAGAAGTGAAGTGAGCCAAGTAGTAAATTGGTCAAACTTTTCTATTTGACTCGGAAGTACAATCACGTCTTTACTTGGTGTTTTTTGGTGGATTGCATATTTTTATTTTAATGAGATAACATTATTTAAATGTGTATTTACTGAGCTCATGTTGAATATTTTCACACATGCAACTATTTTTTCCTAATAACACTTGGCTCACTTCACCTATTAGGGACTCAATTGTTAAATAATATTGCATTTCCTAGTGAACAAAAACGAGTTCAGAACAATATAATTTTATAAGTTTTTGGAAAAAAAAACATGTCGATAAATTTATCTGCTCTGTAATTTTATTTGCTAATTTTGATAATTTTTTGTTCTATAAATTTTATAATGAATCTAAAATTACTGATTTCTGTAATGTTTTTTTTTAAATTAAGTCTAAAGACTGACTAAACAAAACTGATGCTGTTAATTTATACTTATTTATGCCTAAATCTTTGGTCAAATACAGGTATTTAAATTTGCAACGAGAAGTTTTTCATACTTTGTATTTAATGTTACTTATAACATGAACGGGATTCACAGAGTGTGCTCCATTTCATGACAAACATTACACGTAGATAATGAATTGAACGACGACTGTCTAAAGGCTTTTTTGCATCTTATGATATTTTTTTTTATATCCGTGACAAAAATATGCACAATAGTTCTAAACTCAAAATAAGCACAGCTGGCTGATTAAACCTTCCCTCTCAAATGTAATATCGAGATGATTCTATATTACAATCTACGGACATATTAACAAAACAATATGCAGTGAAGATCTATCCGATTTTGCATGGAAAATTTGTTCGCGGAACTGTTGCAATTAACTTGACCGATGTAGTTGATAAGCGACAGTCAAAGCAGGAGTAGCTTGCCCTACTAAAGTGTCTAAAGTTTTGACACTAAACAGAGTTAACCTACGAAAAAGGTTTCCTAATATATTAAAAAAAAAAATAGAAATACCTAAGACTTTTCCAATTCATCATTAGATGGTGTTGCTCGCACAATCATTTAATTGAAAATATTTGAATGAGCTTTTAAGTTTTACCCTCATATTCAATAAAAAAATAAGAGTATTTTAATTATCTATGAATAGTCTCATGGCTAAACTTTAAACATGTTTAATATTAGGTTGTTTCGATTTGTCCATTCACCAATCGCGTATGTCTATGCCCGTAGCCTGAACAAAATCAGAACATTTTTAAAATAAAATTAATGAAATGTCTATTACACATAATTTTTTTTTGAATATATCTAATAATGTTACCGACGATTGACTTTATGCAATTTTAAGTTTGTAGTCTGAAGATGTTCTGAAAGAGGGTAAACACGTGTCGCACCTTGTAAAATCGAGTAGAAAAACATTTTTTTCAATTGTGTATTAATTTTTTTACTATTTTATTCATGGCAAATAAAAACACCTCTGTTCATAATTTTGTTTGGAGATAGCAATGCTTGATCGGCACCAGTTCATTAACATTTTTTATATCATCGGTTTTAATGTTTTTTGCTGCAGTAATTAACAAAGCCAAACCCATATGGCATGACATGATTTTGAAACAATACAATATTACGTGAGGTCGATAGCAAATGAAATAATCAGTATATTATGATGATCGATATTGTATGAATGATAATATCACAGTTGTTCTAGAAAAAAACGTTAAGTCGGAAATACTATAATGGTTTAGTAGTGACTAAATTTCAATTTTATTGGATTGGTGCAGCTTGAATACAAAATATTTTGGAATTGTGGTTGGTTCCTCCGTTGCAGACATCAACCCCAAACTCATTATTTTTTGAATAATCTCAACAATTCAGATTGACCAGTCGGTGAATAATATTTACAAAAAAGTAAAATGGTGTAACGTTTATAGCAATAGTCTTTCCAAACCAAATCGAAGCAAAACTTGACCATAGTGGAACACTTCACAGAGAGTGCTGCAGAATATAGCTTGTGTAAATAAACCAGAACAAGATTCTTCGACTTAACTTTTTTTAAGAGAATGATGGAAATATAAATTTTGATAGTAGAAAAATGTTTCGAAAACAAACCTTAAATGAAATTAAAATCTAATGAATTTGTATAAAAACATGCCTGGTTTTCTTTTGTAACCTCTTTCGAATTTACATCTTCAGTGCGTACAGTAACGCTGTCTGTGCTCGTCTTATTTTCTTCTTGGACCTTCTCAGCGTGCGCTGTGGATATCTGCAGATGAGCAAACTGCTGGCACTCGCCTTTCATGTTGGTGTCGTATATATTGCACGTCTGCTTCGTGCACTTGTCCCCAGGCATGCAATAAACCGTAGTGCATGTCTGTTCGTCGCATTTGACTGTCACTTTTGGTTCTTCCGGGTCTTTTTCCATGCGCGCTGTCTTATTGGCTTGGGGGGGCGGTGCCAATTGGTCGGCGGCGTTTTCATTGACAGTGACGGGTACCGCTGTGGGAACTTCGGCAGGTTCCTCGTCCGTTGTACCCCACCCGACGAACGGTGATACGATCCAGTCCCAAAGCGATGATGCAAAGCCTTTATTGTCTACGTCATTAACGGGGACGTCTAGAATTGGTTTTTGTTAGTGATTAATGAGATTAATGGTTTTGTTAGTGATTACATACTGTGTTTATAGGTGACATATAATTTGTTGAGTGATGATTTAAAAATTAATACTCCCTTGAAAACAGTTAACTCAATGCAAATGGTTGATATGAATGAAGAAATATTCTTTATATCGTCGGTATATTGGCAGGAGTCGAGTCGAAAACAGGTAGATAGATTTTAGCACAATGTATCTTCTGATAAATCAAGTTCAGCCATATTTTGTGTATTTTTAGATAATTTGAACATAATATACATACAGAGTTTTGTTTTTACACTTTATTCTCTCAGTGAATAAAATTCCTACAATAAAAGTAACAACTCTTTTAATATACTTGTTTATGCTCCCCGTTTATGTAATCTATGCTTTTTACAATATTCTTTTACCTAACCAGATTTTTTCCTCAATATTTTAAAATAAAAAAAAAATACATAGTATCAACCGTCATTATTTGACTTGAAAATAATATGATTACGTGCGGTGCCTATGCCTTTGAGCGAATTATATTTCATTGTGTGGCACGACAAAAATCCGGTCTCGAATGAAATTCAGGCGGAGTCCGGTCGAAGCTCTTCAAATCCGGTTACATAGTCACTGTATTCTCACGTGTATAACACGACACGTGATTGTGTTGAGTATTTCAGACCGTTCAAAAAATTGTATGCGCGCAAGAATGGCACCGCTGACATTCTCAAGACTATAAACCAGGGATGGCGAACCTACGGCACGCGTGCCCAAGGTGGCACGTTTGAGAATTTGGATGGCAGAAAAAAATTATTTAACTTTAAGGTATAAAAAATTAAAATTTTTATGAAATAATTCGTGCATTATTAATTTATTCCGTTTTATTAATTTTAAAATGTTTCTCAAGATAAACGACAATCGTTTAAAAAAACCATTTTTTATTTTTTCTATTTTGTTAAAAAAAATACTGCTTGGGCACTCCACACAATCGAGAAATAATATTTGAGGATTTTTGGCACGCGGATCAAAAAAGGTTCGCCATCCCTGCTATACATTTTCCCAATCTTTAACCAAACAATTTTTTTTCTTAACACTTCGCGTAATTTTTTTGTTGTTTGCAATTTTTGTTGTAATAACATGATATAACTATATATATAACATTTGTCAAGTGCATGGCGCATTGGCATGATTGTCTTTTTGATTTCTATAATAATAAACAACACTGGAGATAAACCACTGTTATTCTAAAGCGTAGGCACATAACAAAAAAACAAGTATTTTGATTTATTTCTGTTGTATGGTCAATCTGTATCCCAAACCAAACTAATTAATGCAGTGGAAAATACGAAAGTAATGATATGCGATAACATTAATGAGAATTAATTTTATTTACAACTTGAACTGTGTAAGCGAAGCGAGATAAATATTTATTTTTAATAATTACCTAACATTTGGAAAATGCCCGCGGCCATTTTCTCTCCGTCTAATGAAGTTTGTAGTAATTAATTTTGCATTACTCGATGGTATTATTCTACGTAAATGATGTTGATTGCATGGATGATTGAAGTCAATTACTATATTAATAATTATTACGTGAATATGTACAAGCTGATAATGATAACGATTCGGATGTGTCGATGGAACGTAAGTTGTTAAACAGGGCTTGAATTCGACCGTAGCGAACCGGCGTTTCGTTTTGTGAGTTGAAAAAGTATTGCTGAATAAAGTATATATACATACCCCTAATGGAACATCTCTGAATAAGTTTCTGTCTAAAACTGGTTGTTATTCGATTATAAGATAGTTGTGGTGTAACGACAGGGCTAGGACTGATAGTTAATCTCCCTCGCTTTGCCTCGTTTTTTTGGTTGCTGAGCGGTTTTTTTTTAATATAACAAACATCCATTATTTTCAAATGCAAACGGATTGAAAAATTAATTTACGCAATTTTTAATCTACTACAGGTCGTTTCCTTTATGTTGGACGTAATAAACATTGATTGAACGACGTGTTTTTTTATTATTTAGCATTCGGTTCTTGAAATTTTTCATTTCGTTTTCCAAAAATCAAACTTACGTAAACACAAATGTGTTTTATGAAAAACATATATCGATACTGCCTTATAATCCGAGACTGAGGAGTCGAAGTCTTGAGTCGTGAAAAACGATTCCGACTTCGTCTCTTCTTTTTTTAAAAAAATTAAAATAAAATACATTTAATTACTGTGCATTTTTACATATTTTCAAAATCAAAGTCAGACCATTTGTAAATGCCGGAATAGGAGTCGGGATTTTTTCTCTCAACACAGCTATGTCATGATCATTTGTCCATAGCATATATGGGCAACTCGTGGGCCGTACCCGGCGCTTTTGTTGGTTTTTATTCGGCCCTAATCAATTTCAGCGAAGTTGGTCAAATTCATGGTGGAAGAAACGCCTTTGGTTGAAGAAAAAAAACATATAAATTTACGCGCGTTTTCAAGAAAAATCAATTCTCTTTTCGACATATCCTATCGAGGCGTGGACATTTTTATTCGAGAATAAAATGCAGTAAATCGAAAATTCGGACAAGGAAAACAGATGCATACCTAGACAATTTTATGCGACTATCCGACCAACGTCAATATTTATAATCTCGTACTTCAATTTGCATTACTTATTATTTTGTTCATTATATTATAGAGAATCGACGTAAAGCTTTTTAATATGAAGTAAGAACTTGTTTTAATTCATTTAATATTTATTTATTTTAATAATTTGGACCGTCCCTGGCATTGAAAACAAAATAATAATTCGGCCCCCAAACAAGAAAAGGTTGCAAATGCCCGATATATAGATTACCGGGTAGGGTAATCTTGAATATCTCTTAACATTTAAAAAATATAAACTTCTCCCTCGATGAACACGGTTTCCGTTTTACACTGCGTCTATAAGAAAGTTGAACACGGCTTAGAAATAATTTATTTAAGAATACATATTTTAAAGTATAATTTTTAATCGAGTGGTGAAAACACGAAATTAAAAATAACTTTTTTTAGATCTTTATTTATTTGATTTTACGTGTTAGTGTCGGTTCTATGGCGCAGCGGTTATCGTTTTTGGCTTCCGTGCCGGATCTCACGGGGATCGAGTCCCAGTACGAACAGCATTTTTTCGATAGATTTATCGATTTCCGTTCGAAGACATGGGTGTTTGTGATGTCTAAAAATTCCCTCCCACCCTTCCGGCCCTTTAATAACTGGGCGTAGCGAGAGCGATTAGTTAACCACTCGTCCTGTCCTAGTCTTATCATTCTATCCCTTTGAAAAAAAGAGAGGTTGAGCGACTTAGTGACAATCAGTTCTCCTTCAGCGGACATTAAACATGGCTGTATATGGCTTTCGGAACAAATGAATAAATAAATAATGTCAATACTATTTTTCATTGAGGAACCGACATACAGTGTGAATCGAGAGATATGTTTACAACGGATTATAATTTTACACGTTCATAGAAAATGGACCATCTGATTTTTAATACGATTGTCTTGTAACGCGCTTAAAAATATCTCATTCCATTTTCACTGTGTTCATTAAGAAACTATTTATTTTATTTCGTTCTCTTTCGAAATTACCAGAAGTGGATTTCTATTATATTCGTTGGACGTGTTGATGTGTAAATAAAAGCAGAATATATTTTTATCGGCAGAAAGCGAATCGGAAGAAATGTTTTTTTTATAATTGGTTTGAAATCAAAAACCATGCATATTTGTGTGAAAAGACGTTTACGATTTTTTTTGCAGTGGAACCCATATCTATTAAATATCAAAAACATAAGTTCTATAAATATATATATTTTAATGGCGTGAATCATTCCATCCTCCAATTACAATTTTAATTATTTGAAACATTAGAGAAAAGAGTTAAAAAGACTACCAGCTGATTATTAAATAAAATATATTTTTTACGATATCTCATTGTAAAGCTATTGAGCTTTTGTGTACGACGGCAAAAGTGGAATGGTTGTGTTTTTTTATGGACTTGAAAGCTTTGCTCTCAAGAATGTATTTTTTTGTTATTAATACAATTCAATATGCGGATTGTTATAAATATCGCCGGGCCTGTAAGCCAAGTGGTCAACATCGAATGTTACGAGTGGAAACATAATACAAACTATTGATTTGTGCATGCGATTTCTAAATTTCCTAATACCGACTCGTTTCTGAAAACAGGACATAGCTACCCACTAATCCGAAAACACATATTGTAAACAAGAGATAAAAAAAATAGTGCTTATATCTATCGTCGAATTAAATTTCAATATATACCAAAATGTCTTAATTCGGATTTAATTAAAATATTTTTTACATCCGATAATTTTAACAGGTGGCATTTTCAGTTGATAATTTCTAGTTTCATATAACGTTTTAAATCGGGACACTAAGAGTGCAATGTATATTTATTTGAATTAAAAACTCACCGGAGCTATGCGGCATGGCGGCGCAGAATGCAATCGCCGCCATTATCGTCAACACAAGAAAAAACTTCATTTTTTTTCCTTCGTTATGAAACGGATAGCTATAGGTTAATCAGTCTCACGATGCACTTGCCTCTGCACGGTAAAGTTCAAGACTGACCGTAGGGGGATCCGCAAACAACATTTTATAACCGCGTTATCTTGGATCCCCTCCTGCAGCTCACATATAAAGTTTGATTGTTCAAATTGATTTATCATATTGTGCAAAAAATACATACCAAATAACAACACGTTTAACAAATATGTATTGTTTTATTTATCGATAACTTGTATGTGTATACTGAAAAGTGTGTGCGCTCCTGATGTAGCGTGTTCAGAGAAGTTGCTTAACGTGAACTGGTTGTCAGGCAGAATTTATCCCTTGGTAGAAGGTACGGAGCGGTAGTCAACTAATCGATCGCTCTTTGGCCTGTCTTTCATGATCGTGCTAGGAGGTTATAGACGTCACAAATATACGCCAAGTCTTTACAAATACATATCGACTGTTGGAAAGGAAAAAATACGTAACCCACACAGCAAATTTTATTACAGGAGGCACAAAAAACGTGTTTTGATGATTTTCGGCCATATGCAAATTGTTAAATAAACACAACCTTGAAGTGCACGGAGACTTCTAAATTTGTATTTAATTGACATAATCTAATATTAATTCAAGAAAGTGTCTAGGAAATCCTTTTTCTCAGTCTGTTTTCTTGGTTTCAATTTTCACACGCACATCTTTTTTCAAGCTTAAAAGCTAAATTTAGATACTGAATCGACATTTTCAGCTTGCATCCTTTTGATAGAACGTGTATCAAGTTGGATACATTGTGATTGTCGAAAAAAGCTGTTTTGAAAAAGCTGTGGACATTTTCCTGTCCTTTTTCCTTTCCACAGTCGATATGTACTTCGATTTATTAATCTAATCTATGACTGTTACCATTTAGCCCAAGATTATTGACAACTCAGCAACGGATTCGCTAGTTTTGGTAATAAAGGAAAAGGATGGATATACGATAATAAATTTGAGTCTTTCAAATTATGTACCTTCACACAAGTTTTGTCACTAACGAACCGGGTTTCGTCTTTCAGCATCTTCAGACGTTTAAGTGCACGAATGGACCTGAACTGACGTTTAGTAAATAAGTGTATCGTGTTAATATAATAAATAAACGTATCACTAAGTTAAAAGCTATCGATGGCGACAAGGATTAACCATATTAATGATTTGATTTTAATATTGTTTAATTAGCTAGGAAAATATTTAATTAAACACATAGTCTTTGTAGAATGGAATGAATTGAACTAACATAATTTGAACGTTTCAAATTTAATATTGAACTTCCGCCAAGCACCTTCAATAGCTAACAGACAATAGCTTAAGAAGAACAATTTATGGTATATGAACTACTTGGCTACAAGACCTGGCACGTTGCCAAAATTAATTAAAGGGGGGGTCGTAGGAAAAAATCGAATTTATTATAAAATATAGCCAAGGTGCACGGATGTCAAAAATCGCGCAATTAAAAAAACAACACTTACTAAACGATAAAAAAATATATTTGTTAAATGCATCCTTCGCGACTTTACTCCTAAAATATTTTTGTATGTCAAGGGGGAGAGCTCTAATCTCCGAATTCACCCTTTAGGGGTCTACACACTTGGGCGCCGTCGTTCAGCATTAGGTGACGTTCGTTCTAGGGCTTATGCAAAAACCGACTTTTGAAAAAAACTGTTTTCGAATGTCAATATATTTGGAAAACCGGTTTTATCCGGTTTTCGAAATTTTAGTAAAAAAAGATAATTCAATTAAAATAGCGAGAAAAGGTTCAATTTTTTTGTTGTTTAATTATTAAACATAATAATAAACAACAAGAAATTATTTGGTGTTACTATTCAGAAAATATGATTTAAGAAAAGACAAAGCGTCCACTGATCGTTTTGTAACAAAATTTCCTGATATCGAAATTACCCTTTCGCTGGGTAATGATGTGGGGCATATGGTCTTTAAGCCATCAAATAAAAAATCCAAATTTTCAGTCCTGTGTATAGGCTCGTTTATAGAAAATTCAGCACAACCGGTTACGAAGTTGAAAAACCGGTTTTCGCATGTCACAAATTTAGCCAAAAAAAAAACGGTTTTTGAAAACCGACAAGCCCTAGTATGTCCCTTATGCCTAATGTGTATAAGGAACTGACGTCGCCAAAACGTGGACGACTTTACGCCAATGTAAAGTACCCATTTGTTTAATCCTGTCCGCTAGGATCGATTAAACGTCGAATGTTTATAACACCTGCCAATTGTTTTTGCGTTCATTCATTAGCGATGCTATTTATCTTTTGGTTGTTTTTGTAGTCGGAAGTGTGTTCTTATGCTGTCATTTTTTTGCTGTCCATTACGTCGTATTTTTACATTTGTTCCGATAAGACTAACTGTCTTGTCTCCGAAATCGCTCTGACATTTTGACAGACGGCAATGCATTGTTGTTTGTATTTAGTCTATAGATTTCACATTTCGAAAATCATTATCTTCACTGTCTCCCCTACTTTATAAAGACGCGTCTACAACCAAGGGTGTGCAACAGGAATTCTGTGTCGGGATAACCCGAGAACTCTGGACATGTACATGTTATATTATATATAATACATAGGTTCCGTGATTCTTCCATACAAGATTCTTCCGGAAAAAAACTGTTCCGTACACAGAAAATTTCGTGCATAGAAAACTCCGCACATTTAAATACTTTTTGAATTAGGGATTCATTTTGTATGGTTGAGAATATTGCATAGTATATAGTACAAAATATAATTAATAAAAACACAATATTCCTTTGTACTTCATTCCACTTTATTTAATATGTCAGGGCAGGTTTCGCTCATTACGAGCATCGTCAACTGATAAGAAATATAATTTAACAATGCTATTTATACAAAAATGAACAGTTATAAACAACAATTGGCATTGAAAAGAAATTACCAATTACATTAAAAGTGATTCTAAAATAGCACAAAATTAAAATGTTTAACACATCTAACATATAATTAAAAAGTCATCTCAGATTAATAAATTTAGAATGGCGATTGAAAGTAATTACAAACATAATTAAACAGGGCTTTTTTTATCCATGGCCACCTAATGAAAGTACACGTAATCCTTTTTTTACGCGACACATTGGTTCCAGAAAGTGACGCTTAAAAACACATAATTTTCATATAATTTGATAAATCGGATACAAATCCGCGTAAAAAAAATTTCAAAAATGTATGAAAAACGTAACGGTGCCGTCCAAAAAATTGCGCAAAAAAGGATTGAGAGTATCTCAATTTCAATTTGTTTCAATTTGTTGCCAGTGTCCGAAGAGAAGCTTCTTTAGTTTTAGTTTTGCATTCACTGCTGTATGTAGATAGCTAAATAACAAAACAAAAGTTCTATTAATTGAGATGTAGTATCATCAGTGGCGGATTACCCTATAAGCAAATGAGGCGCGCGCTTGGAGCTACCGAATCTTAGGGGCCTCAAAAATAGCTTATATAATATAACCAGTGGTGTAGTGGGGCCAGGTCGGCGACCTGGCACCTGAAAACTGTGGAAGGCGTCCTGTCAACTTTTTGACTTGTAACTTAATTTTCAAGTACGCACGTATACTCAAAATCGTTTTTTTTATTGTTTTAATTGTTAAAACTTGTGTTTTTTTTATTTCGGACAGATATTAAAAAAAAATCGATGACAGACCTGGTACCTATTTATTTACCACTTCATCACTGAATATAACCCATATACTTGTTTTTCAGTTTTTTATATAGTTTCATTATTTTATTTGGAATTTTCCAATGTTTTTATGCCATCCGAAAAAAAGAGAATCCAAATTTTATTACGCCTGGTGCCTCCCCCGTGCTTTATCCGCCACTGAGTGTCATTTGTCGTAAGTAAGCCATTTGGGGCTAAACATTATTCCAAAAATTAAGTAATTTACGAGGTCTATTTATGCTACTACGAAAAATGATTGTTAGCAAACTTAATCATTATTCCAAAAATTAAGTAATTTACGAGGTCTATTTATGCTACTACGAAAAATAATTGTTAGCAAACTTAAACATTATTCCAAAAATTAAATAATTTACGAGGTCTATTTCTGCTACTACGAAAAATGGTTGTTAGCAAACTTAAACATTATTCCAAAAATTAAGTATTTTACGAGGTCTATTTCTGCTACTACGAAAAATGATTGTTAGCAAACTTAAACATTTCAATTATTCTAAATATTATATTATATACAATTTAAATACTGCATGGCAGGGCTGTCGATATATGCCCCGAGATATATTTCTTTTACTTTTAGAATGTCTGGCTTATTCAATAAATAGATTTGTAATTTATTTTTCACGCCAGTAAATTTTCTGACTACTTAAAATGCAACAAAAATCTCCCGTTGAGTTCAACGGGCTTACAGCTAGTGTAGTTTAATAGTCAATGAATGCGTTGAAAATATTTATTTAGGTTTTTGGAAAACATTTAGTGAGATTAATACCGAAAATAAACATTTTGTAAGATTAATACCGAATATAATTTGAGTAACTTTTTGTAACAGTGTTTATAATAAATAAATGAAAATTAATAACTTGAAACATTTGAATTATCCTTTTTAAACTTCGGTATAAGCCCTTATTAGTATGTGTTTGATGATGCTGACAATATTTATATGTAGACATATGGATCATGATTGTTTGACGTCTGGTTGTTTCATGGGCTTATATTCAATTTGAATTGTTAAAATTGTGCTCATTTCCATACTTTCTCAATAATCACCCAGTTTTTGCCTTTCGGTATTTCCACTCATTCAAGTGCATGAATGAACTTAAATTGACACTAAGTAAATAGTTTTTATTGTGTATTTATAAGACTAAAAATATCGTTTAAGTTGTTAATGGCGATCTGGACTGATTTTAATAATGGTTTTATATATTGATGATGCTCAATCAATAATCAAAAGGAAAGTAACCGCATAGAAAATTACAATTTCAATAGGGCTTTGAAATTATAATGTGATCATTAAGATCATCGTTAAAAAGCAATTTGAAAGGTCATAACATAGGAATGCCTACTGATTTTAAATGGGTGGATTTTATCAAATGTCTTAGTGATTGCCGGGCAAATTTATTATTGATGTTATATATAAGTGTCGCCATGTTTTTTGTTGATATTGAAATGATGGATGATTTTCCACCCTAGCTTTTGAATTAAGGAAAATAGGAATTTTTTCTACAAAAATGCGACCTGCGGCATGGGATGGTATGTTTTTTTTTCCGGTGTTGTTTAAATAAAAATATTTCTGGTTGCTATGTGAATTTAATATAGTTACTTCATGGTTTTCCGTACATGAGAATCTGACAGTGAGTCGAACGCCAAGTGTTCTAGGCTTGACTGAGATTACTTATAACTTAACTTTTTAGTTGCCGTAAAAAAAAGTATGTTTAAACCTAGCACGCCGGCTATAATTTGCAATTATTAATTTAATTAGTCATTGACGAGGTAACTCATCTAACTCATCATGTTAAGCATGAAAAATTTGACAAGATATTTCGTCTGTGGCAGCCATCCAGTTAATAACTGCTAAATGAGGTGATGTCCAGTGATCACGTAACTAATGATCAATTAATAATTATTATTTTCCCTTCCGTTTCAGGATGGATCAGGCAGCAATGTTGAAGCTGAGAGACTCACTATGCACCGCTGCATAATATCCAGTATAATAGAGAGTGAAACTGTCTACGTGGAATGCCTTTATGTTATGGAAAAGGTTTGTTATTACTGTTTTTTGTCATAGTATAAATGTCCATGGTTACATTTGCATCTGACATTTATATCCAAGATTGGCTGTCGGTAAAAATGTTGATATCATAGTATGAAGCAAGAAACATAATGTGTTATTTTTTGTATTTATTAGATTTACAAAAATATTGGCATTGCAGCTAATGCCAATGCGCCAAATATTTTTTAATTCAAAAATAATACGACATAAACTTGATGGGAAAATCAATTGAAGGAGAATCAACATCACAGACACCCATGACATAGATATCAAATTGAAATTGAAAAAATCTATATTTGAGATTGATCTCACCTGCATTGAAGAAAAAGACTCATCTTGCTGTGCTAAATTGAATTATTGGTTTTCCATGAGACCACGAGTGGGGGTTGCCATAACTTTATGTGCAAACAAAAACATAAGAAAATATTCTGGTGTAGCAATAATTGATATGCATAAATAAATGCCTCTCTGAAACATCTTTCTCATGCAAATTTCGTTTCCAAAATCACAATGCAATCGTCAAAATATCTTTGATGAGTTTTTATTTTGCATTTTGTATTTTTCCTTGAACTACATTCGCGACAGACAAATTTTAGTTAATACGTAAATACGCAGGGTATCACGCGCTAATTTTGGACACCAGCATTCGAATGCATTTCTCTGATAATTATAAGACAAATATTTTTTACCATGTCCGCTCCCAATGTAGAGCATATGTACTCTTTATTTAACTTTGGAGAAATTGTTCTACGACAACTGCCTGTTCTTCAGATTTCTATACTGTACTAATTTTTGGAGAAAGTAAGGATAGCAGAATTGATTAGATAAGGTCAGAGCCAGTAGTTCGATAAGTTTTCCTACTGCATCTGGATCTGATGGACCAGATAAAATTCAGGAAATCACAGATATACGTGTCTTCTAAACAGGGCTGTGGAGTAGTGTAAAAAAAAGATGACTCCGACTCCAGCTTTCAAATAATTTAAGACTCCGACTCTGAGGAAATTTTTCAATAATTTCATTTTAACTTATATATATATATGTATTAAATCAGATCATCTTTAGTCAGCCAAGCATAGAATGTCAATACTTTGGCCTATTTTGTTTGAATACAAAGCATTAAATATATTTTTCAAAAAAATTCTAGCCATTCATTTTTCACGACTTCGGCTCCAGCCAAAATACTGCGACTCCGAATCCGACTCCACAGCCCTGCTTCTAACACTAATCCATAAATCAATTGAAAAATCAATTTATTAACATGTCTCTATGGGGATTTGAACCTGTCCACTGTGGTCAAAGTAAATGAATTTATTAGCTATAGCTAGTCACATTTGACTTGGGTATTTATTATAGGGAACAAAATATTGGTCAGAGCTTAAATCAATTTTCTGTTAGAATTCAAATAAACTTTTGGTCTGAATAAAATTCAATTTTTGGTCAGAATAAAAATATACCGTCAGATTTTTATAACCATTTTGGATAAGTTAGGTTAGGTTTTTTTTTATTCAATTTCGTTTAAATTATGACCGAATCGAAATTAAAATTCTGACCGGTTAAATACGAGCCTTTATTATAACACTATTCCACTAAAATGGCAGTTACAGCGAGATGCAATAACAATATAGCATAAATAACATCATATTTTATTAAGAAAACTCTCTTCAAAGAGCTGGCAGACTCGTGAGTCGTGACATTACACTTTCCACATGAGTTTTTTTGACAATTTAGCTAACGATTTGCAATACCAAGTGTCACAATGTTTTTTTTAGTACTCAAATTTCAAAATCAACATATCGCTCATGATAAAACAAATACCTTGCATCCCACAAAATTTACAAATATGAGTTTTTGAGACATTCAACTTCACAATG
Organism: Himalopsyche anomala; assembly: GCA_031772345.1. Taxonomy (NCBI): domain Eukaryota; kingdom Metazoa; phylum Arthropoda; class Insecta; order Trichoptera; family Rhyacophilidae; genus Himalopsyche; species Himalopsyche anomala. Next base: position 5,668,082 of record CM062835.1, on the reverse strand, counting down.
AAAACACACAATCTACTGTAGGAAAATCTCGCATGACAAAAATGGTTTGAACCACGGTAATATTGTCGGTTGCCTTTATTATTACTTTGAAAGATGCAATATTTCTTATCCCACATAAACAGAGCACATTGGATTACAATTATGTTTGGTTAATAATGATTGACAGCTTTTACAAGATGGACTAAGAAAAAATATGACATTTATGCAATAGTAGTGATAACATAGTTTTTTTCGTTTCGTGTAAAATATTTGTTGTGTGGAACACGAGGTATTTGATATCTATACATCAAATTATGGGGCTGGTGGAGCCGAGCTCCAATTTCCCTTTCATCTGGTGTATTTTGATGTTGCTTTTCCCGCGTAGCGTCCTGGATTTACCTGGGCGTAGGCGGGTGCGTGGTCTTTGGTTTTTGTTTTGTTTTTGTGGTGGTATTAGTTCTCATTCGTTGGCATTAAGGTTAACTGTGGCGTTTTCAAAATTCTAACATAATTTTATCATGGAACAACCATTAATAGATAGAAACACTAGCAGAATCTGAGCCTTTTCACTCAATTTTTAATATCACAAATAGACATGTTTGATAAAAAATGTTGAAAGTGGCAAATAAAATCCGTTTTACCCTATCACAAATTGACTTGTTTGAAAGCATGTCCAAATTGCAATTTTATCTCTTGTCAAAAATAATTGAATTTTAATGTTTCTTACATTGTTTGTCTGATAAGTGTTAATATTGGAATTTTGTGTAATTCTTCGAATCCCTTCTGTTTCATTTAGTCATCCTTGATTAGTTCCGCTATCATCATCAGCTATTCTATGTCCCATATCTAAAGAATTAATTAAGTGTCTTCATTGAGTCTAAATGGTGCAGATTTTTTTTTTCTTTTACATAATATATTTATGCATAGAAATGCTATAAATATTAAAAAAATTGAAGAGATAAACTCGAATGTCATCCCATTGATAAAACCCAAAGATATTCTTTGATAGGGGTTGATGAAAATTGACATCTGCTTATGAAATCATAATGAATGTTGTTTGTACAAAAATAATCTCGTATGCACACAAATGTTGGCAATTGGATCCAAGTGAATTAAATATTTTACCAACCCCGATGCATTGATTTTTTAAATTTCAGTATATGAACGCCATCAAATCCACCTTAAACTCCTCACAGCCGGTCATCACTGAAGATGAATTTCACACAATATTCTACAAGATATCGGAGCTTCATAATTTACATGAGAGATTCCTTGAAGGCTTACACACCGGAGTCAAGGCTTGTGAAGAACCACTCTCTGTTGGCATTCACTTCAAAACAATGGTTCGTTAGTTTTTCAATTTTTTTTTTTTATTTTTGCAAAAATTTATTATCCATATGCAACTTAGTAAGTAAAAAAGTATAAATGTTAACACTTAATAGGCGGGAAACGACAAAAGTCGTTTTTAGCGTATTGTCGGTAGAATGCGGATCACGGCATAATACATTTTTTTTATATCGTCGCTTGTTTGTGGGACACATAATATCACGGGTTTGTTTGTCGGCATTAAATAAAATGATAAAATGCCGCAACTAATTAACATTAGTCCTAATTCTTTGCTAGAAAAGGTGATACATGTGTCTCGAATATTTACGCTGTGATTTTTACAGCATTAGATTTTACACTTCCAGTGGTAGTAAAGTTGTAGGAATGGCAATTATATATTAAAATTATTTATATAATTATAAAATATTGACAAATATGCTATTTTGTTACACAGAATGTTTTGAATATTTAATATTTATAACATGCGGAGTGCTATCTATTAAATTGATAACAAGTTTTATATTCAGCTTAGAAACATAGTGAAATTATGATGTTATCGAAATGTCCTAATTTTATTTTTAATGATTAAATGTCACGTATGATTTTTTTTAAAATTTCAATCGAAAATATCGTTTGGTTTAGAAGTTGTGTTTATTTTAAGAATGTAATATATTTGTGCGCTAATCACTAAAAAATGCCCGCTACAGGCTTGAGTCTATTTTTGAAGCGCCCGACTAAGAAGTGTTAATACTGTGGGAAGGTTATTAAGTCAAAATTTGGCTGTTTTAACTTGGTGAGGTTTTATTATAATATTTGGTTAACATTCTACAGTCCACCAAAACACACATAGCTATAGCGTTAGTAATTTTCTAAAACCTCATATCTTAAAAAGTACAAGTTTTTAGGTGAGACATAAATGTACTTTATTCTACCTCTATCGCTTTCTATCACTATAAAACATCACTGGAATGGTTTTGTGCTCAATACCTTTGAGGAGGTCAATAATGAAGGAAGCAAAGACATTTATATCTATGCCATTCTCTCCTCCATGCTACTAATCATAGCTCTTGACTATATTGTTTGCCATTGTTTTTGTATGGGGTTAAATAAAGCATGAAATATATATTTTTTTTTTTTGGATACGAGTTTAAGGAATATGTGGGTATTGAAATTCTGAATTCATTTCATCAAAAAACTCAAAACTGACGTTTAAATTTGAATCGTTCAAATTATGTACATTCTCACAGATTTTTTCATTAACGACCCGGGTTTCGCCTTTCGGCATCTTCAGGCGTTCAAGTGCACATATGAACTTGAACTGACGTTTAAATGTTTAGAAAAAGTTTATATGCATGCTTGTAGAAAATTAATGGCGATAACTCATATCTATTCAAATGACAAAGATAAATTCTATTCTTTGATAGATTCGGCGGTAACATTGTGGATGTTATCATCAGTCTTATGATGCTTCTCAAAGAGGCGAAATGCATGTCACAAGTTGTACCACTATAAGTGGAATAACTAAGTTATTAAAATTAATTTTAAATTAAAAATGAGCTTCTTAAAAGTTACCGTCGAATTTATCAAAGATATCGATTTTATGGCTTGAGCCAAAGCCCCCTATATTCAAAGCCATGCTATTGAGTAGAAAACAGGTACTTTTTTCAGATGAGCGGGCCGGCGTCATAATTTTCAAAGTAATATCACGTCATTATGAAACCATTTATTACTATTATTTTGAAGCAAATACATATATATATTGTAATCATATATCTTTTCAATTAAATCATTTTTTAAATAAGAAAAAATCATATTTTCTAAGGTTTTTTAATAAAAATCTCTGAGAACAAAAGCAAACAAAGATGCCAAATCATTTTATTTAAATTATTTTTTTTACAATATTTCAATACAGAATATGAGGTTGGATAGTTCATTAAAAAAACCAACGTCATTATTGGGATTTTAATCAATTAATATTAATCTCGAAATTTATTTGTGCACACTGGTTCGTCACTCAATCTTTCCATAAAATTTCTCAAGTCATATTAGTAATGAAAAATCAGTAAGTCAAACCAGGATAGCACAATTCACTTCATTATTTTTTTTATATTGTTATTGATTAAATCGTCATTTACTTGGTATATTGCCATCATTATATGATAAAAGACGCAGAATGTATTTCATAATATCACAATAGGCGTCAAAATCTTATATAATATTATATGAATTCCGCTTGTTACCGTCGTTTATGTAATTTATAATTTATATTCTATATAATTGTGATACTTAATAGTGGGAAGTTAAATTTTATTGGTTTTTACCATACATCGCATATCTTGCCATTCGCTATATTTCTTACAATCATTACTTAATTTGCATATATGGCCCTTCCGATGTATCGTAAATTGTAAATTAATAACACCAACGAATCACAGAATATCCATACGAGAAATCTTTCAAACATACATGTTACATTTAACGAAAAATAAGCTCACAAATTGGAATTTAGAGTTGATGTACGTATAACCGCCATACAATTTGTTAGTAAAGGCAGGGATTCAACGGCCAGCTCAGAATTTGCTGCTTTTCTACAGCACTGCTTGGAACTTAAGACTGCTATGCTTGAGCACATATAATAAATACAAAAAAGCCAATTTTCCTTAATATGTGAAATATTTTTTACAGGCTGAAAACATAAATGTATACGGCGCATTCCTTCACAACTACGGCCGTGCCACGGATGCGGTCAGAAAGTGTTGTGCGGGATCGGCCAGGTTCGGTGAAATCTCCAGAAACATCACGTGCCGCGGGAACCCCATGAGCTTGGAAGACCTACTGCATAAACCAGTCGCCAGAGTTCAAAAAAATGCACTGGTCTTGCATGTTGGTGTCATTTACATTTTAACATATATCACTTTCAGTAAAATACAGTTGTCAGTCTGAATCTGTCACTTTGCAGAAAGGCTATTTGAATTTTTTAACAATTTGCTGTTAATACAAAAAAAATCTAGATGCCTAAGTTATCCCCCCTATTACTGTCCGAAAAATTAAGTCCTGAAACCGTGTTTTCACATGACAGCTAACTAGGCGTTGATTATTGGAATCATGTTTTCATGTGACAAGCTATAGTTAGCTTGTCACATGTTATTTGCAAGCACTGGTTATTTATTATTTTTGAGTAATTTCCTAGAGCTATCACTTCATTGTGTTCATATGTTGGTACATGGCTCTCTACTGACATTGATTCAGGTTGGGCGATCCAGCCCGACTGGAAATATTAAAGCCTAATATTATATGGCTGCTGATTTGTTTACAGAAATGTTTTTGCAAAATTCTTTTTTTTCATTTGCAGCAAATAATGAAAATATAATGACTGCCAAGAATCACTGATGGATGTGTGTAGTATCCGTATTTGAATAAATAAGAATTATATTAGTAATTTTTGGTAATCACACTATTTTTATTATTTGTTATAAATGAACAAAAGATATTTTTAAGTAGGTTAACATTTGTGAACAAATCGATAGAACGCCACATGTTCACAGATGAAAGTAAAAAATATCTAGAATTTGAAGTAAAAGTAAGAAACACAATAGCTTCTAGAAAATTGTTAAAAAGTAATAACAAATAAATCTGTAGGCATTTTCATAATCGATGGCATCTTATGTAATGTATTTAATTTACAGGATCTCTTAAAATACACTCCACTTACTCATCCAGACCATACGATGCTGACAGACGCACTGCACATGACGCAGCATTTCCTGGACGAGTTCAATATCATACAAACCAAATCAATGTTCCCTGTTAGTATATTATTATTTGATAATTCCCTTCTTTTTCTTTACACCATTTTGTTTTGACTAAATAATAGGCAGTGGGACTTGAACGGATTACATCATATAATATTACATGGCATATATGCCACATATGTTCATTGGTGAAATCTCTTTGCAATTGTGATCATTTCCAAGTTTTTAGTATAAAAATAGTCAATTTTCTGCTCAATTTTTCAAGTCCAGAAACTTTTGTGACTGCGAAAAATTATCATTTTAAAAATCATGATATTTGATTATTCGTGACATTTAAATTATTGTTTCTTTCGTGTTGCTACAACAACGAATAACAGACGACTTCAAAATTGTTTTTTTCATGATAATACAGATGTCACTAAAAGTAACTCAAAGAAATTTTCATTACATATCCAGCATGTCATACAAATGATGCTTCCTTATGTACGAATCAACCTCCAGTTATCTGCCAGGAATCACTAGAAACGTATTGTCTTGTGTAGTCTGTAAATTCCAAATATCTATTAAGCACCGTTTATAGATATATATTTGATTTGTCATAATTTCAGAGTGCTGACAGAGCGCAGCGGAGACTCGTGCGGAACTCTTTCATCGTGGAATTGGCAGATGGCCACCGTAAACTTAGGCATCTATTTTTATTTAATGACGTCATAGCCTGTGCCAAGTACAAGGTAAATTATTTGAAACGCTTCTGTGAAAACAGTTTAAATTGAATGATACTCTTAGAATCTGAAAATTATTTCTAAAATTTTTCTTTTTTGAAATACACATGATTGAATGCCAATACGTCATAATGTAATTTATCTCAACATAATTTTTCTACGGGAACTGCTTGCTACTCGGTCACTCGATGTCTTTTTCGGAGAGAGTAAGGATAGAAAGATGGGTCTTAGATAATACGAGGGGCCAAGTAATTTCTCTTGGTATGCTTCGTTTTTGGTATCAAATGGGTTGTAGGGAAATTAAATTAATCTAATCTATTTTGCTTTTGATAACAAATCCGTAAATCAAAAATCAACCATTTAAATTGTCCATACAGGGATTCAAACCCATAATAACCACAGCTGAAAAACGACATTGACAACTCGACAGCGGCTTTTTGAATGTATGAAAATATGTTTTTTATGTTAACAAGGAACTGCATACTTTATTCTGAAGATCAGAGGCCGACACTCTGTAGTCTAGTGGCAAGAGCTCCGCTTCAACGATCAGGTCATTTTGGGTTCAAGTCCTGGGCGATGACGTGACATTGGCTAAAAAAATATTCAATTAGGAAAACAAATAAAATCTTGTTTATTTTCATTTCAGGCGTCAGGTAGAGAGAAATTTACATTTGAACTGAAATGGTACATTCCGTTGCCGGATATAATTGTTTACGACGAACCCGCTGTGGAACCAAAGGAGACTTCTCCGGCCAATATAGTCACGCTGAAATCGCAGGCCTGCACTGTAAGGGATCAGATTCTGCACGAAGAAAAACATGTAGATGATAAGGTAAAAAAGCGATCATTAGAATATACATTAGAGAAGTAAAGAGAAAATTTTTTGAGTGGTAAGAAAGAACCACACAAAAAATTCAAGACAATAATTATCGGTGGTGTATTTTTTCTTGGACAATATTTGCGGCATACAATTTTGGTTAATACGAAACACTAATTTTGAACATAATAACACATCAAGTCAATTCCGTCTAAAGTTATTTTTGTCGAAAAACTCTACAAACAGCTTAACTCTTTTCAATATGTGCATCGAATTCGTTAATCATTATCGAATTTCATGAAGTGGTTGAAATTATAAGTAGTGCATAAATAGAGATGTTAAAATTCCATGATAATCGAAAATGACGATTATCTTGAAACAAAGTTTTTTGACTTGACACCTTCTGCCAGTGTACCGAAGGTATTAACAAAATTTCATTACAATTGAGTTTCACCCAGCCAATACAATTGATCAAATTTGTATTCTTGGTAACTAAATGAAATGTTACACGGAGAAATTTCATTTGGTACGGTTCCAGTAAGAGCGATTGGGTGGGTGTTGCTTTATACACTCGGGGCATAGTGAAGTTTTGATCGCGCAGACATAATTATCGTATTTGCAGAAAATTCGCATAGGCGGCGGCACACGCTTAGCAGACAAGCATCGCAAAAAGCTGGCGGATCTAGAAGCACAACTTGTGCTCGCATCTCCGAATCTTGTCTTCCGAGTTGGATCCAAAGCTACCCAAAGAATCCAGACTTTCTTCCTCAGCTCGGACTTTGAGCGGACGCAGTGGATCGACTCTATACATGCTCTGCAGGTATTATTGCATTATTCTTAATTATTGATACATTATGATTCTTTATTTTTTATTATCTGCTAAAGATAAAACCAATGATGCTTTTAATAAACAGTTTTCGGTACATGTAAAAATTATGTATCTTTTAATAATTGGGTGGGATCCATTAAACTACATGTTCGATTGTGTGAGTCACAAAAAAGCTGTTATTTATGGATTTGCTGTTATCGGAGCACAACGGAATATTCCATGTTTCTCAGAAAGCATTAAAGCTACGTGATCTTTTTAGGAAAGCTTATTCTAAAATATTTATTCCTCTTTCTCTTAGTGATTTTAAATGAGTGTAAACTGGAATTCTTAGTCCAATTAGTCTTGTATATTTAATCTAAATATTTAATTTTGTACAAAATATTAAATTTTTCAAAAAGTTGTAAAAAATGGCGTAGTATTATAGTATGCTAGTGCGACGGAGGAGAGGGGAGCGATACAGCTAAGATTTAAGGGGATTTAGATAAGAGGAAGGGAGGGGGTTGGCAAAATTATTATGTCGGAGGGAACAGTAAATGCGCAAAAATACAAATTAATCATAGATGAAAGAGTTTTACTAATTGTGGAGTAGTTATCAGCCCACATGGTTGTGAGAGTGTTTCAGGATGATTTCCCCGCTTGACTCAGTTCAAAATCTATGACTTTATACATTTTTTTTTGCATTTTAAACAATCTTTTTATAAATAAATGTGTTGATTATATTCTCTTCTGCTATTTAGGTGACGAATTACAAAGAAAGTTTTGGCATAAACCATTTATATTTGAGATGTGGATACATGCTTAGACAAATTTGTAATGATATTTATTATGATATAATTTAACTGAAGCTCTAAATGTCAGTTCGAGTTTATTTGTGTACTCCACCTCAGACGAAAGACGAACATATTGGTAGTAATAATTTTTTTAACTATTTATGTCATGCTTGTTGACAGACTACATCATCCCCTCCTGCTCCTGCCGGTGCGTCCTCATCTATGATTGAGTTGCAAGCGTGGGTCACGGCCTGCCGATCCTACCTCAACACCGACATGGGATCATACCTGTTGAGGTCTGGCAGGGATGAGAGCCTTCTCTTGGGAGATTTACATCTAAACATCGGTGAACTTATGCGACCTCTAGAGATTCCTTCGGGTAAAAGTTTTTTTTTTTTTTAATGAATCAAGTAATACTTCATTGAGTAAATGATAAAAAATATATTGGCTAGAGTTCTTAGAAATTAATCAAAGCCTTAACAATAATCAATTACAATGGAACCCCGATCTACAATTCTCGCATTGTTTGTTTTCCCGCGTGGATCGCTTATTTTTCATAGTCCCAGCTACACCCATAAAAACAACGTTAAATAATCCCGCATTAATCTAATAAATAATACATGCCAGACCTCCCTATTTGAGCGGGACTGTCCCGAGTTCAATAGACAAATCCCGAGTCCCGCATTGCTCATTGATCTAAATATCCCGACATAAGAAAATGTGTGCACATATAAAAAAATAGTGAATGTCCCGATCTGTCATTTTGAAAATCTAGCAACCCTATCTGCGAGTGATATTTAAAATGGTAAAAAAAAATATAAATTCTATACTGTGGTTGGATATTTATCATTCGCTAATCAAAACCTAGCTAAGCGTTGAAATAATAAAGCGGAGTAGCCTGTGCTTCTTTTACAGTATTCAGTATAATATGTATGCGGGCCGTAGAGGTCTGCACGGGCCCGGACCTGGCCCACGGGCTCTCACCCGACCCGGCCCGTGGGCCAGACTCGGGCGGTAAGCGCAATTGAGAGTCGGGCTCGGGCCGGGCCGGGCTTTGGAATTTGGGATATAATCTGGGGAAAAAGATAGCAAATCGAGGATTTCAAATTCCTCGGTGAGCTAAAAAAAAAAAGAAAGGACATTCGGAGATAATTTGGGGAAAAGTATAGCAAATCGAGGATTTTAAATTCCTCGGTGAGCTAAAAAAAAAAACAAAGGACTTTCGGAGAAAATCTAGGAAAAAATATAGCAAATCGAGGATTTCAAATTCTTCGGCGAGCTAAAATAAGGAGCTTCGGGTCGGGTTCGGGTAACAAGTGTGGTATTAGATTCGGGCCTGGGCCGGGTCGGGCGTGAGTTTATCGGGCTCGGACCGGGTAGTTTTGTAAAATTTTGGCCCGTGCAGACCTCTAGCGGGCCGGCATTTCGATGATATGATGAATTTATATTTCAGATATGTACGTGTGTGTGGAGGTAGACTCGTACGGACACTACTTCCGTAAAGCAAAGAGTAAGTTGGTGTGCCATTCCTGCCAACCAAAGTGGAACGAGACCTTTGTGATAGAATTGGAAGGCTCGCAGAATGTGCGAGTTTTACTCTACGAAGATTCAGGTGGTGTTAGACCCCAGCTTAGAGGGAAATGTACTCTCAAAGTAAGATATAGAAATTAATTCATTTAGTGAAATGAATTGTATTGATAGATTGAATGAGCAATTAATTTTTAGAATTCCACTATCCTATAATGTTTAAATAGCAAAGTTTTTACTTCCACAAGAATTACATTACTGTTGGTGGCTGTAGCCCAGCATTAACAGCTTTACCCTAGCATTTAGAAGTTAACGGTTGCATGTTCAAAGTCAATATCAAATTGAGATTCTTCAATTCAACCTTTGATAGCTTTTGCATCGGTTTTTATTTTTTCTTTTCAAAATTGAAAATAATATCTGTCGCCTATTATTTATATACTCTTTTATATCTTATTTTTTTTATATAGAATACTGATGATAATTATTGCTGTATCACCTCATCATTGGAACTATAATCTGAGAAATTAATCTAGTTTTGAAGAATTATCTAGCTTTTTTGACATTAACATGGTGATCTTTATTTTATAATTCATATTAAATCATATTTATTATCATCGAAAAAACATTTGGCTCTTTTGGGACAATAGTTTTCTGATTCTCGTCCGTGAGGTTGGTGCGACGGAAAGAAAACAATTCTTGATAATACAATTCTTCATCGTTGTTTGTAGTTGAGTCGGCAGTGGCTGGGAGACAAGCAGTGCCATAGAAACCTGACAATGGGCAGTTCGGCTCTTACAATCTGGATAAGATTTGTTCCATCAGAGGTGACACTCAGGAGAGTTCCGACAGCCAAACCCGGAGCTCTGTTTGGTGCTAAAATACAACAGGTTTGCAAGTGAGTAACTGAAAAATAAATATATAACAAAGTTTAAAAGAATCCACATGAATTGAATAGAAGAACAGGATATCCAAAATTAGATCAAATTAGTCTAATTATCCTTACATTTGAATGTAAAATTGTAAGTCAAAAAAAACGCATACATGATGGATGGCGATGCTTAAATCAAATTTAACGACTGATGAATAAATTCTAAATCTTGTTTTAATTAATATAGTTTATCCTGCATAACGTTTTTATTTCTAGTAATATAATAAATGTAATTTTAATTGATACGTAATTAAAATGTAATAAAGATTAAAAATTAAAATATTAAAAAATTTCAGACGGCAGAAACGTGACATTCCATTCATAGTGACGTCTTGTGTTCGAGAAGTGGAACGGCGAGGAATGTCAGAAGTTGGCGTATATCGGGTATCCGGATCTGCTTCCGATCTATCCAAACTCAAGAAATCGTTTGAAACAAGTATGTTTTCGACTTATTTCAGAAGGCATTTATAAATTTAATTTGTTAAAGCTTATAAAAGTGTCTGTCTTACAAATAAATGATAGGTCCTTAAGGCTAAATTAAGTTTTCGCTGCAAGAATTGGTTTCGTATTTCAATTTTTGTAAATAAGTGAACCATGAAATTTTTGGTATGTACATGTAAGCAAAACCAATGTCCTGTGTAAAATATTCTATACAACAAAATAGTAAAAACCAGTTTCATTCATCGCGATTCAGCCATTGTTGTGATACAATTGAAAAATTGGTACAAAAAATGTGTTGTCTTTAATAAATAAATAGTTTGACATCAACAATTGACTGTTAACATCTTAAAAGTGTATACTGGACCTGTTGGCATTCGACTCTTAGGAGAAAGCCTTCTGATATCACCAATATTTTGTATTTTAAATCTATAAGCCCATCTGCTAGAAAATAATTTTACTAAAAATGTTCTTTTACATTCTTTAAATTGTATATTAATTCAAAATGGTCGAAAATATCCTAACTTTAAGGAATCGCTCGAGATACTTCCCAGATGTGATAAAGCAAAATACTAACAGAATTTTGAAGGTGTTCACTGTCAATACTTGGTGGAAAGGCATTATATTAAAAAATAAAACACTGCAGGGGGTGAATGTTTGTATGAATATTCTGTATTTGTTAGTTCTCATCACGGAATGAGTTAATTGGAAACTTTGTAAAATTCTACATGCCCCGGCTAGGGCAGGGTGAACAACTGCATGAATTGACAAATAAGATTTTACAGTAGTGTTTTTTTGTGAATATTTTGTTTTCAAGAAAATTTTGCTACTTAATTCAAATTGTAACTGACAATGGAGGACATCCAATTCTTTAACATTAATGTTTTAAATATTAGCAAATCATAAGTGAAACTTGTGTGCATTTTCACCCCTTTTCCTAGTGTAAAGTACAAATGAATGAAATGTTACACAATAATTAATTCATTTTATTTTTCAGATTCATATGAAGCGGAGCAACTTCTGAAAGAGGTTGATATCCACTCGGTTACCGGAATACTGAAGTTATATCTGCGAGAGCTACCTGAGGCTCTGTTCACCGACGCTCTCTATCCTAAGTTCTTCCAAGCTTTCAGTGGGCAGGCGTCGGGAGAAGTGAATATGGGCGGAGCTAGTGCAAATAACACTAGACAACGAGCGTTGCAACAGTGTTTAGTGCAGTTACCTGACCAGAATAAGAAATGCATTGATTATCTGCTCAATCATTTCATAAGGTATGCATTCTGCACACATCTAAACATCATTTTTTTACATATACACATAAAAAAAAAAAATGAATTTAAATATTATTTGAAAATATGTCAGTAGTAATGCGAGAGTATCATCATTTTGTCATTTAGTCTGAGTCTCATTGAACATAGAACTAATGAAATATATTTATCATGCTGGTCACATATTAGGAGCTGACCTGAGCGAGTTTTTGTTCACACGTTTTTTTTCTATCGAAATAATTTATCTAGAACAAAGGAATTATTTATTTAATAAACATTGCACAAGGTTGACAAATTATAAATATAAAACTTTTACAATGAAGACAAAAAAATAGTATAATTTAACATTAAAAGAAGTAGAAAAAAAAATGACAAGGAAGTCAACTGAGTAAGTTCCGACGAACTCTACATAAAAAGTAGTATTTGTCGGAACTCACCCACGTCTACGTGGAATATGTCGACATCCGAAGCAATATTGTTGAACACCGTTAAATCTATCCCCATTGGCAGGCTGGTTCTACGCCTTGGGAGAACAAACAATTAATGTCCACGATTTCTCAAAAAATAATCAGAAACATTTAGACTCACATTCTCAAGAATGGTGGTCAGGTACATTTCTCTTCGAACGTTCAAACTATTAAAGTTTAGCATGCCAAAGAGAGAGTCAGTTGAATAAAGCCATGGGTAATATCCATACACGGTTCCCGGTAAATTGCTTGAATAACAAGATAATCAATTTGTTTCCGTTTGTTCTGTCCGTTTGTTCTGTCTTAGCCCTAGCCTTCTATGTGTTCTGGAAATATATAGAAACAGTTTGAGTAACTAATTAATAAGCAGTTCTCGTAGAAACACTTCTGTTGAGATAAACTCCATTAAAAGATCATATGTTCCGCATTTGGATCGAACACGGTTAAAATAAATACTTACGAAAATTATTTTTATATTTCACTCTCTAAACAAGTGTCGCACAAGATAAAAATGAAATTCGTAGAAAAAGTCGTGAAAAATCGTTTAAACAACCAAGCAATTCGAATAATTTGTAATTCGAGTAATTTCCATTCGAGCAATTTACCGACTCCCTCCATACACCCTCATATAGAAAAGTTTCAAAAATTTCTTCTGAATCTTCTCCACCATAAGGGTATATTTCGAGCCTCTTGGGGCCCAAACAATTGACCCACTCTCAAGTCTGCTTTGAACCAAAGCGTTGTACATTAATATTAGAATTTGAATTCCCGAAAAAGTTCCTGATAAAGCAAAACGAAAATAGCACGAAAAGGAAATAGAAAAAATATCATTGAAATCTGCACAAAAATAAGAAATAATAAATAACATTATTATTGTCCTCAACTTTTTTTGTCTGCAGAATTTCTTTTCAAAAATGGATTTATTTGGCCATTGTTTATTACTGCATTGTTGCATTTACCAGAATTCGACGACTACTTTTTTACAAAACCAACACATTTCTGTTTTATAAGAAAATCAATCCTGAAAGTTTGGGTATGATGTTTCGATGCACACATCGACCATACAAAGTTAAAATATTTTTGTACACATGCATTGCTTTCGAAAATTATGATTTAACAATAATTGATTCATAGCATCTCGCGGACCCCTATTTGTGGAACACTGCTCTATGGTGTTTATACGAAGATTGTCATGAATTATTTTTTCAGTCAATTTATAGATTTGTGGTCCCACCCGCTGATTCTAAAAACATAGTGTAGGGAGAAAAATTATTTAACTACTAGATCTTTCTTAGCTCCGTTCATCTTTCCTTACTCACTTCGATAAAGAGATGTTGAGCAATTAAATAACAACCGGTTATCTTAAACGTTGGATGTCCAGATGCTTCATTAGAAGTCGATATGCTCCTAAGCGTGTGGCCGTAATATTTCTGATTTCCGTATTAATTAGTATGTATATTTAAAAAAAAAATTTTTGTTCTGTCCTCTGCAGAGTCAATCAACTTGAAGTCGACAACAAAATGTCCCTGCACAATTTGGCAACCGTTTTCGGCCCCACGCTGCTGAGACCGTCGACTAGATTGGACCAAGGCAAGCAGAGGGATCTCCTAGCGGCGGGCACAGTTGACGTGATGGCCCAGGCCGGAATTCTTTACTGCCTGCTGCAGCACCGACAGCTCACCTCCCGGATTACGTCCGCTGCAAAAGATGCCAGCTGATTTCAACCTAACATGCCAATCATCTGGGACTAAAATTTTATTCCATTCATCATTATCGGCGCTAATTACGAAAACCGATATATTTTTTCAATATTTTTTTTCAAGTCAATAGTAGTGTACAAAAGCTGATAATACACAATACCTTCTGACTTAATTGTTCTCTTTATCATCACCTATGTATCATTCCGAGCTTTGAGGCGCAGGACCAAGATTTCAATCTCTTAAGCCTCTGGCGAAGAATTTCTCGTATCTAAAACAGTCTGAACTTTCCCTATCAATACAGGAGATTCTCGTTATCCAACGGTAATTGATATTGGAAAAATACCTCTTCAAACGAATCAGCTTCAAATAGAAATCAAAAACAATGCAAACAGAGAGATGTGATACAAATCTTTTCAATTATCTAAAATTATAGTTGATGACTGCACTATTGCGCATTTTGTTATAACCGGATTTGCCGGTCTTGGATGGCGAGAAAACCCTGTGTAATATATATATATATGTATGTATGGACAGTGAAGCATTGATAATATATGATTTAAAAATTTAAGATTCACGCAGTTTATAATATAGTCAATTAGTAAACTTAAATCAACATATGTGTATTGCTCGCACGTTGCCTGCTTTTGTAGGAACACTCATATCGACATCTGGCAAGCGTATTATGTTGTCTCAGTCTCGCCTTACAGTTACAGCTTTGTGATCCTCACCGGAGCCCGTCCGCTCTTAAGAGACTTGTGAGTTGAGCCGTACCGAAATGAAAGATTTGCGAGTGCAGCGGTAGTAGTAGGTTTACTCATGTCTTCAGAAACATTACTTTTATACATCACTTACCAGAAAAATCTCCAGTAATTTAACCGCACCTCCTACAGCATGACTTCGTGGCTTTTCTCTATCCGTCTTCTAAGGGCAGTCAGACTGTAGAAAATGGTCTTACAACCGATTTAGTCAGTGAATTATGACAAACTTCCGAATAGAGACGTAACCATTGTATAAATATTTTGAATGCCACTATATATCATGAATTATTCATCTATCGCGGTTTAGATGACTAGTGAAAACTAATGATAAATCTTACGGATTGCCTCTCGTTGAAACGTGCAACCTTTGATCAACGATCTATGGATATCAAAGCGAGTATGTTTGTAGTGCGAATGTTAGAAGATAATCCGATTCAGACCGGACATTGAATGATTGATGTGTCTATAGACATTTTTTTATACTGCTAGCCAAACTTTGGGTTGTAGAAATAAATAGTTATTACTTTAAACGAACAATGATCGAAAGTAAATATACACTAACAGTCCACGCCTTGTTGATAAAAATATTAAAAATAATCATTGCTGCCATTAGGATAATAATAATAGTCGTTCAAAAGTTTGCCTTATATAGAAGGGTTAAGTAAACTTTTCATTTTTTTTTTGCCGAGTAAGTGCAGTAGTTTCTGAATAAATGAACCGGAGAATCATTGAAATGCACATATTTGCATAATGTAGCAGATTAGAAAATAAGAAAATTTCATTTATTGGAGGTTTCAACGATACAAATTATAAAATTGGGATAACTTAAAAATTACAAGGTATTTAGTTCTACAAGATTAATATAATGCCTTTCCACCAAGTATTGACAGTGAACACCCTAAAAGTGATATAGATATACTTGATTACTACAGTGGAACAGAATAGTTATGACCATAGTGTGATGCTGACATAGCAATCAACTATATCTTATAATTCTTGTGATACAAAATACTTTGTAAATTTTCCGTTATTATATTGAATTTCTATATGTGAAGTAAATGCGAATTCAATCAAGTAATTTAACGAAGCCAATTGGACTTAAAAAGAAATTATTATTATTGGATTATAAAAGAAATTGAAACTTACTCTGACAATGCCGAAATAGCTATTAATATCTCGTAATTCTCAAGGAACTAAACCCTGCTATTTTACTTTGATATAGTGGAATTCTGTCAAGTAAATGTCAACTTCATCAATACATATAATGTTGGATTTTTTTGACAAATCAATATCAACGTAGAATTGTTTGGCTCGGTGCTTGCTTGTCTTTGAAGGGAATAAAAAGTTATATCACATGTCATCTTCTGAATTTTTACATGCTACATACAATAGATTTCTTTACTTTATTTTTAATTGACACTTAACTCTCAGTTTCAAATTGAACTGCCTCGAAAAATTGCCCTGATAGTATTCCTTGTAAGATTGTTATTAATTAAAATCCATCAAAGGACTATAAAATGGGTCATAATAACATATTTTTACTGTTGATCGACGCTGAATAAGCAAAACTACACATAAATATATATAGCGAGCATGATCGATAAATTGACAGTTACAAAATCTTTTTTTTGTCAAACAGTATTTTCTACGGTTAAGAGTGGTCGTAAATTGTAAAAAAATATATTGACGGAGTAATATTACAATGATTCTGGGGTTGAACTCGCGGGAGATTAATTTATTGCGTCGTTATCTATGTACAATAAATACTACATTTAATTAGTGACTAATTAGAAGTTATGCGAACGTCAAGCACAAGGGATATGCGGTGCCACTAGACTTTTCTAGTTCCCTTTGTTTTACGGTGTTTTAAACATAGGACACATTATACACGTTAACTAAACGGAAAGGTTACGGTGAAATCTTTTCTGAGAGGCTGAACGGAGATAATATTACAATCAATATTAAGATTTCAGCTAAACCCAATGATTAGGTGATATTTCTGATTTGAAAATGGCAGGGAGAAGTCATCTGCGTATTTAACAAACAGTCGAGCAACCTATTCCATCTTTATTATTGGCTTTATAAAAATACTAATTGTTTTGTATTGTTACGAAATTGTCACATTTATCTAACGGATCAATTTAAAACCATTCAAAAATGTAAAACATGAATGAAAATTCAGCTCAAGCATTCATAGATATGTACAACTGTGACGAAAATATGTATTTTAGCAGCCTTTTGTTGTTTCCGAAGAAATGTTATAATTCAATATCAAATAAATTTTGTGAAATGAATTCTGATGTGCATACATTTATTTTTGTATGACAGTGTCGGATCGAGTAACTGTTTCGCTTTTAGGGTGTTCACTGTCAATACTTGGTGGAAAGGCATTATATTAATAAAAACACAATATTCATTTGTACTTCATTTCACTTTATTAATTAGGTCAGGACCGGTTTCGCTCATTGCGAGCATTATCAACTGATTCAGTTGACAATGCTCGCAATGAGCGAAACCGGTCTTGACCTAATTAATAAAGTGGAATGAAGTACAAAGGAATATTGTGTTTTTATTAAGAGTAACTGTATCACGTGATCATTTGCTTTCTCAATAGCCTGCAGAGTAATGGAAAAAAATATCTCGCAGAGAATCCAATTCAAATTA
This sequence comes from Himalopsyche anomala, assembly GCA_031772345.1. NCBI lineage: Eukaryota > Metazoa > Arthropoda > Insecta > Trichoptera > Rhyacophilidae > Himalopsyche > Himalopsyche anomala. The sequence continues at coordinate 5,650,137 of CM062835.1, read as the reverse complement.
AACAGTGAGTCGTCTGTTTGACGAATCTACTCTAACATATTTACCGTGTCTATTTTTATCCTTCCCAAATGTATCTTTTATATATTTGACATAAACTTTTTACTTGTTCACAATTTGCTGTGAATCTTGACCTTAATATTGACGAACAGTGAAGGGCTGCCGTAGATATCTCTGACATTTTAACATTTTTACAGTCCTCGAGATTCACGCATAAACTTACGCCTCAATGTTAGTAGTTTTTATTAAACTTTGTGCGTATTCATTTGATTACCTACGCTAGCACGTATTCTTAAGAAACTTCCATAATATGATACAATTAGTTGTACAGGCTCGCCGCAGACTATATCAAATATATTTTTTAAAGGTATTTGAATTTTTTCTACTTTTGTAATTTACGAACAAACAATCGTTATCATAATACTATTACACTATATTGTAGCAAATAAAAACGCGCAATTTTTAGGTTATAATAAAGAAAACAAATTAGCAGATAGGTTTACACTTTAAATATAATGTTTTTATTATGTACATTTTTCACAATAGTCAGATCACAAAATAAGATTTTAATCTGTCTCTTAACCCATTCCCTGCCGTAAGCTAAGTTTTGCAATTTTCAATCATAACCAGCTTAATTCAATCTCATTTGCAGTTATAGTGTGAAATAATTGAAGACGTCACTAGAGCAACGCTGTATGGTACATTTTGGACTGCAAGAAGTTGAGTGCATACATATGTAGATATATAACAATGATGTGTGCCACATTACGCACATTTTGGTGTATTCAGAAGTCTAAAATTCCATCCCCTGATGAAGCTACGGCATATTGAAATACGCCCTGTTAAACAATGCTGTACAGAAAGCAAGTTTTTCTCAGCCCCTGTCAAATAACCAAAATATTCCCTACAGCAGTGTTTGAACGACGTCTTCAATTGCATTTTCATTTTTTTTTTATTTGAATGAATTTTTTTGCAATCTGAAATTGAATCAATTGTTGAGGAGCAAAATTGTCTCCTCAGTGTTATTTAGTTCTTCACAGATTCTTATCAAATTTAACATTTTCTTTTCTAATTTACCAAAAAAATATTGCTAATTCTGTATAATGTTCCATGTTAACTTAAGAAATATGTACAAAATTGAAATTTGGTGATTTTGATGGTTAACAAAAATACTCTGTTTCGGTTCTTGACAGCTGAAATTTTGAATATCTAAAATGCTATGAAGTGCTACAAAAATTAACCAGTGTGTTTCTCTCACTTGCCTTAGGTACATATACCACCCCTGCGTTTATTGGGGTATTATATTCTCGATTACATCAAATAATCACCTAACAAAATATGCAAACATATTCATATTACTGTGCAGTGAATTATCCACGTATCATTCATCACGGGACCAATAAAAATATCTGGGGGGTTAAAGATAATGAAGAATGTCTATGCCCTAAAGAAATTTCTCATAATAATCTATGGAGTCGCCTATGCAATAGTTACGTCTGACAGTTGTTCCCTAGATGTCGAGCAAAACAATGTGCCAAAGCGGGCAGTCGTTCGCTTTTTCATTTTAGGAAAATTTGAAATTCAAAAGTCACTTATTTAAAGGCATTTCAAAGTGAATGATAATTTTTGATAAAAAGTATAAAGTTTTTGGCATTTTTGAAAACCTTAACATTGGCTGTATATAAAGGGAAAAAGCATTCCAATTAATATATCAACTGTCCAATTCATTAGTCAGGCAGGTCCAAATAACCTGTTTGTAGATAATGGCATAAGCAATATTCAAATGGTCACCATAAATGAAGTTATCATCTATGCCAGAGATTTATACATTTTATAAACATTCGTTTACATGCAGATTAGATACCTAGGTGGGTTCCTTATACATTCAGAAAATACCAACACTCTTTTCAAATCTTAAAGAAGTTTATCGGCATTATTTTTTAATTACCTGATTGCTGGACAAAACTGCAAAATTTTACACATAACTACATATTTAACTCCAATTTAGATTTTTCGCAGTTGTCTAACGAACTGGACAATATAATCAAAATTGTTTTCAGGGGTTTTGAAACTAGGCGCATCGTGTATTTTTATCTTTTTAAAAAAAAAAAAAATATGATTGACTCAATTCTGTGAATACGTTACAATGAGGTTCCACTGTACAGTGAAATGAGCGTACAAAATTACTGCAAACACAATTGCTTCCGCAGCAATGAGGCAGATATTAAAATTATTCTGGATACAGTTAGTGCGTAATTAAGAGCATTTCATAAGTTTGTTGAACAAAACGGGATGTCAAAATTCTTTGAGATATATACATATTATAAATATATCATGGGAATGATGTGAAAGACATTTTTAATTGTCGATTTAGTAATAATATAAACATATGCATTATAATCAAATCAAATACTTTTAGAGAAATTAAGTATTTTCTTTGCTTAGAGTTTTTACGTCAAGTGATAGTAAGAAATTATTTTTTTGTTTTATAGGTATATGCAGCTTTATTTTAAAATTACTAACGAACGTTGAGATTAACGTTTTCGTGACTGAAATGAAAGGTTTCGAACCGTTTTATTGTATCGTTAAAAATTCGCTGCTTACAAAACAATGTGTGTGATTTTATAAATACTTTTTTATGATAGTTCTTTTTAAGTCATCGATTGTAAAACCTAGCGTAAGATGCCCCTTGTAACATTTTTCGCTTTGATTTAATTTACTTTACTGCTGCGTTGATCTTTTTCTCTCGTGTTAAACAAAATAATGTTGTTACCCTGTTTTATAATTTTATAATCAATTGTCAAATGAAACGCATATCGAGATTGATAGTGACATGCTAGCGACAAAATTGGATCTATCGGGAATAGAAGACTAAATAACGGAACACTCGATAAATAAGTCACGTCCCGGTCATATTTGGCGGATTAAGAAGTTTTGCTGTTTGTCAAATGAGAATATTATGGTCTATTTGAATATGTATTTCAGAGGACTTGATGATCAATGATATTACAATCTGTATTATGTCAAAGAAATAAGTATTATTTAAGATTTCAACCAAAAGTGCCCAGTGGAATTTCAATATTAAATTTGAATCAGTTCACATTCAGTTCATCCGTGCACTTGAACACCTGGAGATGCCAAAAGGCTAAACCTAGGTCGTCAGTAACAAAACGTGTGCGAGTGTACAAAATTTGTACACTCGCTCACGTTTTACGCACAAGTCAATTTTATATAAAGCCTGATTTCATAAAAAGCGAATCATAAGTATGTGTATCAAATATCAGTAGAAATCTGCCAGGTCATTACTTTATTTTTATATTAAAAAAACATACATTATTTATAATTTCTAATGCCTATTAACAGCTTAATGACTGCACGTTTTTTTTTTATAAAATTTCACCTGGCGAAATAAAATTTTGCGAAAATTGTAATTTTACTAAATTCTCTATAATTTGTAAGCAAATTGAGATATCTTTACAAAATTTAATTTTCTTAGCATCCAGATACTTCGCTTATACGCATATATGCGTCCACCGGCCAGCAACCTTTGTTTTTCAATGACTCAAATACGCGTCCACGGTTGTTAAGCTGTTAATGTAGTATTAACATTATTGATACAAGCAAAGCAGTCTTAGATGAGCGGTCAAGCGAGTGATTCGTTACGATTCTAATATTCAAAGATTAATTCATTCGAGTGTTGTCATTATTGTTTACATATGAAAAAGAGCATTTATTGTGTTTTTTTATAATGAAATAGTTTATTTAAATGATTTCGTTTATTAATAATTGTTTAAACCTGTGTTGTAAATGTTTGTACTATTGTAGTTTTAGCAAATGGCGGTTGGGTTGTATCGTGTCTACATATTGCATTTACGTTATGTTTTCTTTTATTTTTGTACATATTTTTTTCACCGATTGTTAGTTGACATTGAACGTACTTATTTAACTTTGTATATTATCTTTATGCAGTATTAAAATATTAATTTATAACTCATCTTTTATTCTTCATTTTGTTCACTAGAAACTTGCATTCCATAATTTTATGTCTGTGACAATACGGGAAATGGAAAAATTACATTAAGTTTAGATCTCGAGAAGTTTGCTCAAATGTTTTGGACTTGATGAAATATCAAATATTTAACACATTGGCAATTGTTTAAATCTCAAATATTTGAGATTGCGCCACTTTGAGCTGATGATAACGTCAGCTCACAGTGTTAAGCTCCCAACACCGCCAACTAAAACTTGATAGTGAATTTTCTTAACAACCTATCAGCACCGATGTGATTGTTTTTTGTATTTGCGTTTCACAATTATTCATTTATATGTGGCTCTCAACTTTATTGTCAAAATCAACTTTATTAACAGTAAAAAGATATTTTTTATACACTTTTAAAGCACTCACTAGAAAAGAAAAAAAAACAATTTTTGCGAGTTGCAAGTTTTGCATTACAATGTGACCGCAAACCTTCAATAAATATATTTCCATTGCATCTATGAATCACTGTCTATTATCCTATGTAGTAGCGGCCAGTCAATGTGGCATTGGATCAATGCAGCCCTGATATATGCAGGGGTGGTTATATTTCATGAAATAATATTCAAACATAATACTTCTACTATTCACTCATTTTAAATTCTTCGTGTATACATGAAGAATTAAAAATAATTTAATTAAGAATTTACAATAACTACATGAAGAATTTCAAACGAGTGAATGGTATAAATGTTATGTTTGAATATTATTTCATTAAATATAACCGCCTCCGCATATACAAGGGTTGCATTGATCCAATGCCACATTGACCGACCGCCACTGATCCTATGATTATTTCTCTTATCAAAATTTTAAATATTGTCACATCTGTTAATTATTCTTCGAGTATTGCCTGAAACAGCTTTTACCTTCTCGACTCTCTTTTGTCACCTTAAGATGTGAGGTAATTTTTCAATTATCAAAAATATTATATTTATAGTTTTAATTTTTGAAAATGTTTACTACTTTGAAATTTTGATTCGTCAGTAATCCGTGGTCGGCAAACTCTGGCTTGTGGGCACTCGAACACAGGCATATTTACAGTGCTCACCACTGAAACAAACTTTTAAATATTTTGGAGTTATTCGTGTAAGACACTTGTTTAAACAAGTTCAGAATTTATAAACCGAGTACGTCATGTTACCATATCAATGGTTTTATAAACAAACAAAATGAAATGGCGATTTAGTTGAGATTTATTTGAGTTGTGTTTCTTTGATTCTTATACGACAAATACTACTTTTGTAGGAAAAGTACACATAGTTTGAGTTTCTCTATCTTCAGACACGCCTCTAGATTATATTCAAATACTTAACGCAACAAATTTCATGCTATGAAATTTATAGCAGCATTTCAAATACAACTCTTTTCTCATAATAGCCAAAATAGTCACCGTTGTAACATTCATTGGATTGAATTGTACATTAGACTGACAATTCTTTAATGAACTATTTCTTTATAGATTGAAACATACATGCTATTGTTCGTTATCGACAATCATGTTGCACCGCTGCCCTGCTAGTGTTGAGCGTCCAGTGAGCGCAATGGTCACTTATGATTCATGGCAGTGCATAGATTCATTTCAAACAGTAATACACTTACTTCATTTTGATTTTACCTGTTACTCACAATTTCTTAATCGAGCAAAATTAAGGTATAGTGCTCTAAGTAATATGCAAGCCGTCTGCGGTCCTCGTCTTATTAAAAAGTTATCAGCCACTGCTCTAGATATATTCAAAAGTTCTTTTCAAATTTATTTCATACACTTTTAGGGTGTTCACTGTCAATACTTGGTGGAAAGGCATTATATTAGTAAAAACACAATATTCCTTTGTACTTCATTCCATTTTATTTTTCAGTTGACGATGCTCGTAATGAGCGAAACCGGTCCTGACATTAAATAAAGTGGAATGAAGTACAAAGGAATATTGTGTTTTTACTTATTTCATACACTTTTGAGGCGCCGTGACGTAAGCGCGCGGGATAAAGATGCACATGACAAAATCTGTGTTTTTATGAATCTGATATAAATTGAACACATTTCTGAATTAAGAATTACTTGTTACTCAGTTGATCAACCTATCTATTTTGGAGAAAGAGAGAGAGCTAAGACAGGACAAGTGGTTAGCTTATCGCTCTTGCAGTGTGCTGTTTTTGAAATTGGATTGGTGGGAGTGAATTTCAGATGTCACACACATGCATAAATCGATTGAAAAATCAATTTATAAAAACTGTCCGTACTGGGATTTGAACGAGCGAGCATCGTTATGGTAGCCAACGACGTTGACCGCATGACCATGGACCTGGTGAATATTATTTTTTATTAAACAATACTTTATAAATAGTAATTACACCATTAACTCGATTTATGCAAGACTCGTTTTACACCTTTTCACTGTAACACGATCAATAAAAATACATTTTTTCAATAACAATCAAATAGGGCACAAAAATCAATAATAGATTATTTGCCAAGGATATACCCAGAAGAATCTGCTGCTTAATATGAATGATTTTGAAACAATGAAACAAATGGAATCAAAACTCATTAGATTTAGCAGCGACAAAGAGGAATATTAAAATTGTTATCCCATTTTAATTTTTATACTGAGTGCATTACATAATATTAAAAAAATATATGAATCGGTATTGTAAAGTAATAATAAATAATATCTTTACCCCACTGTACCATTTTTTGTTATATATTGATTAACGAGAATATTCATATATAATATGTATTTGTCGGAGGACACTTGATGTGACCTTTTTTATAACCCATCTTTCATTTTTGTATGTATTCTATGCCTCGATTTACATGAAAGTTTTTGTAACTTATTTTCCCCAGAAATGGAGGTATGGGTGTTTACTAATTTATAGTTCACACAGGAAAATAAAAATCAAAAACACCAACTATAAATTGGGATTCCCCACCGTTATCTCTTTCATGCCTTCGTATTATTCCGCAAATCCTCGCAAATAACAATACAATACTTGTTTTTGCTGAAAGCTATAATAGTTTGCGATAATGTAGATTTATTTTATAATTCTGTGAAACAAACTGTTGTAAATTATCTAATTATTTTGTTGTATCTGTTCTATTTTGCAATACTATCATTTACCTAAAAATACTCTTGTGAAAAGCCAGGGACGGTAGAAGCTCTAGTTGATTTCCAACAATCATGAGACTGTCCCGATAATGGATAACTTGTGAAGAATTAATTACAAACCATATCAGCTAAAGGCACACATTTTTTTTCCATTTGTAAACTGCATTCATGGCGATCTACTTTTTTTTAAGAGTTTTGCAATCATTTTATTTGATCTCGTGCACATGTTAAATTCGAGTTTATCTTAAACATTTATGATTTATGTCTTCATTTGGATTATTTTTGTAAATTATTTATTATCATGTTTTAAATGCCTAATTTATTTTATTGTAAACAACCTTTTATTTAATGAGATTATTTAACTTTTTGTCTTAAAAATAATAATATATGAATTATATTATTAATTTAATTTATATAATTATGAATTATATATATTTCACTTCTGAGTGAATCCAAAGTATATTACCTTTCAATGTAATTTTTAATTCACATGGGTATAAAATGGTGATTTTTTTCTGCTCGCTTACTGTTGTAACTCCGCTATATTTTCATAAAAAAACAATTGGTTTCTCGCTAATCGTAATTATTTACTTTAAAACTGCTATTGACTTCTCAAAAGATTTTTTTAATCCCTCATAACGACACAACCTACATAAAAGTATTCATAACACGAGGATATGAAATTCATTATTTGTAGGTTTTGTATTGTATCCAAAAAAATATCTGATTGCTGTCAACAAAGAATTTGAATTCTCGGCATAAAGTAAACCATCTGCAATGGTCCTTCAGAAAACTGATTTTAACATTTATATACTTTACGAGGGTCACGAAATGTCGCGCTCTAAACAAATTCTTCTTTAGCTAAAAAAGTTTGTATGCAAGTTTGCAGCTCTTAACGAAATTACTTGATTGTGATGTTCCGTGGCCCTCAGGTTAGACTGATTTTTAATAATTTTTGATTTCTTCACTTATATTCAAATAGTGTAATTTTTTCATTCATTGTATACAAATTGACATATGACCATTTTGACATTCTTGACATTCCTTAGTTCTTTCTTGTCATAGAAAGTCACAATGCTTTGCTTTTCATACCATGGAGACAATGAATTATTTTGTGCATAATACAGTTAACCCTTCTATAACGTCATGATAGGGACTACGCTATAGCAAAAACATTTTAGAACCGCAAACGCGAGTGATGTAAATACATGCATTGACAATTTTCGTTGTTTTTGTCTGGTGTTGTCATGCGTAATAAGCGAACCTAGGGTAGCTCAACACGGAATTTTTTTAGTTCATTTTTTAAAATCAGTTAGCATATCAACTGTGGAAAGGAAAAAGGACGTAACCCACACATCAAATTTTACAGGAGGCGCTAAAAATGTGTTGATGATTTTGTGACATATGAAAATTATGAAATTATGAATTATACACAACCTTGAAGTGCATGGAGACTTCTAAACTGGTGTTAAATTGACATAATCTAATATTAATTAAAGAAGTTGTCTAGGAAAAACTTTCATTTCAGTATTTTTTCTTGGTTTTAATTTTTTACAAGGTCATCTTTTTCAAACTTAAAAGCTAAATTTAGATACTAATTTGGCATTTGCAGCTTGCATCTTTTTGATTGAGCATTGAAGTTTGACACATTGTGATTATCGGAAAAACCTGTTTTGAGAAACTTTGGGTTACGTCCTTTTTCCTTTCCACAGTCGATATGATAAATAAATAATAAAAAGATAAATATAAATTATAAAACGTTTTCGGGAATATGTTTTATTTTAGGATACATATTAATATAAAAAAAATATATATAAAAAACAAACAATTATTGTAGAAAGCAAAAAAAATGGTAAACATTAAATTTTGTAACTATGCATTTAATTACTGTCAGTGTCATCCAATATCACGTTCCATCGAGACTTTTATAATAATGTGCTTTTTGTTCTAGAGAAATTTGTTTCCAGTCTTTCCTTGTGTCCATTAGACAACATGGCTTAGAAATAAAAATAAATCTATAAATAATTTGATCATTTTCTTTCACAGTTTGTAAGGATATAAAAAAATTCAATAAAATTTAAAACCCACAAAGTATTGAATTACAACAAATCAATGCTTACGGGAATAATTATTACATGTTATTGGATATAAGATAATGTTATTGTTTAGATTAAAAGATATACATATATTACATAATTCAATAGTTTTATTATAAAAAAATAGAACGGTTGAAAACCCCTGAAAAGTGTATACATAATGCATTAAAAAAATGGACGCTACATGAAGACACCGCCGCGAAAGATTTAGGAAATAACTCTATAGAAGTGGACGCTATAGAAGGGTTGACTGTATATACATATCTCCAGAGCCTTATGAGAATTTTCACAGCAAACAAAAAATATATAAAATAATTATCTGGAAATATTTAGAAATCATTTGTTTTTTTTTTTTTGCTGATTCATGATGTGTATACAATTACTTATAAGTGCGTGTATGTATTTTTTGTTATATTTTGATAAAATGTGTTTTTAAACACCTCAAATATAAATAAAACAGTTTGAATAATGTTCAATCGTTTACCCCAGCTAGAAACAAAAATTGACAAACGATGCCACAATTCTTAACGATGGATTTAGCGCTCAGAGAGCCCAGTGCGCAATACAATTTGGAGGCTCTGCTTTTTATATCAAAGTAGCTATAATGTAATGATGCAAAATTCTGTGTAAAATAGAGGTAAATATTGGAAACTAAATAAAATATACATGGGATATATTTGAAGTCCCTTCGATTCGGAGTCCCCGAGAGTACTCTTCGTGCTCTCGTGGGGTAATCTGCCACTGACTATTCCTATGACACACGGTCATAAGTTTAAAGATGCTTATTTGCGACTCTTGGCTGAAGTCTCATGTCAATAAGAGGTAAAAGCTTTCTTCATTGCATTGCTATTTTTTGCTGCTTTTTTTGTTACATATTTTTCAACCAAAGACTAAAACAATGAAATCTTAAATTAATTATATGCTTAATCAAAACTCGCATGGAATATTATTTATGACAATTTTTTAAACATATTTGATAGAATATGAAGACTAGAATAAATTTATGCCACAAAACATAAAAAAAAAACATACCATAGAAAATACGATAAAAAAGATAAATATCGAGTATTTATCAAAGTAGTGATACTATAATTTCATTACAAAATAATTCTTTCTTGTGGACTATTCGTGATTTACCTTCATCGAAAATATTTTAAGACAAACATATACAGTCTGCGCAAGAATGTTTCACGCACCTTGCAAAAATGCAGTTTTGTATTTTAAAATGTTCTTTAAGAGTACAAATAAATTAAATCTTAATAAATATCATTACAAATTTGTCATTACAAAAATAAAAAACAAATATATTTGAGTTGTGAATACATGCTTAGACAAATCTGTAATGATGCATATTAAGATATAATTTATCTGTACTCTTAAAGCACATTTTACAATACAAAACTGAATTTTCGTATTAGCACAAATATAATGTGACATGTTTATTCAGAGCAGGATTGAAAAGAATCAATCAAACGTAAGATAAAAGTTGTTATTATTTTATATACTTTTCAAAGAATTACACAAAAATTTTCGCTCAATATTTAAAAAAATGATGACATAATGAGTATAAAAACATATTTTATATTGATTATAAATATAATACCTTTTCACCAAGAATCTCAAAGGTGATAAGTGCATGCGTCAGTCAAATGAAAACAATTTTAAAGCCGAAAACCATGAATAACTCTTATTGAGTTATTTTAAATCACAGATAATTTAATCTCGATCTCGTAAACTTCACACAATTTACACTAACAATGTTCTAGCAGTAAGTTACCTTATTATTTATTAATTTTCTTGATGTAATAAGAATATTTTTTGTTTTGTAAAATATTGTTAAACAATTATAATTAACTTAAACTGTACATTCAAAAGATTTGAAAAATTTAATACAGCTCATTATACTCGAAATATGTTAATATCACAGATCCATTGTTGTCATTGGCTGGCTTACTGGAATTTTTAAGCATATCATTTCATTATCAGCTGCACTATCTATGTGATGTAAAAAATGTGTTAATAAATATCAAATGAGTCAAAGTCCACTATGATTTTTAGGGCTATGGGTTAGCAAAAAGCATCTTAGAAAGAAAATATTTAGTGTGAAGAACAGATGAATCAAAATCTACATTGCTATTTGAATCACACCGAGTCCGATTAAGACAATCGTAACTCAACGTAAAATTTGAAACATGTCACAGTTTTCGGTTGACTGTGCTGTGAAAGATGATGCATCCTGTTTGTTTTTTTTCGAAATGAACATACATATGCCAACCCTCCCCTCCAAATATTCCAATTTATTTTTAGTTTATGTAAAAAATTATTATTAAAATTAATAATTGTGCAAAATTGTGTTAGACGTGACTTAGATGGATTTGATATTTATCGACGTGCATATTGCCAATGCTGTATCAATGTACTAAACAGTTGAAAGTATTGATTTTTTTGTCCACTATAGTAGTAGTCATATCTCTTGAATATATCGTGACCAAATACTTAGTATCAACATATTATATTTTAATAAAACACAATGTTTCCTTTGATAATTAGTCGTAACCGCAAAATCAACAACAAATATGCTATAGAATGGATAAAAATTGTCTTAAAGAATATCACGTAAATATTAAACACATCAGTACTATGAAATATAAGCAGGCATGGACTATTTGTATTTTTTGTTTCAATGGACTGTTGTATTTAAAAATCGAGTGATTCTCATTTGCATCAATGTGAAAAAATACATAAATACATAACCTTAAATTATAAAATACCTTCAGCAAATTTTTTAACCCTTTTTTCACATGCCTTCTGACACATAGTGTTAGTTTGTATGATTATTTAAATTGTCTATCAGCCATTTTTTAACTCTTAACTTGAGTACTGAAACGTCAAAAATAGAATCGAGGAGCGTTGGGGTACAAAGTAGACTATGTAGGGCAGTGGTTATTAACGGGGGCGGTACCGCCCCCCTGTTGTGCGTTTAAAAGTCTGAGGGGGGGGTTTTTAATTTTTCAGAATTCGGGTGGCGCTATTATTAAAATGTTAATATGACTTACATGGCAATAAATGGCATTTTGAGGGGCGGTAGATAATTTATTTTTGCTAAAGGGGGCGATTCTTTCAAATGGTTCCCGGTAAATTGCTCGAATGGAAATTGCTCGAATAACAAGATAATCAATTTGTTTCCGTTTGTTTTGTCCGTTTGTTCTGTCTTAGCCCTAGTCTTCTATGTGTTCTGGAAATATATAGAAACAGTTTGAGTAACTAATTAATAAGCAGTTCTCGTAGAAACACTTCTGTTGAGATAAACTCCATTAAAAGATCATATGTTCCGCATTTGGAGCGAACACGGTTAAAATAAATACTTACGAAAATTATTTTTATATTTCACTCTCTAAACAAGTGTCGCACAAGATAAAAATGAAATTCGTAGAAAAAGTCGTGAAAAATCGTTTAAATAACCAAACAATTCGAATAATTTGTAATTCGAGCAATTTCCATTCGAGCAATTTACCGGCTACCCTTTCAAATGGGTAAGAAACACTGATGTAGGGCGTCCAATCTCGGAATCTTGTCCAATTTTGTGAAACCGTGATTGTGATTAGTACCGTCACAATCGCAGGATTTCGGGATTGAGGATAAGAAACGTTTGTGAAAACAGGTAATTAGACCAAATGTTAGAAATCCTAGGCCTAGACAAAAAGTTCCCATCTTTTTTTGTCATTTTAGGAAATTCACAAATTCCTGGCTTATTGAAATTGGCCACTGACAAAAATTATTGAAATCCCCGAAAGAGCTAAAAAAAAAGGTCTCAAATGTTTTTATTTCAGGAAATACGTAATTTCCCAAGATTTAAAAATTGATGACCAAAAATTTTAATGGTGAATGTTCAATGCCAGGATTAAAAAAAAGAAGGGTTCGGGATTGGATGCCTTAGTACAAAGCGACCCTAGACAAACTTGCGTAATACTTGGATTGCATTTATTTAGCTATCAATAAATATCAACTAGATCTTTTCAGTATTTAGCAAATTAATTAAATAAAAAGAATTTCGCAATGTGAATTCACCCCATATGAACCCGAGGGTTGAGCAAGATTTTTTTTGCACAACTTCAACATAAAACGGCGAATGGTGTTGGAAAATATCTAATCTTGTCCACAATGTGATTTCGGATCATCGATTTTATATTTTTGCCATAATGTGAATTTCAAATACATCGCGAATAGGGATTCCAATCCAGATATTCGAATATTCGATATCCGGATATTTGAGGAAATATCCGAATAGTATTCGTAATCATTTTTAGTGAAATATGTTACAAAATCTACGAAAGATCACATCACAATTTCTTCACACTTAAAGAATAATTATGAATTCCCCAAGTAGTGGTGTTTTCGCCTTCACCCAACTCGGGTGGCATCAATATCTTTTTGCGTACGAGTTATACGATTATTTAGTAAAAATTCGAGACCACTGTCTACTAGCAAAAACATCCGGTTATTTCTTGTTTATTAAAATATGTTTTTTTAAATCATAGTTTTAAAAATATTTTGTATATGATATATTTGGATCAATTAAAAAAAATAACAGAAAAGTTAGACGTGTTGTTTAAAACACTTCTAACAATAAAGCCAATGTCAACTGCTGCTAAACGAGTATTTTCAACGTCAGGAACAATTAAAACAAAGTTAAACAAATTTAAAATATGAAACATTTAATGCCCTATTTTTTTTGAAATATGCATTTTTGAAATTTGAATAAATGACTTTTATTCCAAATGAGCTCGTTTTTAATATAGGTATTATTTAATGTAATATTTTAGTATAAACATATTAAGTATGTATATACTAAAAACTATCCGAATACATCCGGATAGTTTCAGTTTTACTATTCGATATTCGAATAGTTGGAATCCCTAATCGCGAACGATACATTCTGGCCCTGCTGCGAATTATTCATTAAGGCGACAAATTAAATAGTTGAATTCTTCATCAATTATTAAGAATATTGCCAATTATCGAATAACGCTCGAGAAGTATTTTTAATGTTTTTCAGACAAGCTTGTCGAATATCAAATAAGCCTCAGTCCATTTTAGAGTTTACAGATAATTTTTGATTCTATGTCGGCAGGGGAATATCTGTATGCAGACTTTGGTTCATTTAGAATCAAAAGGTACAAAAAAAAAATGACAAAGTGGACTTAGGCTAATATGATATTAATCGACCCATAACGATACCGTAGACCAGGGCTTACCAACCCCGTGCCCATGGGCGCCCGCCAACTAATTTATCAAATCGTTAAATTCCTAGGATTTTGGATCTCAAATTCGTCAATGAGCTAAAAAAAAAGAAATGAGTCACGATGATAATTTGGGTAAATCGGTAAATTCGTTATAGGGTTTTGAGATTTTCAAATTCCTCGGTGAGCTAAAAAAAAAAAGTCACGGTGATATTTTGGGCAAATCGGTAAATTCCTGGGTTTTGAGATTTTGAAAGAATGTGGTGCTCGCCGCCCTTCCCAATATTTTAGATTGCGCTCTAGGGTCCAAAAAGGTTAGTAACCCCTGCCGTAGACTGATCGTAATTTTTTTAATTTGTATTTATGCAATTACTGTAAGTAGTGTTAACAAGTGTTTAGTATTTATAATATTGTATGAATAACTTGCAGCACTCGACGTCGCTTTATTTGTGAACTCTTCTTTTTTGAATTGTTTGTTTTCTATGAATGTGTAGTGTGGATGCGTCTAGTGTTTGAGGGGCCAACATTTTGAATGTGCTCAAGATAATTTTTATTTGGTCTCGCGAATAAAAGAGACAATGAATAAATAAATTATCAATAATGATAACATTTGTGTTGAGCAATATCCAATAAGATTCGCTACTCCCAATAAAGTGCTTCTAAATCATTTATGTATAAATAATGTAGGTTTAATAATACATGTTTCATAATATAGTATAATCAAAATATGTTTCAAATTGTATAAATAAAAGTATTATAAAAATATTTTGGTTTTTAATTATCTCCAGTTTATTAAATAGTCGGCACTGGTTAAACATGTCAGTCACCCGATAATGTCGATTTGAAATAATTGTCATCAAAACAATCCATTCCGGTGAACAAGTCCCACAAATTTGTTAAAGTAATGTGACCTGTTCTGATCCTTAGAATAAATTATAGAAACTACAATTTGATTGATATCTATCTCATTCGTAGGCATTACAGGTGACACTGGTGGTCGATTCAGTAGTCTTGAGCTTCAATTAATTGGGGTTATGCTTATCTGATCAGTTAACATTTTTTATCTGATCAGGTTTTGGACCTCGGTGTTTTAGCAGTTATTGAAAACCAAACATGTGAATGTGGAGGATCGGGGGGGCTACAGGGTTTTCAGTAGGAGAACTATCCGCAAATGTCATTCAACAATTTTTTTCATTATTGGTATCTGGTTAAAATAAGTTCAAATGTATTGAATATTTTTTTTTCCACTCGTATCAATTACAATGGTATTCTGAGCAAAGAATCAAATGGTTTTTATGAACATTTTAATGTGAAACCGTATGCCTGCAATGGATACAAAAGGGTCGTTTTAGGGGCTGGATCAGCTCGCGCAGCACGGGCGCTAAGTTCTGCATTCTTCTTTCCAACAGTTACACTTGTCACGTGCACTTGAAAATTATTACCAATATGTACTATTGTTCTAATAATTCTAACCTTGCAAAAATACCTAAAATTACAATAAATTGCGAAAAAAGAAACTTTATACATATATTATATAACATGTAAGAGAAAACCTGGGTCATGATAAATGTTTTCACCGTTATCATCCTTTAGAAGTTTTTAAAATACAGATAATAAGGTCATTATTGTATATATTTCGAAAAAAAATTATACCGTTGCTATAAATTTAGTAAAAAAAAATATAATTGCAAATATTAGTTTTCCTTATGATACTGTAAATCTATTGTAGACCTGGTGGAATATTTTTTATTTTTTTCGTGGACCAGAAAGGGTTAACCCACACTGCCCTTTTGGTGACAGTAATCAAGATTCAGAGCATATTTTCTGGAATTGTCCGATTATGTCCGTAGAAAGAGGTATATTGTTTTCATTATGTAGAAATAACCATGATGGTCCTATCGGGCATCCAGATCTAGTTTCGTCTCCAGAAAATTTCTGTCACTTCAAAAAATTTGCTACTTCTTTTGGAGAAAAAGTTTACCTTCCCTGCCCCTCACCATTCAATCCTTAATCACGTCTGTTTCAAAATTAAAAGTTGTTTATTAGTGCCATTAACTATTATTCTTGCTTATTATTTAATTTTTTTTATTTGTAGTTATATTAATAATTTAATTAACCTTTATTAATATCTATATTTTTAATTATTTATTGTTGCCTATCAAATTGTATCTAAAAAATGTATCTTAACTGTATCATTGAGGAGATAACATCTTCAGTGTGATGCAGAAAGGAAAAAAACAAGTTTATCGAATAAAAAAAAAAAAAAGATTGGTTAGGATGATCCGCCATGTTGCTATAGAACAGTTTCATGTCTTTGTGTAACGTGGAACCTCACATGAACCATGGTGTTCCTGTGATCATGCGAAGTGCTTCGTTTTGTATTGTCTGTAGTGTCCGTATATGATTCATGTCTGCGTGTGCCAATATTTGGCCATGCGTTGGTCATGATCAGTTTTGTTATCGCGGTGAAAAACTGTAGTTTTGTAACAGTCATCAGTTTTTTCAAAGGAAATAAATACGATAAAAAGTATTCTTCTTCTTTGGCCATATTCGCTACCTATGTGGAGCATATGACCTCCACGCGGCAACTCCATGTTTCCCTGTCTCCCGCCAATTGCTTTGCTTCCTTCCGTGACATGCCAGAGTACATCCTAAGGATAGTAGCCGATGTATAAAGTATATGTAAGTAAAACTTCAATCTTATCTTTAAAAGGATCAAGGTATTTGAATGAAAATTTTGCTATTATAAAAGGACAGAGCATTTTTTGACGTGCTGTGAACGTGAACCGGGCTCGATGGATTAAACGGAATTACCGAAAAAACAGCATTTCGGTAAAATGATTCCTTATAACTCCGATAAAAACGGAATGGTTGGGATTGTTAATGCTGTACAAAAATAATAACTTTATTAACTTATACTTCAAAAAACCAAAGTAACTATTTTATATACCTAGCACAGTAGTACATACCTACATTAATCAACACTTTTTTGAATAGCTAAAGAGCGTCAGCTACAATGTAGGTAATGATAAACAAATCAATTCAAAATAAATTTTATTTTATTATACACACAAACATTACTTAGTATTTTTTTTGAATTACAAAAAATGAAAAAACTGCCAATAATCAAAAATAAAAATTGACACATTCTTTAGATACATTTAAAAAAACGAAAAAGGAATAACGATTGCGTTTAGATCACTATCTGTGATCACTTCATCTTCTTAAAACTCATTAGCGGCACAGGTGTCCAGATGGACACACAAATTTTGTTCTCCGTGTGCCAAGGTTTTTTTTTTGTTTCAAAAATAATTTCTTTTCATTTATTATGTATCAGCATGTTAAATAAAAGTAATAACTACATTTTAAATTGAAATATTACTTTTACTTTCGTAGAAAACAGCTGTGTCCACACGGACACGCTTGGCACTTATGGTTTATTTTTAAATTTTACATGAATTATTCAATATTGTTAAAATATAATAAAACGTTAATATATTTAAGATTCTTTATTTCTATAAAATATTAACAGTATGATAATGTTCGAAACATATAATACACAAGCCAACATCGTATTTTTCACACTGCGTTCTAACTGCCGATGTCTTTTTTTTACAGTGAAATCCAGCACATCGCCTTTTTTTCAATTTTTTTGATGAAATGTTTCAATCCATCAAATCCTATATCATCTAGAACCTTTGATTTTGATGTGCGTGGTTTCAAATTACTTCCAATTGTGATATCTTTAAATTTTTTTAGATATACATCCACAGTTTCTCTCCGGAAGTCATGTTGTGATACTTTACTTCCACTACTTCGTTTTAGTTGCCATGCATTTTGTACACAAATATCTATCATACAAGATAATAAAGCCCAATACCATTTTTTATTTCTGATTTTTATTCCATAAGTTCCCATATTCTCGTCCATTCTGTCAACACCAAACATAGTTTTGTTGTATTCGCTAACAATAAACGGTCATTGAATTTGAATACTTTTCTTATCTTTTCGTGAATATCGCTTTACTGGTCCAATAGGAGAAACCCCATATACATTGGAAGCTAAGGATACGACTGAATTGTCAAGCTATTTACAGACAAAAACTCCATCTTCCTTGCTAATCGCAGATTCATAATATCCTCTATTTTCTTTTTTCAGTATGTTATTTGGTTGCATGTGCAGTTGCTTGTAATTGCCTATGATTTAAATTGTCGATAGTTCCACCACAATCCTCATCTCCTGAATCTTCATCTGTTAAAACTGCAGGGTCTGGTGGTGTTATAAATAGATTATATTCGGTAACGTGTTCATCATCGCTTGCATCATATAGTGCATCTAATGCATTATTAATTAGTGTTTCTCTTGCAGCATCATTGGACATATCCCTAAAATTGAATAATTTTTACATATGTATTTACAAAAATTAAAATAAAAGTATTTTGAAAAAAATATATAAAATATTTTTTAGTGGTTTGTGACACACGTGTCCAAATGAACACATTGGATTTAAATGCTCAATAAATATACCATAAACAAAATTATCACCATTCTTGGATATGTTAACGTAAACGATGTATGTTTATAATTCATTTAATGAAAGAAACATTATTCTTCGAATCAATATTATCAGAAAAAAATACTTGAAATAAATGATGACACACTTTGACAACCGATATTATTTTAATTTAATTAGCCAGAACTCCAAAGTGACGTCTTAGTGAAGCAATGAACCTTTGTCAACTGATATATGTAAAACAATATTTATGACTATATCCATTGACAATTTTCTGATCAATCGTAGATAACAATAAATGCGTGTCCAATTGGACACCTGTGTCATTAACGTGAGCAATTGGGTTCGGCACTAATGAGTTTTAAGCAAGCTAAATGATGCACGAGTTCATGCGACAGCAAAAATCAGGAATTCTTGTATAGCCAATTTCACGAGGATTTTCATTCAGAACAACTAAACAAATTTTCAGTTTTAATCATGCCTTGATTTTCGAGTTCGATGGTCTCTCCATTTTCTTGGTTTGCATTGGCGGGTTCGTTGGCAGGTTGCTGAAAAACGGCAAAAAATTAATCAATCATGTCGATAGTTATGATAATTGTGGTTACAGTACATCGTACAGTTCGAACAAGGTCGCCAAGTAATGACGCAATTCGATTTTTCATAAATATTATGTTTGTGATTGAAAATTTGTGCTCCTGTGGTTTCTTATTCGATTTTCGTTGAACTCGTTTTAAGAGAATGTGTGTTATGATACTAATTCCCTCATTTTTTTTTTGGCTGTAAAAATAAAAAAACATATTTTATATATATATATATATATATATATTTATACAAGTGTATTTATTATCCTTGTCCAATTAGAGTCCAATTTTTAGAAAGAGGTGGTGCTCGTGGCTCTACCATTATTTTAGAATGCACTCTATTGTCAAAAAAGGTTCGGGACCCCTGCTTTAGAGTAGGCCAATACAATTATCATGTGTATATATAGAGCTTTAGTTTATTTACTTTTATAGAGATATGCAATCTAACACACATTATTTAGATTAGATACAGCTCTTCCTATATTTTCTTTTCTTTTTAGTAAAATAATGCGATTGGACACAGAGCTTACATATAAAAATTGGATTCACGCAGAAACAACAAATCAGCCGCTCATTATATACGTTACATACAGGTGCGATCACAGTAGAAAGTCTAACCCTAGTAAAGCCAACCAACCAAGGTGGTGAAAGAACTGAAAGTTGTACCATTAACTGTATCACGCCTCCCACAGGAATCAACTGTCTACCTTACCCAAAAGCTATTAAATAGACAGTGTACGCTAAGTATAATTAAATTTCGGATCCCCAGCTTGTGAATAAGACCATTATAAGCAAGTAAATCTCATGTAAGAAGAGCCGCCTGTGTGGCCGAGTGGTCAGCGTTGTTGGCTTCGGTTACAGAGGCCACGGGTTCAAATCCCGGTACGGACAGTTTCATAAATTGATTTTTCAATTGATTTAAGAATTTTTGTTCCAAGGCATGGATGTATGTGATGTCTTGAACTCCCCTCTCCCACCCATCCTATCCTTTGAACGGGGCTTATCGAGAGTGATTAGCTTACCACTAGTCCTGTCCTAGCTCTATCCTTCTATCCCTACTCTCTTTGGAAAAAGAGAGGTTGAGCAACTGAGTAAAAAGTAGTTCTTGTAGAAGCACTTCTGTTAAGATAAACTCCATTAGGAGTCCATATGCTCCACATTGGGAGCGGACATGGTTAAAAAAAAATAAAAAAATAAACTATTTATATAAATTTTAATGAGGTTGAGAAGCGAGCAGACTAAAAATCTCTATTTTTTCAGTCTCGAATTTCTATAAAAGGCATTTGGGTCGACTATGAAAATAATGATAAGTGTTCTTAATTATAGTTGCGTATATTAGTAGGTACTTAGGTTTCGTCTCACATGTGATTACCAGATTTATTGATCTCCAAGCAGGGTCATTTAAACTTAAATCCCACCCTACTACACCATTCACAACCGTAACTGGTAATTTGGTCGCAGGAAAAATAAATAAATATTATACAAAAAGAGCAATTTGAGATGCAGGTACATGATGAATGAAACCGGAACGCCTGGCAAGTGACAACCCTAGTCTGACATTGCAATTCGAGATTTGTCTTCTTTCTCGGAGTGTGAAGCAAGCAAAAAAAAATCTACACAAAATTTTATGTAAAAGCCTATTTTCATTGTATTGTGTAGTGCTCAAGTTACTTCACCTTATACATTAATCTACAAGCAAATTAAGAAATACTACGACACTACTGCAAATCATAAATTATTATATAATAAAATCAAAGCTAATGTTAGTAAGAAATAATAGAATAGTAAAAACTGGACCTCAAATTCGTCTCTTCAAAGTGAACTAACATGCACAAAAAGCAGTACAGAACTGTCATCAACTGGCATACTAGATTGGTATTTCTGTTTTTATTTGTGGGGTAGTTTGAAGAAGCCCGCTGACGTATGACTCCAGGCTGTATCGCGAGGCGCAGTCATGTACGATTAGATGACGTCAGCCATCTAAAGTTTTTTTTCTACACATTTTGGGTGAAAAATGCAGGTCGGGCTAAGCCCACCTAGCCCAGTGCGTAGAACTGCCACTGCTCATAATGCTTTTTTTGCATGGTTTATTTATTTTCACGTTTTCGAAAAAGTCAAAATAATTTATCTAAATTCACTTTTAATCTTTTTTACATGACTGTTTAACATGGAACGTGTGCCCCGATATAAATTTTTATTTGCGGCCTGAACTCATGATTATTTGTTTTTATGCGGCCAGCTACAAGGTAGAGGTTGTGCATGTCTGATCTAGACCATCCCTCCCCCCCATATATTTATGTTTTGCGGATCCAATTCCTGCCTGATCCAAAGTATCCACAAATATATACTTCTGCTTGTAATCGGATGAAATATTCAGGTTACTTTTAGGGTGTTCACTGTCAATACTTGGTGGAAAGGCATTATATTAATAAAAACACAATATTCCTTTGTACTTTATTCCGCTTTATTTAATAATCTTGAAATTTATTAATCTTGGATGACTTTTTTAATTTTGTGTTATTTTAGAATCACTTATAATGTAATTGGTAATTTATTTTCAATGTCAATTGTTGTTTACACCTTTTCATTTAACCCTTTGCGGTCCTTAAAAAAAAAAGTTCCAGTTGGTCCCTAAATGTTTCAATGTTTTCTCTGTATACTAAAATATAATAGTATACAGAGACATTATATTTTTAAATGTAGAAATAAAATGTCGAGCCAGACTCAACATAGGACCCACCGGAATAAAGTCGATGTCGAGTCAGATTCGACATAGGACCACAAAAGGTTAAATTTATTTTTATATAAATAGCATTGTTAAATTATATTTCTTATCAGTTGACAATGCTCGCAATGAACGAAACTGGTCCTGACCTATTAAATAAAGTGGAATAAAGTACAAAGGAATATTGTGTTTTTATTAAAATATTCATGTATTCAATTTTTCTAAATTTTCTTTGACAAAAACTGGCAAATGATTATTTGAAGTATTCCAGGCTCGGGAAAGAACATTACACTACTGAGTAAGAATATTGAAAATTGCTTACCTGACAGTAAGAAGTTTTGTTTTCAAAAAAACAATTATGTTTTGTACGTCGGTATAATTCATATAGATAGTACAAAACATGATTCCTTCGCTGCTAATTAATGTTTGATGAAATGAACTGAAGTCGGAATCGTTATTAGGCATATTCGACATGACAACTTCTAGTATAAATGTCAGTATCATGATAGTTAAATAGTAATCGCAGTCCTTGTACCTGAAACAAGCGATCCATATATGTACATGCTAATTAAACCGCTTACTGACAACAGTGGGCTGCCAAATACGTGAAGGGCTCGCTTAATCGCAATTCGAGTAAAAAGGGAACATGTTGTGATGGATTGAGGATTTGGGAGGCTACAGGCGCAATCAAATTTGGAGCCCCCCTTTTTTGAATAACTAAAATAGAATTTAAAATATTATACAGGCTTTAAAGAATATATATTATTTTGAAGCCCCTAAGATTAGAGGCCTCCAGCGCGTGCCTCGTGCGCTTATGGGGTAATCCGCCACTGGCAACGTGTGAAGTATAATCAGTCAAAGCATTGTTCACAAAAATGTTGCGTTGAATATCTAAGAACATCTGAAAACAATATACATAAAATATCGCCATTTTTAAGCACTGATAGACTGACCATACACAAAAAAGGCTAGTTTTTCATAAGGCATTCGAAATAAATGTATTTTTATAATAAATTTTATAAGCCTCATAATACATTCAAATTTAAACCATCTAGTGAAATTGCAGCCAGATACTAATTTTATCTATATTGTTATATGGTTATTGTTTTGTTTCAATTTGACAAAGGAATCGCCTACCTCTGATTGAGGGGAAATGAAAAACACATAAGAGTCAATACCAACGGCGATTCGTTTATTCATATGACTAATGGTTCAAACCTAATTGGATTATCTGCGAGTCTTTTGTGTATTCGCCCTGCTTTCTTTTGGCAAAAAAGTGTAAGAATGAGAAAACAAGAGATTAGCAAGTATTCTAGTATGTTCATAGAAACAAATGTATCTAATGATCAGGTCGTTTGGATTCCTTCATTTGCAAATAACGAATGTCTATTATTTCATTTGGAGGTTTAAAAAATTAATGTGACTTGTTATCAAAAAATATTAATCTTGATTGATGGACAGTATTGTATTGGTATTTCCAATAGCAGCATTATTAAGTTTACATTCGTCATAATAAGTTTATTAAATATAGTCCTCCTCTTATTACACTATCCTCTACTTCAGGGTTTCCCAAACCTTTTCTGCAATGCAACACTTCGCAAATCCGGAAATTTTAACGGAACACTTAGCTTATTTTTTAAGTTAGGTAATTCATTATAGTTATACTGAAAAAATGTTGTTAATAAGTACACTCATTAGATGGCTGATCTTTATATTTTTTGATTCAAAAAGAATCACTGATTCAATAATTCAATTAGATTTTCGTAGTCTCGCTCTATAGCCTACTGGAAGAGCTGTTACGGAAAAAGGACTCCAAGCCCAGGAATCATCCTTACTAGTTTTCTGAGAATATTGTAAGAGTTGTTTTCAAGTGGTTGCTAGTAGTTGTTCACGGAACACCTATTAAGGTTCCGTGGACCACCAGTGTTCCATTGCTATGCGATTCAAAATAAACCGTTAGCATTGGTCAAAAAATTTGCTGTTCATAATAAACCGTTATCATTGAGCGAAAAGGACATTGTGATGAACATATTTGTGGTTATTTGTGATTACTTTATCGGCTATCAATATGAAGATACCCCTTGATTGTTTGACGTAACTGTGGCACGTATCAAACGTAACTAAGGAATCATAAACAACTTGCTTATTTTGGATTTAAGTTGGTGCGCACTTAGCGCCACCTGTCATTCAACAACATAAATAATTTCAAAAATCGGTCAAGCCGTTTCGGAGGAGTTCAACCACAAACACTGTGGCACGAGATTTATATATATATAGAATGTATTATAATATTATTTACTTATATGAGTTTATAGTGAAAAGTTTAGATTTTATATTGTTTCAACTGAATCATACTGTAGTCTAAAAAGTAGGGTACACAAGTTATAAAGCGGAGTTACCTATACTCAAACGCAAGTTTTAAGTTGACAGAAAAAATCGTGATGGATTAACAAGCGGTGAGGACTGTAGTATTCTTAAGACTATCCAGAATCTTGAGATCAGAAAATTGTGTCTTTATTTTTTTGACCAGTCTGTTTCCAGCATGCATTCAAACTAGATATTCAACATCTTAGTAGAAGTTGCTTAACGTTAAGTGTCAACATTTCTCTTCACAGAGCATAAAGATAAAATATGAAAGACGCTTGTGTTACATTATGGTTAGTATACTGCCTTTCCACGCTTCGATTTTAGTATTGAATTAAATCAAAAAAGGATATGTGGGAACCAATGAAATCAATACAGACATCTCTTCACTAACCTTGTTTCATACATACTTCTCGACTTGTTGTAGGGAAAATCAAGACTGCGCCAGAATTTCCGGAATTTTATATTGACTACACAGACCAGAAGAGTCCCCGAAGGAATATAATAAGCCAGAAAAGCGTAAACATCTGTAAAATAATGCAAAAATAAATAACGTATTAGACCAGACATCTGCAACAGTAGCATTTCTGCCAGAGTGAATGAAAAAAATCATTTTGTGCCAGCTCTTATTGAAATACGACATCAATGTTACGGTTCCGCAAATACTCCATACACTAATTCTTCAATTAAGGTTCTTCCGTACATATAAAACTCCGGACACTATTAACGGACTATGTTACAGTGTCCGCGTTTATTTTTAACAATTTGTACTTCCGTGCGTGCTTTCCACATGACAGTGAAAGCGGAATTGAATTCACGCAGACGGACTGGTGCGGATGACAGTTTACTCCACTCCCGACGTCCGCGTCACAATATAAATTTCTATGAATATTTGCATGTGGTGTGAACGAACCGCGTGCAGGCTGCGGATAGGATCCACATGACACAATAAGCGGCCTTACGCAGATTTCTCTAATTATTCACATATTTTTTAAAATACATTTAAACTTTAGACTCACCAATATCTTTGTTATGGGGTTGGAAATCATTTTTTATGATGCTTGGCACAATAGGCGTCATGTTAAATGCCCATTGAATACGAAAGAGAACTACGTCCATAAAGACTAAAAAGATCCCAAAGTAGTAAATAAACTTTTTTTTTGTATTTTTGAATATCTTACAAAAATAATTTTCTGTTGTTGTTCTGAAAAACAACAAGGTAATATTTTCAAGACGAACAGCATTTTTACATCAGTTTTTTTATAAGACCTTGTAACTAACTAATATGTGTTAAGTCTTTCAGTGTACAAAGGGTTTGTAGACGATTTTTGGGTTGTTCTACAATCGTCATTTGCTCTTTCCTTCTGTGACAAATAATTTCCAAATCCTTTGAAACACCTTTGAGCTAGGGATTGCTACACCGGTATTTTGATATAACATAAAAAGAATATCGTCATTAAAAAATATATCATAATGATGAATGGTTGATTTTCATAATAAATTTACGGTTTTTCAGAATAAATTCTAGAATAGAACGAATGAATTCGGCTACAGGGTTGGTTAACGATACAGACTACAGTCTTGTTCTTATTGAAATTGAATTATAATTCTGTTTCTGGGTCACCAATCTATTGTGGAAATCGAGGTAGTCGTGTATTATATTACGTACCTGAATAAGTGTTCTTCATCAAGATTCATCACGATAAACCAGCATAGACAATTCAAAGAGAAATATTGGATTATAAAACCTGGAAAAAGATTTCAAAAAAATATTTACAAAAACCTATCTTTGGCTAATTATACTTAATCAGTATAATTTGTGATCGACGGGCTTCGTTTTTATTATGTGTAGTTTTATTTTATTTCAAACAGGGGGGAGATGGAGGGGTTTTGCAGGAGCTCGAGTGAGCCCCTTGTTAAATTAAGAAAAATAACATTCTCAGATGTATGCGTTATATAATGTATAAATATGATGTACGTCTAGCACAGAATCTTCTAACACGTATTTTTGAAAATAATTTATCTCAGTTGTTCATCGGCAAGCGAGGGTTGTGTGTTAGAGATAGAGAAACTACCACCACAATATATTATTTGTATCATTGTAAAACGTTCATTTTGACTTAGTCTTAGAAAATAAGATGTTATAATATAGTATACATACCTATAATTAAGCATTCTGTATGAGAACGCTCATCACCCCAGACAATAATTATGAACATAGCAATCATTTTGATAAACAAATATAGTGACAAACAGATTAGAGCCAATGAGTAGTTGGACATGGGCTTCTTCGTGAATAATTGACACAAGAAAGTAGCCAAAGCGCACATCGCTGAAAGAAAAATAGCTGAAAGAAATAAAACTCGTTGTAGCAAATAAAAGTGACATTTGTCATAGAGGAAACTAATATAGATAACTTTGAAAAATAAGAGAAGCTATCTATTTCTCAATTTACTTCAGGCCAAAATTAATTTTCAAATAAAATTGTTACACGTACACACTAGTATATAGAATTCGTTCAGTGTTTTCTTCTCAATGCAAATGAATAGAGCAGTCACCATTACATTGTTAATCAACATTGTTTCCAAGCTATATTTGCCTGGACTGAAGACTTTCGAAATACTGCAGTCAAAAACTTGTATGTTCCCATTTTCCTTTATTTCGTATCTTCCAATGACCGGTTTTCTGCGAATAAAAAAAACAGTATAGGTAAAATGGACATGAAAAACTGGCACGTATGAGATGTGTTAAAAATTGATTTGTTTTCGATGGATTTTCTGGAAGTTTCGTAGAAAATTATTTTCAATATAAAACTAAAATCAAACTAAAAGAACATTGTTATCCCACTAATGAAACGGTTGACAAAATTAAAAGACAAAAAAAATCCTTCATCAAAATGACAGGATCAATGAAATATATAGCAACCTCACACTAATAGCACTGAGACTATCTTGTAGCATATTTTTGAAATCTTGAAATGAAAAACATAGGTTTTCAAAAAAAAGACTCATTGTAAATTGTCTATACTAAAACAATAAAGATTTAAAGCAGGGCTTCGAACCGGAACGAAACCGAAAACCAAAAAACCGTTATTTTAAATTTAAAATTTTTAAAATTTTAATAAAAAAAAAATATTTGACATTACAGCTTACGCCAATGCGTCAAATATTTTTGAAGTTGAAAGATCACACGAGATATACTCGAGAATTTTTGAAAGTCACATGAGATTAACTCAAGGAGAATTGACTTCACAAACACCCATGTCTTAGATCTCAAATTAAAATTGAAAAAATCCAATTTTGACATTGACCTTACCGGGAATCGAACCTGGACCCACCTGATCGGTAGAGCAAGCTCTTACCAACTAGACCAAAGCGGGCGATTTTTGTCAGAATGAAAACTGGAACCGAACCGAAAAAAAATATCGGTTATTTTGGGCAAATCGGTAAATTCCTGGGTTTTTGGATTCGAGCTGAACAGAAAACCATTAAAAGCGTTATTTTTGCTGGAATGAAAAAAATTGCGGTTCGAAGCCTTGATTTAAAGTTTCTCACAAAGACTTTAATTATAGATTCGCTTCACACGCATTTTTTTAAATTTAATAGCTGTGAGTAAGGCGGCTTGCATTATCGATAAGTTTTTTTACCGGTAAATCAATGAAAATTGACTGTCGGTAAAATCCGGTAAATAAGCAAACTAACCGGTAATTACCGAAAATGATTCTATTGCTTATGAAGGACAGATACAGGCATACTTTAACAAAAGATTATTGCAAATATAAATTTGCAATGCAGAATTTATTTTTCAACTCTAACAAACATTGATATACCCACGGTCATACCGGTGTCGCCTGCCACCCATCACCAAAGCGACTAGTGGCAGCCGGTGACAAGAATATTAGGGAGTATAAAAAATTACCTAACTGTGAAAATTCATCCTCTAATTTTTGGATTTTGAAAATATTTTAATAACTTGAACGTTCAAGTCCAATATTGACGATACTAACTGCTTTTCTACACTTAACATCGCAAGAGAATGAAGTCTGTCTTGCGTACGGAATCCAATCGCGTACAGTTTTCGTTACATTTCAATCCCGGGATAAGAAAACTCCATCCCGAAACCTTCGGGATTGATTCTCTCACAAAACAGAAACGTGTTGCTTTTATAAAAAACGAGTCGCCGGGAATAGGTTTCATATGCAACAGTGCTCAAATTAAATTTTTTGTAAAAAGAATTTGCACTGACGAAAGAAGTAAAATGAGAAGTAGAACTCGTGGTGATAAATAACTTAAATGGATGCGGAAAATATTATATTACATACATTTTAGTGAACTGAATGGGAATGCATTTGGCGACATAAATTACATTATTTATCATTTATTATTTTTAATCTTGTACACATTTCTTATTGGGAACCTTTATTCTTCATTATATATTACCATTTCTCATTGGCAGTATATGCATAGTGTTCTTTATTATTCTATCTATATATTAATAGTCGATAATGTCCGTCTGTATGATTGTCCTTCCGTATGATTGTCTGATTGTCCTCGATTTCCCCTCCCCCTCTCTTCACTCTTTCAATCTGAAGTAGGTAGATACCTTTTTCAGTTATCAATATCAATTATTTTACATTTTATTGCATATTTTTACATTATGTATGCATATGAAGTAACATTCAATTGGTTTTATATTTATGGCGTATAATTTTATACGAGTAATAAAAAATCCACCCTTTCACCTACCTGCACATTGCAAATAGCTGAGATTAAGAGTTGAGATTAACCCTTTGATGAATATCAATGTACCTGTACGTTGGAGTAGCTCGTCATCTATTATCTATTGCCATTCTCATATTTTTTATTGAATTTTTGTTATTTCTTCAGATATGGATACTAGACACATCCACCAATGACTTTTGGCCACCACATTATTTTTATTTTGTATAGAAAATGAAGAAAATGTTGTTTAAAAAAGGGTAACATTTGTGAACAAATCGGTAGCCATATAATATTGAGCGTAAAATTCTATTTGGGTTCGATTCCATCTTGACCTCTTGACCATCTTGACCTAAAAGCGAAGTATAATATTCAAAAGTTATAAAGAACTAGTTTACTTTATATTTTTAACTATGAGTTTTATAATTCAAAAAAAATATTTACTTCTTGAAATAATAACTAATATTCTTCCCAGATTGGTCCGTATCCAAAAAAAAGGTTTTTATATTTTTGTGTGCGCCAATACTACAAATAATCAAAATATAAGAAAAAATCTAATTTAGTAAAAATTAACTCTCCACTGAAAGGGTTAAGAGAGCCCCTTGTTAAAGTATTGGCAGCCCGTCGTTGGTTTTATACAATTGAATAAATTGTTTTATTTATTTTTGACCAATATTTTTAATTTCATTTCTACAAATAAAATAAATAGGACACCTGATTTCAGGACCAATCACGGGATCATAAATTCTAATCCCGAAATCCCATGCAATTTTTCAATTGTTCACGATAAGTGTGTACGACATTTACTGTTCTTATATTAAAATTCCACCTTGCTGAAGGTATTTTTATAACAACTATTTTTTTCAAATTGTCAGTTCTCTTGTTGTTATTGTAAATGATCTTAAATCAGCAATAAGTTCCGAACCGAATCGAATCGAATAGGTGTTAAGCATTTTAATTTTAATTTTGTGTAATTATAATGTAATTTGTAAATCCTTTTAATTGTTAGTAATTGCTTACACCTTTTATTTCAATTCAACTTGTATAAATAGCACTGTTTAATTTATTTTCCTTATCAGTTGATAATGCTCGTGAGGAGCGAAACCGGTCCTGATCAAATAATTTTTTAAGTGGAAAAAGTACTAAAAATCTTTTATTATTTTTATCATATTGTTAGTTGAAGCAATTCTTTCCATTATCAAATGTGATTGATGTGTATAACAATGTATGAAATGTGCGTATGGATACAAAGTTTTTGTTATAAATGATATTTTATTCTTTTCGCAATAAGACATCGACTTGCCAATTTTCTTTGCTTGTGCTGTCTGTAAATAAAAAAAAATCTTACTTTCCATATTTGCAAGGCACATACGTAATGTGTTCCTCGTTTGTGGGAATCGGTTGCTCTGTCTGAAAATGAAAAAAAACACAAATGTAAATCACAAATCGTAAAATCACTTTCAATCGTTTTATTCTAATTTTAAAAAATAAATATACGTCGACATTTTAATACGACAAAGCTTAAATTATGGTTTCGATGCAAAGTTCAAGTAAATTTTGATTTTTTCTAGGGCATGTCAGTATTGACATTCAGAAGCTGGTTTTTCTCACTGATTTCATGTAGAGGTAGTCCTCGACATACGACCGAGATATGTTCCTGAGCTTTGGTCGTATGTTGAATTAGTAGTATTTCGAATTTCATACAAAATATGTTGTCGCTGCACACCAAGTATAGTTAGTTATATGTGACGATTTTACGAAAATGAACTAACTTTTTTTTTTTTTATTCGATAAACTTGTTTTCCTTTCTGCATCACACCGAAGACGATGTGTCCTCAATGATACAGTTAAGA
Organism: Himalopsyche anomala; assembly: GCA_031772345.1. Taxonomy (NCBI): domain Eukaryota; kingdom Metazoa; phylum Arthropoda; class Insecta; order Trichoptera; family Rhyacophilidae; genus Himalopsyche; species Himalopsyche anomala. The sequence continues at coordinate 5,618,907 of CM062835.1, read as the reverse complement.
CACGTGTTTTTAGGCACAATTTGATAGGCAACAATAATAATAATTAAAAATATAAAGATATTAATGAAGGTTAATGAAATACATTGAATTGCTACACGTAAAAAAAATAATTAAATAATAATAAGCAAGAATGATAGTTAATGGCACTAATGAAACAACTTTTAATTTTGAAACAGATATGATTAAGGATTGAATGGTGAGGGGAAGAGAAGGTAAACTTTTTCTCCAAAAGAAGTAGCAAATTTCTTGAAGTGACGGAAATTTTCTGGAGACGAAACTAGATCTGGATGCCCGATAGGACCATCACGGTTATTTCTACATAACGAAAACAATATACCTCTTTCAACGGACATAATCGGACAATTCCAGAGAATATGCTCTGAATCTTGATTACTGTCACCACAAGGACATGTGAACTAACTATTCAGTTTTTTTCTTTTTTCTTTCTCAGCCTTCTAAAGTATAAACCATGTAACAATACAACATAATAAATGAGATAGAAGACAAACTACTGTGTGACCGCTATACCAGTGCGTGCGGGACCGTGGCGCTGCATGCATTTCCGGTATAACAGTCGCAAAAAAAAGATTGCCAGAATTTGAAAATCTCTATTCCCTAATAATACTCAAAAAAATATATACATTTTTAATATAGATAGTAAATGAGTTTCAATATGTACTATGGTTTGCCTTGATAATTTATATCGGTTTTTAAAACCATTAAAAGACTTGGACAAAGCGTCGGTATTTCTTTTCTTAGTTTGTAAAAAGATTGAACTCTGCCTGATGGCAATTAGGGTATCCAATCCCGGAGCCTTTTTCCAATCCCGGGATTTCGGGATTGAAAATTTTTCAATCCCGGGATTGAGATAAATTTACCGAGGAATTTGAAATCTCCGATTTGGTATACTTTTTCCCCGAATTCCCACAAAACCTCGTTTTTTTTTTTTTTAGCTCACCGAGGAATTTGAAATCCTCAATTTGGTATACTTTTTCCCCAAATTCTCACAAAACCTCGTTTTTTTTTTTTTTTAGCTCACCGAGGAATTTGAAATCCACAATTTGGTATACTTTTTCCCCAAATTCTCACAAAACCTCGTTTTTTTTTTTTTTTTAGCTCACCGAGGAATTTCAATCGACAATTTGCCAATTTCATCTCACTTTTCGAGATTTACTACAAAATTCTCAATCCCGAAATCCCGGGATCGCGACCATGTCAATCCCGGGATTTCGGGATCAGAAAATTGAACGGGATCCCGGGATTACGGGATCCCGGATCCCGGGATTGGATGCCCTAGTGGCAAAATCAAAATCGTCTATTATGCTAGTTTTTTTTTCATAGCCTATGTTTTGTGAGTGATTTTATAAGCTTGTCTCCTGTATTGACCATCTTTTTTATATTTTAAATTGTTCTTACACTCACATCTATAATTAACAAACACCCACGTCCAGCAAAGTCTAGGGGAATAAGATTTTCACACAAATTCATAGTGATGCATACAAATTTTTTATGCAGTCAGAAAATAACAAAAGAGAATCTCCTGTACATATTTCACAGTTTTGGGAAGGCGAAAACTTGGTTGGAGAAAACAGCATATTTCCTGGGCTCTGTAGCAACGTCTGCCATAAAAAATAATCTCCGGGAACGCACGGAAATATAAAATACTATACTAAAAAATACTTACATAATGTACAGTATCTTTGCAACAATACAAAAATTATACTACTTTTTGTTCAAAAGATGGAACATTAGTTGAATGCATTTCATTCCACACACAAAACAGAACTGAATAATTTGAAGATCGTTGCTCTGATTACCGTAATCAGGCCAAGGTTGTTAAGTAATAATACCATTGATAGATTCGGCGGTTACTTTGTGGAAGTTCATTTTTAATAAAAAATAAAATTGATAAATTTGTATTTACACTTTTCTCTACAAAAAAGAGTTATTTCACTTGGGGGTGCATGGTCAGAATTTTATCGAAAAAAGGGTTCACGAGCATTATAATTTAGGGAATCACTGATTTAGATAATTTACAAGTGGGCCTGAAAAACTATTTTCCTGATATAAAAAAAGATATTTAATGGATAAGATATCCGTTCAAACATTGAAACATCAAACATAACATTGAAACAACATCCATTCCAGATGGTTTATCGCCTGCGGAAGAAGTATAATTAGCCGAATTAGCCTCAGATGGATTTTCGAAAAATAAATAAAGGGAGTGTACTTTATAATATCATTCTGGTTTCAAGTTTTTTCAGAGAAAGTTCTAAAACACATCTTGCCCTTTCCAACTTCATATTCATGTGAAGTTGTTTTTTGAACAGACTTTTGGATGCGGAACCAGGGAACCAAATTCTGTCGATTTAATTTAAGCAATTTTATCCTTCTTGATGATAATGAATATTATTTACAGCTTTTATTTATTTTACTATGAACATTTTTTTTGCATAAGCTATTTTGCTTAAGCTGTCTGTGTGGTCGAGTGGTCAACATCGTTGGCTACCGCTACGGAGGGCACGGGTTCAAATCCCAGTACGGGCAGTTTTATAAATTGATTTTTCAATTGATTTATGAATTTCTGTTCAAAGGCATGGATGTATGTAATGTCTTGAATCCCCCCTCCCACCCATCCTATCCTATGAAAGGACGTATCGAGAGCGATTAGCTTACCACTAGTCCTGTCTTAGTCCTATCCTTCTATCCCTACTCTCTTTGGAAAAAGAGAGGTTGGGCAACTGAGTAACAAGCAGTTCTCGTAGAAACACTTCAGTTGAGATAAACTCCATTAGGAGTCCGTATGCTCCACATTGGGAGCGGACATGGTAAAAAAAAATTTTTTTGAAGGTTATGATTTTAAGAACATGTCATGTTTTTTTTAACTTTTTACCATACAAGGTTATGGTAATTGGCGATAGGGTAAATATGTCATACAGTAGCACGTTGACTATTGCGGCGAAAAATTTCACAAACTAAGCTGAAAACAACTGATAAATAAAATATCCAAAATATGACATATTCTCACTGTACATCGCCATACTTTTTAAATTATCCTTTACTTACACATGGATTATTGCGGCAAAGTATGCTAAAAACAACGCCCTCAAATCTTATCAAGCCCTCAAAAAATAATTTTAAATCGTGGCGTTGTTTTCAGCTTAGTATGTGAATTTTTTCGCCGCAATAGTCGACATGCTACTGTATGACATATTTACCGGCGATAGATTTAATGATATTAACATCATCAAGGCCTCTTAAGGATAGAACTAGGGAGGGAAACCTCTCCCAATCCGATCTTCCAGATTTGGAGTAGCCTTAACAGTCTTGGTACATAATTATTTTTATAAGAAATCAAAGATAAACAATAAAAGACTCGGTCTCAGTAGACATGTGTACTACAATTTTTATTCAATTAAAGTACATATAACAATATTCAAAACTACAATAACAAAAGATGTCATTCATCTTTCAGGGTTTCAGGGGGGTGAATCCATTTTCGACATAAGTTCGTATTAACATAATAATAAGATGATAATTAAATATTCGTTGAAGCAATTGAATTGTAAACCTGATTATAAAATTACATATAAATTCATGTCACTACTGTCAATAAGTTGACTGAAATTC